>CM035194.1:19651751-19662892 GCA_020233015.1 Callinectes sapidus
ATATATATATATATATATATATATATATATAATTATATACAGTATTTTCCCATTTATTTTTTTTAAGTGTTTCATCGGTTGTAATGCCTTTTGAATACTCATGCAACTGTGTGATGGAACTTTGGATTGGCGCCAATTCATTTAATGAATCAATCAAACGATCAAGTGGTAGCAGGTCGATTCGCCCCAGTGACAATACGCCCCAAGCCGATTCGCCCCAGAAGTTGGGGCGAATCGACTTCATCGGTTATTGATTCGCCCCAGTTAGCCCCACAGCCAAACCATTACGCCCCAACTCATATGTACGTTACTTGTACTGTATGTTATGTTTTATGTAATATACAGTGCGTTACTTGTACTTGTGTTTGAAATTTTCACTTCAAGCACTAGGCAAATTTGGAACAAAAAAATCGATATATATATATATATATATATATATATATATATATATATATATATATATATATATATATATATATATATATATATATATATATAGTGCGGTGTCGATGGCGAGGCCAAAGTGAGGCTGACAAGGTTCTGTCTTTGGGAAAGCCAGCTTTGATAAATCCTTTAATTGAGTAAAGTCAGGTGAAGTTCATATGTCACCCCTTTACCATTATTACTAACCTGTTAGCACCGTGGTGTCACTACAAAGCAGCTGCAGAATGCTGGTATAGTCTGGGGAAACCAGGTGGGCTAAGTTGATGAATCCCTGAATTGAGTAAGGTCAGGTGAAGTTCCTATATCGCCCATTTTACTATTGTTATTAACCTGTTAGCATCTTGGTGTCACTACAAAGTGGCTGTCAAATGTTGCTATAATCTGGGGAAGCCAGGTGGTCTGGGTTGATGAATTCCCTACTTAAGTGAGTGAGGTCATGTGAATGCATCTTGCCCCTTTTACCACTGGTATTAACCTGTTAGTATTTTGGCGTCACTGCTAAGTAGATGCCAAATGCTTCTACGTATAATCTGGCCTCTCTATGGAATCCGTTCTAGGTGTGGCGGATTCCGGAATTTCCATGAGTGTGGCGCCACAACCTAGCAACGTTGGAAGAAAACCTCTATCACATGTAATAGAATCTATGCAAATCGCTGGACAAGTTTTATAATTATCCATTTTGTTGGTAGGAAGAATAGTGCTGACCTGCAGGATCAATTCCCTGAGACGGCACACCATTGTGTGCTTTTGGGTAATTCAAGTTTTTCTGTAATGTGTTTGTTTAAACTCTTCTTTCACACCACCTTTGAGGTGAAAGTCAAGGCGCATTTTTTCCCTTTATATAGAAGTTTTTCCTAGTCAGGAGAGTGCAATATTGCTACTTTTATTTGATTCAGCCTTTATGAAATACGTAATTATTTACGTCGTAATTCAGTTTTTTTCTCGGCTGTGAAGAACACATGGGTGACGCCCAGCAAGGAAAACCCACCTGAGAGGCTGAGCCCCCTCTTTCTGACCTGAGTGACTCCAGCTGCTCTTGACCCATGTGACCACGCCACAAAGCTTTGTTATCAAATGTTGCGATATTTCCGTAAAACACAGGCTTAAAACACGAGCCATTCGTAGCTCAGCATGGTTTGGTAGGCTAAATTATCCCCACACAGAATACTTTAATTTCAATAAAAAAAAGTAAGAACTGATATTTCAACGATAAACTGTGTGATGTAGCAGCGTAGCTAAGTGTACTCAGGTTACCCTAAACGTTTTTTTTTTTTCCGAGAATGAAACGACTTTAGTAATTCACCCACCAATCACAGACTTGGGACGAACAAAAAAAGCGGGTTGGGCGTAGAGACTCAAATATCGAACAGTTGGGGCGAATCAACTACGGATGAAGTCGATCCGCCCCAACTTATGGGGTGAATTGATTTGGTGCGTATTGTCATAAGGGAGAATCGACTGTAAAGTAATCAAGTCAGCTGTAGTCTTTATCAAGCTACGATAGGCCAGTGACCTTGTCATGTACATAACGGCAATGTCATTCAGGAAGGGTTCAGGCTTTCATTCTTCATGGTTCAGTGCAAGAGAGGGGTGTAGGTTGTGGTGTGTTTTGCTTGTAATTCTGTTCCCTTTTAATTTAAATGGATTCATGACTCGTTAGTGTTTTCTGCAGTGCAACATATGTGTATTTTGTTGTTTGATTTTCTTGACAAATTAGGTGGTTGTAAAGTGTAAAATACATAATATCTTGAATTATTATTTTTTTATGCATGCTAGAAAACAAGGGCACCTTCCATATTGGGACAAGGTCAAGATTCTACATACTGGCCTTCAGAGAAAGGTGAGAATGACAGTGAAAGTCGCACACCTAGAAAGAAACGAGACGATTAATCACTGGGAAGGATGTTACTGTTTGTCACGAGGCTCAGCGAGAATGATCCTGTTCGTGAAACAACGACTGAAGCTGTTCGTGGAAGCTTCCCGCATTTTAGAAGCTCGGTTCACTGGAGGTGCTTGAGTCTGGATGATTTTATGCGAGGGATTTTTTGTGAGTGTGTGCGTTTGGAAATAAGCGTTGAACAAATATAGATCAGCGGAACCTTGTAACACAACACGTTGCACGCTCACATGAGCAGAATAGATACGCAGGGCAGCAAGGACGCCCTGGGTACTACTAAAGGGGCTTTTCAATAGTATATGTCAGACAACGCTAAGCAATAAAGTGATTGAGCGTTGACAAGAACTTTGAGGGCACAGGTCTGCTATTCCATCGAAAATGGAAAGCCAGCGAGGTTTCTAAGTTATAGTAGCCTACGGTGATAATTAGTGTATATAATTATCATAATGAGTATCTAGATCATTGTAGAGGTAGATTATGCAGGTTGTTTCATAGAAAATTTCACGATGTAATACACACCTTTAAAAGAAAACTACTTATTTTATGAGCTATATGTTTATATGTACAGAATAGAATAAAAGCAGCTAACGACGGAAAAAAATAACTTGCATACTTATTTCTATTTATTTATTTATTTTTCACAGCCGAATTAAAATCTGAACATCCTTAGCGCTTGACTACTACTGCTGTCCGATGTGTTTAGATATACAGGTCGTCAAGCTGCTTTCAACACAAAAACCGATGACGCTTTTTTTTTTTTTTTTTTTTAAGAACTAAGTAATGCCTTTGTTTCTTTTCCCTAGTACTTCTTAATCTAATTTCTATATTATTTAGGATTATGACTTATTTTGTGGCATTATGATACCATGAAAATGAATATTGGTACGCTTCATATTCTGGCTAAGACACACACACAAAAAAAATGTCCGGCACAATTATCATCATAAAAGTTAATGACTATTGATTAGTGTTGCAGTACTCTGTTCATCAGTATGCGCATAAATAATTGACTCATATTAAAAAGAGAAGATAAAAAAGGAAAGGAAGAAAAAGGAAAAACAATTAAAAACATCATGTTTTCCATATATACAGGGAAACCTGGAATGCAATATTACATAGTTATGCATGCACCATGCATACGTATATGGTGGCAGTCAGACAGCCCAGAGAGAGAGAGAGAGAGAGAGAGAGAGAGAGAGAGAGAGAGAGAGAGAGAGAGAGAGAGAGAGAGAGAGAGAGAGAGAGAGAGAGAGAGAGGAGGGGGCGATATGGGGGTTATTGATGTTGAGATGCAGATAGAATAACAGATTCGAAAATAACGAATTATTATGAATTAATAAAAAAATAGATCAATCAGCTTCCTACAATAAAACAAAATACAATAAGAAAAGGTAAAGGAAATGCATAGATAAAAAGTGAGAATTGAAAAAATATATGAATATATATAAGGAAAATATATACTGCAGCTATTTTGTAAAATAAACGAAATGATCTACATATTTATTTTGATTTTCGATCTTTCACTGCTGATGGATAATCTTACTTCAATTCACTGACAACTTTGAGGTTTCTTTTTTCATTCTTCGTTTCAAACATTGTATTAGTTAGAAATTGTTGTTTTATGCCACTTCTTTCTTGTAGATACTTAACGACGCCATATATTGTACAGAGGCCTTGGGATCCCTGAGCGCATGGGTTCGAATACTGGCTACGGTCTGAGTGGAGATTGGGCGTTCACTTGGGGTAACGGTTCCCAAGTGGGTGGGCTTTCAGATAGGAGGTCACTATTAGGTGATCTCCTTTAGCCCATCAATTCCCATGAAAAGCCCACTTTGTATAGATAAAAAAAATAAAATAAATAAATAAATAAATAGACAGGTTGATGAGAGAGGTTAGAGGAAACGTAGTTGCAGGGAGTCGAATTTATTCCCGACCGGTTTCTGCTTTGGCCTCTTTCGACAAAAGCGAAGCTATTGTTTTTAGCACTGTGAATTAAATACTTCATCATTTTTCCTTTTTCTGCAAACACCATATGACAACAAAAATAGCTTATTATTACTGCGCACTGTTAAAAGAAAAATAATAATCATAGTGAAATAAGACAGAAAAGTAAGAGAAGGAAAACAAAAGCAAAGGAAGAAAAATGAAGATTTATGGAGGAGCAAAGGGGAGAAACAGGAAAGAAACCTGACGAAAAGAAAAGAAAGGAAGATCTGGAAAGAATAAAAGAAATGGAAAGAAAAAAAAAAAAAACTGGAGAGAAAGGAAGTGGAAAAAGAACAGTAAAGGTAATACTGAAAAAAAAGAGAAGGATGTGAATAAGGACGAGGAGGTAGGTAAACTGAAAAGATGGCCAGGGAGGATAAGAAAGAAAACTTAAACCTCAGAATTTACATTTCTTTGAGAGGCGTAGCTTAAGAGGGCATCAGATAGAGGGTATAAACCGTTATAAAGTATATAACAAGGGTGACATAAGTAAGATATTGGGTGTGTAAGCTTGATGAGTTGGATTTATTAAAAAAATGGAAGGATTTGGTTATGAAATAGCGGTATATGATTGTAATTGATTCGGCAATCAAATTGGCAGTACTGAGTAATTAGGGAGCTTTTAAAAAGAAAGTTAAATCAATTTATGAATGAAGATAATAGATTAATATTATGTCGGGGTTTCAAAGTGCAACGGCCATACACTCATCTCACACATTACTGCAGCTTACTTTATTTTCCTCTTGTCTAATCTAAAAAGAGGATGATGAAGAAGAAAATATGAAAGTTGGGGGGACGAACAAAATAAAAAGTTATGAAAAATGTAGACCTTTAAGAGTGACATGGAAAGTGTATAAAATATGAAGAAGCAAGGCAAGAAGAATCCAAAGACAAAAGAGAACAAAAGGAAGAAAAGATGAACAGGAAGAACAAAGAGAAAAGCAAAACAAGAAAAACAAAAGATTAGTAACAAACTAAAGTAACTATAAGAGAACATCATCATCAACAACAACAACAACAACAACAACAACAACAACAACAAC
Organism: Callinectes sapidus; assembly: GCA_020233015.1. Lineage (NCBI taxonomy): Eukaryota > Metazoa > Arthropoda > Malacostraca > Decapoda > Portunidae > Callinectes > Callinectes sapidus. Next base: position 19,657,122 of record CM035194.1, read on the forward strand.
AACAACAACAACAACAACAACAACAACAACAACAACAACAACTACTACTACTACTACTACTACTACTACTACTACTACTACTACTACTACTACTACTACTACTACTACTTACTACTACTACTATTACTACTACTACTACAGCAACTACTACTACTACTACTACTACTACTACTACTACTACTACTACTACTACTACTACTACTACTACTAGCAATACCACTACCATCATTACTACCGTCATCACTATTACCAATAACAGCACGGAAAATGCAGCCAGGAAACCAGAGGCAGGTGAACTTGTAGCATGTGAAGAAAAAAGTTAACCAAGGACGTCTTACACAGTAGTGACCAGTATGGACAGTTGGAGGAGGAGGAGGAGGAGGAGGAGGAGGTAAAGAACATTCTCGGAAATAGCTTACCCAGCCAAGCCTTCCCTTGCGTACAGTTTCGCAGCGTTTATTACATTACGAGTCTGTTGACACATTTAGCGACACATAAATAACTGCAGCATGGAAATAAGAAAGACTTGTTAGAAGTGAAATGGTGAACAACACTTTACTGAGGTACGAAACATAAATATAGTTAAACGCATAAGTATGTAAACACAAGTCAGAGTGTATAAAAATATATTGATTGCACACCTATATAAACACGCGATGTCCTTGCCTCCTCGGAAGGTGGGACAGCACAGTTAGTGGGAAGGGAAAGTGTGAGGGAACAAAAAGTGAGAGAGACGACTGGAAAAGACAGAGGCAGAATAGCTGATGGAGAGAAGGGAGGGCGGCGTCCGGATGCATATGGGAGAGTGAAGCGTACGTGAGAGAGAGAGAGCGAGAGAGAGAGAGAGAGAGAGAGAGAGAGAGAGAGAGAGAGAGAGAGAGAGAGAGAGAGAGAGAGAGAGAGAGAGAGAGAGAATGATGATAAAAAAAAAAAGTGCACTGGAAATGGGTTTTCATGACATAATGTAGAGAGGAAAATGAGCGAGAAAAGAGAGGAAAAAGGAGAAGCAAAGCTGAGGGTCGTGGACACTGGGCTGATAACAGGGTGAGGAGATAATGGAGATGAATGCTAGTATAGGACAGAGAGAGAGAGAGAGAGAGAGAGAGAGAGAGAGAGAGAGAGAGAGAGAGAGAGAGAGAGAGAGAGAGAGAGAGAGAGAGAGAGAGAACTGGTAAAAGATAAATGTATGAGAAAAAATTAAGGAAGTGGCCGATCAATAAATGTCATCACTTACACACACACACACACGCACACACACACACGCACACACACACACACACACACACACACACACACACACACACACACACACACACACACACACACATACACACACAGCTAGATCCTACATAATTAATATAAATACGCAGCCTCGTGAGGCTCTACACTGACTTCCGTTAGCAAAGGAGACACAAGGGCCATATTGATACCACGCCGTAAACTCTGGCCTCGGAAATGATGTACTTATAACGGAGGCACGGCCGCAGCATATACTTGACTGTGCTGCTAAGGAAATAATGGACACTTAAAGGTAACCTGCCATAATGACAGATGTTGCTTGGAGGTTTAGAAATTATTTTGCTTTTGTGGCATGATTGACCGATTGTAAAGGAAAAAAATATGAAAGCGATTACATATTGAATTGCAAATCATGTGGGTGATTGAAGTGGAAAGAAGTGTTTTTTTTAATTGAGTTAGATAAATCTTTATTCGTGCAGAAGAAGGATGAGAAGAAAGATTTGGAGGGATTATCATCATAAGATAGCGATAGAAATACAAAAGGAATTTTTTTTTGCCAAATTTTAGTGATGTTGAAACTTTCATATGCCATTCTAGCCACACTGGTATCAGATGTATCACGGTATCAATAGAGAAGATAGAAAAATTATGTAGAGGAGACTTTATCATCGAAATGTTAAGCCTATACTAAATACATGATAATTTTATCTTGAAAAAGAAATTTGGTGGTTACTGGAATTGTCTTTAGGTCATGTTTTGAATTTTTCGTTAAAGTGAACATAAGATCTGTAAAAGTAAACATAAAGGAAGATTGATGGGAGGCCAAAAAATATAATTGCAGACAATATTGCTAAATGAATGAGAATTTATTTAGCAATACCGTCAGAACTTCTTAATAGAAGTCCCGAGGTTATCATGAGACCAAATTTATTGATATTTAAATTTCTGTTGACTTTGGTTTATGTTTCTGGTTACAATGAATATTGATTAAATGTAATCACCGGAGAGAAATTAGAAGTATGATAGGGGTGACTGACAGACTAGGAAATTATTTTGAAACACTTTGAATCATAGCGTCAATATCCATATAATTATTATTCCCAATACAGAAGGAGGATGACGGAAAGAACTCAATAAGCAATTAATCACACACACACACACACACACAAAAAAAAAAGACCAAACTATACGTTGACTGGCAGTGAGAAGAGAGCGAGATCATCTGGTTGATATCTATGAATGTTTCAAAAGGCTCTCATTAATAGTTGAACGATTTCGTAAATAAATAAGAAGAAAATTGAAATATTGAATGAGCGAATATATAGAAACTTACATAAAGGGATTAATAGATGATAAGTTTGTTAAAGTCAGTAAACCCTACTATCACAACTGGTTGCTGTGGCTTTGAGTCAGATGAGCTGAGGCTTGACAAGAGATAAGAAAGACTCTTGGTAAAATAAGGTAGTGAATGAACGAGACGAGCTTAGTTTTGATGTGGCAAGCGTGATGTCAGATAAGTCTCTCTCTCTCTCTCTCTCTCTCTCTCTCTCTCTCTCTCTCTCTCTCTCTCTCTCTCTCTCTCTCTCTCTCTCTCTCTCGTGGCTTTACTCAACCTACTTAAATCATATTTAAATTATTGCATACTAAACAAGTCCCATTTTAAGAGTTTGAATATATTGATAGAAGAAAATGACATCAGATCATTAATGAAATGAGACCTGTGATACGAAATTGGATAGGATTTTGGAAATTAAGGTGACAAAATGAAATGAAGGGGTTTTAAATCAGTTAGATAGAACGGAAAGGATTCAATATAGGTTGAAGAAATTTGAGTATAATTCTGATATTACCCTATTAAAATTTTAAAGAAGTTTTGGTATGGTTAATATAAGAGTGGACGGAAGAAGGAGACTAGGCAGGCCAAAGAGGTGGAAGACTGAATATTAGATAACTTAAGATAGAGGACTGAGTGAAGAAACAGAAGATACCATACTGAAATGACCAGTGAATAATTGCAGCCTTAAATGTAAACCTGGGCGGGGGGGGGGGGGCAGGCAGAAGAAAAGAGGGTAAAGGAGACGTAATAGAACATGTTGAATATTGAAGAAATTAAAGGGACGAGGCTGATACTTGATATAAAGTCAGACTTGATAAATTTTGGAAGGAAAGTTATAAAATTTGCTGAAATTATGCACTGTTGCAGTTGTAGAGATGTGTAGTTAAGAGTGTCAGATAATATTCTAAATACTGCTGTGTATTGTTCAGCTGGCTTCTCTAGTTGAACAAAAATCCGCGAGTATTCCTTTTTAGCTTATCTCTCCATGTCCTTCACTTCATATCCTCTCATTTCCTCTTTCTTTCCTCACTTCCTACTTTTCCTTTTTCTGGCTTGAACTTCTTTTTCCGCCTCCATTTTCTTCCAGTTTCTTCATTTTCCCGGCAAGGTCTTTTCCTCTTTTACCTTTAATTCTTCTTTTTTTTCTCTTTCTCTCTCTTCTTACATTTTAACTCCTCCTCCTCCTCCTCCTCCTCCTCCTCCTCCTCCTCCTCTTCCTCCTGCCCTTCTTCTTCTTCTTCTTCTTCTTCTTCTTCTTCTTATTATTATTATTATTATTATTATTATTATTATTATTATTATTATTATTATTATTATTATTATTATTATTAGTAGTAGTAGTAGTAGTAGTAGTAGTGTTGCTGTTGTTGTTGTTGTTGTTGTTGTTGTTGTTGTTGTTGTTGCTATTATTATTATTGTTATTATTATTATTATTATTATTATTATTATTATTATTATTATTATTATTATTATTATTATTATTATTTTAGACAAAAGTAACTATACACATAGTTCTCATCGCATGTATAAATTCCATGCAGTTTCTACGCATTTCACACTGTATGGTGTCTTCCCTCCTGTTTGCCTCTACGGGAGGGAGCAATGGGTCGGGAGGAGCCTTCACATGTACTTAATTTCTATGCTACATGGTACAATGACAACATACAGCCTAGTAAATACTAACATATCCATAGCTTTTTTTTTCTTTGTTCTCACTATGACTTCTTTTCCAGCTTTTCCTGTTGCTGCTGTTGCTGATACCGATCCTGCTGTTTCTGTTCCTGCTCTTCCTCCTCTTTTCACGAACAATTCTCGTAAAGCCTAACAAGCTTATTGTTTTTTGTTCTTCCTTTTTGTTCTCCCCTCCTCCTCCTCCTCCTCCTCCTCCTGTTCTCTTGCTCCTCTTCTGCTGCTGCAGGTCCCATCTCTTGCAGCAGGCCTTTCCACTGCCCCTACAGTTGGAGGCACAAAAATGAGCGGTGGGTCGCGGTGGGCCGAGGCAAAATAGCAGCTTGTCCCCCGAGTTATCAGAGCCACAAAGGCCGGCCCGAGGGTGGGACTCGGCTGGTGACGTGTTTTAATTCAAATACGCGAACTTCTAAATCCTTTCGCTTTCATCTGTCTATTAGCGAATTTCATGCCCTGGTTTTGGAAATTTGAATCCCCCTGGTCCACTGACATCCGCTGGCTGGTATTTGGGTTGCCACGATCGCCTTTTGTTTTCATCCCTCGCAAATTAGAGCGAATGAATAAATAAATGAATTTTCTCCCCCTCTGATATCGTAAACACACAATCAGAGGATGTTTTATGCGTGACGGACATTAATTTCATAGAGCAGCAGGGAAAGAAGGGGAGACGGGGAACTCGGCTCACACTCGCTGTAACTTCCTTGCACTAACAAGAGAATTGTTCAAAGTCTATAATGATGAACTTTATGGCCGCAGTGGCCGAAGTGCAAATTCTGAAAACAGATTGTCTCTAGATGTACTCTAGTCCTCCTCCCCCTCCTCCTCCTCATAATCGTTGGTTCTACCTTCGTCACTAGCATCCATCTTCTCCTCATCTTCTTCTACGCCTCACACTAGGTAGAGGTTTTATATCCACTTTATTTTCCCCTTGCATTATATTTTCATGGCAATCGTGCAAGTGCTAAGTTTAATTACCTGCGTTTATTTATTATTTTTGTCTTCAAGTACCCTTGCTGTTTTGAAATCTTTGTTATATATACGTGATTTCTGAACTTTTGAAATAAGTTTCTTAGTATAAATGCAGGCACACGTATGAATGTTTGTGCACCTAAAAGTTTTGTTTTAGTGTGTGTGTGTGTGTGTGTGTGTTTGTGTGTGTGTGTGTGTGTTTGTGTGTGTGTGTGTGTGTGTGTGTGTGTGTGTGTGTGTGTGTGTGTGTGTGTGTACGCGCTTGCGTGCATGGCATGAGGTATTCGTTGTTCATGAGCTTAAAATTCTGCGAGGTAAATGAAAAAATATGTGCTCGACCTGCTATAAATTTTGAAGAAACTTTACAGCGTTGACATAGCCATAATTAGCATGGAAGTGAGTCTCCTTGCCCTAACACACACACACACACACACACACGCACACACACACACACACACACACACACACACACACACACACACACACACACACACACACACCACATAGAAAGAAAATAAAAAGGAAAAGGGAATGCCTC
>CM035194.1:19667795-19672795 GCA_020233015.1 Callinectes sapidus
ATTACCAAGAGATGTATATAATAAAAGTTATGAATGGATGTAAATTGTATTTACCTTTATCCTTACATGATTTCAGGTACTGAATAGAAATATAAAAACTAAATTACATATTTAAATGACTGCAACTGGCATTATGTTTATTGTTTCATAATTTTACTTTGACTTTCTGTGGATAGCCTCTCCATATGGGAACATGTGTCATAAATTATACTTCCTTTTTTATGGGCTCAAATTCGTGTGTGGGATTTTTTTTTTTTTTTTTTTCTGACTGATATGATATCTAGAGTGAGCATGAACATCATACTTTATTATGAGGACAGAGAAAATGTCAGCAATAGTATTACATGTACCAATCATCGCATATTCTAAAACCTTTGACTCCCCTGTGTAAAAGTCTCTCTACCTGGATATAGGTTTGAGCTCACACTTTTGTATTTCCAAGTAATTTGAGTGAGTCATGTTTCTTTTAATGCTGCACACAAAGGAATAGCTCGAGCTGCTCCACCTATAAATACAGTTAGAAATAATTACTATTAAACCAATTAGAAGCCAAATTTGTTATCTCAACCATATGGACCAGAGCTGACAAGGAGGGACCCAGATTCTAAAACAGTGCCCTGCTCTGCAAGCCCTACTTAACAAGAGTTTTACACTCACATATCACTGTCTATTCTTTTGTGGTATTATCTCGATATATTCATATAATAAACACATTGAAATGAAATAACATCAACAAGATGACTAAAGATTATTTTAACTGTATCAGAATTTGGTAATTCTTTATAATAAATCCGTGTTATGTATAGAAATGAAACTTACATAAACATGTTCAGCAACCAAAAACAATATCGTACATGTAAAATTTTTAAGGGAGACGTGTCAAATTAAGCGAAATTTGCATTTACAAAAAAGTACCGGTATTATCAAGAATTTTTCCAGAATTTTACTACTATGAATTTATAACTGCATTTGATCACTAACAGAAAATGCATATTTACCTTAGTTTTATGCGGTGATAGCATCTTTACAGCTGTTCTGCTGTCCTTGGTTGACTATCTGGGTTCATTGCAGTAAATTCTTTTCTTATATCCTCCCAGGCCATTTGTTTTTTGTATATTAGGGAGGGATTTGTGGAGCGGTCTTGTAAGACCCTCCGCTCCCCCACAAGCCTGAGAAGCATAATTCTCTGGTCATGAGAGAGTGGAGCAGCTCTGTCGCTCATCTTCTCCATCGCGAAATTACTTCTTCTTTTTGGTGTGTCGCGAAATTACCGCCGCGGCTGTGTTCATGTTGTCGTTCTTCACGAGTTGGCTCTCGGATCCGGATTCAAGCCATGCAGCATTGTTACCAACACCCACGCGTGTCGCACCTTCCCCTACTCTACTTTCCCGAGCGACTTGTGGTAAGGAATGAAGGCACGGTCCGAGACCGTGCCTTCACGGTCGGAGGGAAGTTACGCGGTTCGACCTTCGTGACTCTTGGTACGAGCCTTCGTGTTTTCCCCGCAAACCACGAGGATAGGGTACATTGCTTTCTATCCCATTTAAAGTCACATGCGCACAATAATTGCTATAGAAACCATTTACTTGCGAATTGATAAAGCCAGACCCTTCCACCTATCTAGTGAGTCCTTCCAACCTTCTATTTAACTGCTCAATCCAGTGGTCAACCAGTTCTTCCGCTTCATGCAACGTGTTCATATGAGAACGAAATCCAATATGTGTTTGACCTGCAGTATCCTCACCTAAGGGAGAAAATTTTACCAGAGTAAGGGGGAGCTGCGCAAATACTTTTAGTAAGGGAGGGAAATTTTGACTGTGGGACAGAAAATAATTTCTGATCTCCCTAAACGTGGTGAAAAACTTGATTGGATCTGCATTAACGTGTGGGGGAACAGAATAATGTCAGCGGGTGAAACACCTCATGAAATTTTCAACGACCTCAAGTAACTGGGGTTGTTCAGGGGGTGATACCGCTGGACTTGCTACGCGTTCAGGTGATGGTGGTGGCGGCGGCGGTCGGGGAATCCCACTTGATCCGGGATGAGAAGTAGAAGCCGGTGCAGCGCGTCCCACATCTGTAAAAAGTTATATTTCATTATTCTTTTTTATTCATTTATGTTTTTTATTTATTTTTTTCTTTTTACTTTGTCATTACCTACCTATATATTTCATATCTATCATTCTTTTTAACTTCGTCATTAACTTTACCGACTGCAACCTGGTGGTGGCGGCGGCGGTCGGGGAATCCCACTTGATCCGGGACGAGATGTAGAAGCCGGTGTTGCGCGTCCCACATCTATAGAAAGTTATATTTCATTAATTTTTTTATTCATTTATTATTTTTTCTTTTTTTTTTCTTTTTACTTTGTCATTACCTATCAATATATTTCATATCTATCATCCTTTTTAACTTCGTCATTAACTTTACCGACTGCAACCTCCCCTCAGCGTTCTCCATCTTCCGATGATGCTGGACACAAAACTGGGTCGGGGGAACGAGCTAGTTGTGATCTTAATAATCTACTGCGATCCGGTTGAGGAGATGCAGCTGTCAAAACCAATGAGAACTATCCCTATTTCTCATTTATTTATTCATTCTTTTTCTTTTTTTTCTTTTCTTGTCATTACATTTCATTACTCTCTCTTACCGCCTATATTTCTCCTTCCTCCTTCTCCTCCTCCTCCTCCTTCTCTGCCTCCACTGCAGGGGTCTCCATTCGTTATATCGTCGGTGTCTGTCAACAGTGTATTGTTACTAATCTTTAAACCCATAACTATTTATATCACTTTTAAATATGGATGAAAACTTACCATTGCCTGGTGGTGTGGTCCATTCGCTAGTTGACAAGGTTTCTCACGCGTGTGGCAGGTGCATAGCTTGTATAGTTCCACATCTCTCACACAGATACACTTTTTCACACCTATCACATGGGAGAGGGGGGTGGTAGAACTTTCCACATACTTCACACAAATAATCAGATGACTACTTCGCGGGAAAGGACGCACGTGTTCATTAACATACACTTTGCCACAAGAGGCACAAAACCTCACGTTCACACTGAGCACACCTTCCATCACCAGGTTTCCATCTACAGCAATAACGACAATTCACGTCCTCTCATGTCCGCGAAGAAACTAACGTTGGGCCGTACCATCCCCCGGTACCCTAACACCTGCCATCCACCTTTTTTTTTTTTTTTTTTTTACTCCATAGTATCGCTTGGTCCCCCACTCGCTCCTTCTTTGTCTTTTTACTACCAGAGTAGAGGTCATTTTTCCATCACTTGCTTAAGCCAACGGAAAGATTTTTATCACACTCCATACTGTTCTTTCAGTCACACCTGTCCCTGTCTCGTTCACATGTCCCTTCATGTCCATGTGGCGTAGTAACGGTTTTCCTGTCACCTGCCATCCACCCACCTTGTATCAGTTGTTGTAGGATGTTCGATGGCATAACATGTGCTCCTCCTCTCTCTGTTTTACCACCGGATGAGAGGTTATTTAACTGCTTTACCTCAAATTAGTTGTTGTTGTTGTTGTTGAGTGGAATAACACGTGCTCCCTCTCTGTTTTGCCACCGGAACAGAGGTCATTCAACTGTGAGTACACGTCCTCCCCCCCTCCACCACCCCGCCTTCTTTTCCGTCATTTATCCTAAAATTTATCCTTCTTTCATACCGGGTCAACGACCTTTCGTTATTCCATCTTTCTTTTCACGCACCCCTTTATCTTCCTTTTTCTCTCTTATTCTATCTTTCGTCACCACTACACTACCAAGGTATGTGAAACTTTTCAAGATCTCAATGTCCTCGCCACACGCATGGACAGACTGTACTGTTTCATCCAGCACGCCTCCAAACACCTGGACCTTGGTCTTGGCCCAGGAAACCTTAAGTCCCACGGGCTTCACCTCCTCGTGCAGTGCCTCTAGAGCCATTACCAGAACCTCCAGTGACTCAGAGAAGATTGCTGCATCATCAGCAAAAACAAGATCTGTAATCTTGGTGTTGCCGACAGATGCTCCACAATGACTTTGTTCCACAACTCTGCCTAGTACCCAATCCATGCACGTGTTGAAAAGCGATGGAGCACGCACACAGCCCTGCCTCACACCTGTATTCACAGGGAAGAAGCTGGACACGCCTCCTCAACACTTCACAGCACTTACAGTCCCGGAGTACAGGCCAGTTAATAGACCAATAATCCTTGCAGGAATCCCACGGAGACGCAGAAGATCCCAGAGTGTCTCTCGATGCACTGAGTCAAACGCCTTCTTGAGATCGACATAGGCTGCAAGCATTCCCTGTCGAAACTCACGTCGGCGCTCCAGCAGTACGTGAAGCACTAGGATACGGTCAGTTGTTGACTTACTGGGTGTGAACCCTGACTGTTCAGGTCTCTGGTGCTTCAGCAGGTGAGTGCAGATCCTGAAATAGGGCTAGGGGGTCCTCCCGCCCCTCTTAGAACATAGGGCTCCCACAGGCTTTCCCCTACATCCGTCATACCGGTAGGCAGGCCCCTCTGGTGCCTCGGCACCCGAGAGGTCTGCACGGTCGGACCGGCCAGCAAACCTGGATCAGGGCGGTGGACAGAGGCTCGCCCGCGCCTATAGCCCCTACCCTGACCTCTACCTCTAACACAGTTGGCGGCAGGGGTTGCAAGCCCCACTCCAACCAGCTAGGTCAGCCATGGACAGTGACACTGGTATTCCTGGGGGAAAGAACCCTGGCTGCCCAAAAAGGAGGAAGGGAGGCACAGATGAGGAGAGATGGAGGGGGGAATGAGCTATGGGTGGTAGAGGGCACTCCTCACTTAGAAAGAATTCCCCCCTTCCCCCCAAAAAAAGAAGCAAGAAAACTATAAATATCATCAAATACATAAACGGTTTCCAATGTTCCAGAAAACTTAATATAAAAAATAATCATTACTTCATAGATACCAAAAGGAGACTTAGGGAGAATTCAATCTCTTTAAATGAACTCTTACAAGGAATTAGAC
>CM035194.1:19677795-19679535 GCA_020233015.1 Callinectes sapidus
TGCGTAAAAAAGCATAGAAATATATTTCTTAATAAAAGCATCTCCTGAAAGCACCACAATTAGCGTAATCATGACATAAGAAAATACTTTTTTACACGTGTCGGGACTGGGCGCTGGACCATTCAGGCTATCGCCCCATCGTCTGCCAACTTGTGACGTGCCTAAGGAGCTTCATAGCTACCTCAGAATTTATGAAGGTGCGGCAATCTCGGCGAATAGGGAAGCGTGCAATTCTGGCAAGTAGAAAGCAGTGACTGCAGTGTGGGAACTTGGGTACGTGCAGTGAAGGAGGACCACTCCTACATCACCATAACGGCATTACCGACTAAGTATATGCTGACACGGCACCTCAGGCATGGGAATTATACGTAAAGGTGTATAGCTGAGAGAGAGAGAGAGAGAGAGAGAGAGAGAGAGAGAGAGAGAGAGAGAGAGAGAGAGAGAGAGAGACTATATCAACAAGTACGAGTAAATGGAGTGAATGGAATCACAAAGTGAGGTGAGTTGTCTTGACTATGGAGGTCTGCATCAGCCATCAGCTCCGTCACCTGTGGCAATGGAGACATCAACGACGGTAGGAAGGAAGGAGGCTCTGGGCGCGTGCCAAGCTTAGGGAACGCAAGGAAAACAGCGACGTAATGTGGTGAACAGTGGGCCGGGGATCGGGGCGAGGAGATACGAGCCAGTTTCCAGCTATCTGTTCCGCCGTGGCTTTCTCCTCCCGTCATAAGTTCGCGGGGAGAGCGGGGAGCCAAGAAACCCTGGAGGAACTAGACCTTAGGTACACTGCGGCTTTTGGTGTCTCTCGCTTTTGACTCAGCAGGAGAAGAGAGAAAGGGGTGAACCAAAGCCAAAGCGAAGAAGAGAAGGGAGAATAAGGCGCCAGATGCGGAAGAGAGAAAGAAGAATAAGAGGTGGGGGCGAGGAAGTGAAAGGATGGTGGGGTCTGGAATACATATACAATTCTACTGCCATGTAGTCAAGTTTTCTTACATAGTATCCAGAATTAATGCGTCCTCCATACATTATAGTGACACACTGCGTTTCACAAACCGACCAAATATCATGGGATGAATGGAAAAAAAAAAAAAAAAACATACGCGCATTCCTGACCCGAACACATAAGTAAATAAATAAGTAAATAAATAGATAAATAAAATTGTAACAGCAGTAATGATAAAAGATATAAGATAAAACTTCAACTAGGATAAAATTACCGACCTGTGTACAAATGTCTGGTAAAAACAGAATCACAGTTTCACGCATCAGCATAGTGGGTAAAACAGAACTCCCCCCCCCCTCCCGCCCCCCAAAAAAGAAGAAAAAAATAAGTAAAAAAATTTCCCAGTGGAATAGAAGAGTGTTCGTGCATGCGTTCGTCCCTTTCGACTATAAATCCCTTGGCTGGCTGAATACGGCTCTCCATACCGATATTTTCATTTCCGTACATCCTGATTTACCGCAGTCGCCTCTCTACCCGCGAGCCAGGAATTTCCCATGACGGAACTGTGCTGATGAACAAAACATGGAGCAGCGGCGACTGACCACGGAACAATACGGCGGCAGGGTGAGGGAGGAAGGGGTGGAATGCCCTAGGTGGAACACTCACAGAGGATCCGGAGAAGAATGACTTTACTCCGCCTGAAACAACGCAGTTTATGTACACAATCTAATTTAGCGTGGACTGTAACGACTTTGGTGCTAACCAAATCTCTCTCTCTCTCTCTCTCTCTCTCTCTC
>CM035194.1:19682335-19696714 GCA_020233015.1 Callinectes sapidus
TTTTTTTCTCCGGATATTTTTCACCGTTTTCAGTAATTACACTTTATAATCTTAACAGGGTTTCTCAGGAAATCTTATTATTGTATTCATTATATATTTCTATTTGAAGTGTTTCTTTACACTTGACATTAACTCTACAATTTTGTTATATACATCCTCTTGAAGAACACACACAAAAATCTCTTTTTCATTTATCATTTAAATCCAAACTTTTCTAATACTTACTCATAAAATCGAAATCACTCGTAATCTTAAAACTTAGTTTTTTTTTTTTTTTATGAAACTTACATTTTGACAAAAGTGTACTGAATATACTATGTATTATGCCTCTTATAGATAATATACCTCGTAACATAAAGATTTTCTAATGCATTACTATCACTCACAAGGAGGATAGAAAAAGCGAATGTTTGTTAAGAATACAAGACAATATAAAAAGTGAGGAGAGAGCTAACCCTTGACATGCGTTTCATCTTTTACTCATGTGTGCCTTACTTTCACTATTCATGTAACTGTGTCATTGATGGCAGTGGTGAGAATCACAGCCAATACAGATGACGCACGGGCTTGACTTTCTATTTTATCCTGACGAGTTGGGTTGGTGTGTTGCCATTATGGGATTAAGCAATGTGTTCCCTGCAGCTTAGTTACTCAACGCTTCTGAATTCTTTCATTTAACCGCGTGAAAGTTAAAATGAATGATCAATAACAGTTCATTCGAGTCAATAGATCACCTTCACTTATTGAGCAGACGCTACCTAGCTGATGGAATCGTGTTTTTAAAGGTGTATCCAAAAGTTTACTGATGATTTAATGAAGATTATGCACTATTGATGCTGGATAAAACCTCTTCGCAATTCTGCTGATCATTTCTAGGGCACGTGAAAATAGTCATGAAATGAGAGGAAAGTTTTTCAAACTCAGGGTAATTATACCTTGAGTGCACCTTCTATGATTTAGTCCAAATGAATTATTTAATCCGTCCGTGCGCACTGTCTTGCGTGTAGCAATGCATGATACTGCAACAATCATTCTCCTGTCTAACCTGTTTCTAATCCTTAATGTATAATCTAATTGTCATAGGGTTGCCAGTGTTTACAATTTTGGCACATACTTCCATTGGTCTTTAACTACATTAATGTGTTATACTTTCCGTTTTGTCAATGGTGTATTGCATACATGCCGTATCTCTTCGTCATTACCGTTGTTGCTCCTCTGTTTGGGCCACATCTTCAGATTTTATTTTCTGATATGTTTTACTTCCCAAGTACTTGTTATAACTTTTTATGTGTATTTGTATTTGTATTACTGTTTTTCTTATTCTTCATCTTGGTGCTAATTTTCTACGATCCACTGCAAGTGTTGTAGCTTGGTAGTTTTGTTCTTATTCAAAACATTGTAATAAAAATGCATGGATACAGAGAAATATATATATATATATATATATATATATATATATATATATATATATATATATATATATATATATATATATATATATATATCACCAGCGACTTGAAGATCCGAATCTTTGTCCGTCTGCACAGGTATCGACGACGCCAAATACTCGTGTTGAGCGAGTCCATAACGCCGTGGGCCAGGCCAATCCGCCGTGTAACTTCTTGGCTCGACCCATCACCGTTATGCACTACACTACCAAGGTAGGTGAAGTTTTTCAATATATATATATATACATATATAGATATATATATTATATATATATATATATATAGATATATATAGTATAATATTATATATATATATATATATATATATATATGTATGTGTGTAAGTGTGTAAGTGTGTGTGTGTGTGTGTGTGTGTGTGTGTGTGTGTGTGTGTCTATATATGTTATACTACATGAAATTTAAAATATTGATGAATTCGCCAATCACGCATTTAGTTTTCTTAAAGGTGCAGCGGCGGTGAACCTCCAAGTACTGCTTCATGAAGATGAATAAGTGTGCTGGTAACATTGCTGGCCTTGTTATTTCAATAAAAGAAAAAAGATCATGGTAAAAGTTCTCTCCGCCTTGAGAGAAAAAGTACGGTAAAGATAGTAGTCAAGCTAGCTTTTACTATTGTCTTACCAATCCCATGACTTATGTTTCAGATGATATTAGATCATCACAGATAGTGTTGTTTATGCCAACGTTTCTACGGCAGGTTTTTTTTTTTTTTTTTTTTTGGGTGGGGGGAGGTTATTATTTTGCGTAATGTAATTTTGTACAGGATTTTTTCCTAGAATTGTTACCGAATATCTTATTATTCTTTAAACGAAAACAAAAGAATAAGATACTTCACAGCTCCTCGTCTAGCCAAATTCACCCAATAAAAGTGTGGAACATGTTCCACATGTTAATCCTCACCACACGCCAAGCTCAAAACAGCGGTGATTCTGCAATAATGGAGCGGTAATGTTAACACTGCAGCAGGCATTCATATTTCATTGCCTCATATAAAGACTTGATACAACCTTTCAGAACACGACACACGACAGTTTTCATATAATCTCATGCAATTGACACTCTAAATGTATTTATCTATTTTCTATTCACCTCAGCTTTGGCTGAACATATCAAACACACGGAAACATGCTTAGTAGCAAGCGAAACTAAAACAAAACATTTTCCACAGACACACACTATAAGAGGAAGATGGTCACTGTACAGCACAGGTTACCCAGGCAGCAGGCGGAAAAGGTGAGGGAGCGAGGGACTACAGCTTCTAGCTGTCCTGCCGCTTCGACTCTTCTTTCCGACTTGAAGCTCTAAGTTATTAAGCACTGAAACACAACTTCGGATGGGAAAGATAACGTTGCTGCTGTCTTGCTCACCTCAGAGGGATAGATAGATAGATAGATAGATAGATAGATAGAGAGAGGAGAGAGAGAGAGAGAGAGAGAGAGAGAGAGAGAGAGAGAGAGAGAGAGAGAGAGAGAGAGAGAGAGAGAGAGAGAGAGAGAGAGAGAGAGTAAACTGTTACATAATTTGATACAAAGCAATGAACAGCTGTCGCATAGTTTCAAATTTTTTGGTTCACTTGCAGTACAAAAACATGTAGGTTGTTCTTTGGATCATTTCACACTGACCTTTTCCATGCATAGAATAAACAAAAATTCCTTCTCACAACCATTGTCTTCAGGGCAAACATACATATTCTTTTGTGCTACATAAGTCATAGATAACATTGAAATTTGTGGTGAAGAGAGTAGCTGAGGGAACAGAGCATAACTGAACTTTTTTATATATTTATTCAGATCATTGTTATTATTATTATTATTATTATTATTATTATTATTATTATTATTATTATTATTATTATTATTATTATCATTATTATTATTATTATTATTATTATTATTATTATTGTTATTATTATCATTATCATTATCATTATTATTATTATTATTATTATTATTATTATTATTATTGTTATTATTATTATTATTATTATTATTATTATTATTATTATTATCATCATCATATCACTTTCCTTCCCACATTTATTACGTCCCTTCTCTTCACGATGCTGAGTTACTGTAGTGGTCACTTTGCTTGTATTTCTTTGTACTCCCATTATGGAAAAATAAAGTGAAACTTTATCTTGGTCTGTTTTTACGGTCATGTATTTGTACTGGTCAGAAGAGATGTAGGGATAAGAAAGCGAATGATGGAGAAGAAAAGAAGAAAAATAAGAAAATAATAAGATGAAAATAGAAAAAAAAGGCAGAACGTTTCAGTTTACCAGCACATGACCTGTCCTGCAGAAGATGGCTCATTTTATATATCAGTATTTTAATGATCACTCTTTCAACATCAAAATTAAACATTAAAAAGTCATTAAAAACACATACGCCGGGACTGACGCAAGCGATACCCTACGGGACAATGATCACGACTAGGAAAATTAGTAAGCATCACATAACGTGCGCAGGTGAATATTATAGTTTTAGCGGCATGGATCCAGCTGGAAGAGATTATTTGTTTTTTTATTTAATTTTTTAAGTTTGAGGTTTGTTGACAGCGATCAGAAAGAGTACCGAAAAGCAGAGAAGACGTCATTACCTTGTTTACTTTTTTTTTATAACTAGTCCAGTGTAAAATATGAGTGTAAGTAAATATAATGCGCTATGGTAACTGGGAATAGATATTCATTTTCAGAACAGACCAGAGGGATTAAAACCAGTTTCAAATTCATATAATGGCAGACTATTACCTCCTCCTCCCTCGTAAACTTTCTTGCGTTAATGAAAACTTATTTCCATTACAAACATGATATGAGAAGTTTCAAATTCATATGATTGCAGACTATTACCTCCTCCTCCCTCGTAACCTTTCTTGCATTAATGAAAATTTATTTCCATTACAAACATGATATGAGAAGTTATTTACTAAAGTTCCCACATACACTTTTCTCTCCTAACCACTTCTGCAAAGATATCAGAGTATATGTAAGTAATTCTTAATCCTTGTTTGGGATTGGTTGTCGCTTGCAAAACTGACGTGAACAAATGGAATTAGCTCAAAGTACACATAATAGCATGAAATACACTACTTGCTATTTCATATCTCTCAATTCTTCCTTATATATATATATATATATATATATATATATGAAGAGTTAAGAAAAGTCGCAATAAAAACATGTTTTTTCTCTAGGGCTTGGAACGTTTCGCGACAATCACAATCACATCTTCAGACACTGTGGGTAAAAACTCTGGAGGAATGTGGGGACATCCACGCCACACGAAATATCCTGGATGAAGGGTCCTGGCATTTGATAACCTCCCAAACCGGCTATTTTTCAAGAAAGTAAATTACAATCCCCCTATTGATTTAAAAAAAAAAAAAATAAAAGATTAACTAATGCAACATGCAAGGCATTAATTTAAGAGCATATAAAACAAGAAAATATAAAAACAAGGAACAAAGGATGTTATGTTTGCAGTTACAACTATGGAATTAAAGTCGGCTGAATAGACGATTCTTGTTTGTTAATCTTGAGTTTTTATTTATAAATGCAAAGTAATTCCCCAATTCTCTATTAAAAAAATGTCTTGCCTTTTTGCAATATTTTCAAGTCTTATTCACTGAAGGCATGATCTAAATTTCTTGAATGGTTTCTTGCAACAGATAAACCTGGATTTGAGATATGTCTACCTGTCCTAAACGAGATACCGTTGTGCTTAAACATGCGCAATCTTACGTTTCGTCTCGTTGAACCGATGCACCCGGTTTCACAACTGGGACAAAAACTATACACTCTGTTAAAGCTCAAGGGTTTAAGCAGCCTATCTTTATATCTAAACATTAATCCAATAGTATTTGTACTTGTAAAGATAAATCTAAAAATCTGGAAAGTATTTCTGTGACAGCTGTTAGGCTGTTAAATTCTTTTTAATGTGATAGCTAATATGACCTTGTGAAGGTAACTTTAGGTACTTGACTTGTTTATCCTGAATTTCATCTGTATTGCTGATACTATTGCATATAAGCCTTTTTTGCACATTTTTCAAAATGCTAATGGATATTCATTGGATGTAATATAATCTTTCAACTATTGATTTCTTTATGAGAGTTAGTCTAAGAACTACAAAATCAATAAGCCCTGTGCAGCAAAGTTTTTACTGACTTCTTTTTTTTAAATATTAGGGACAAGATCCATTAAGTCTCAAGCCGGGAAAAAAATGATCCTTGTACACATCTGTGACTAAGCCATTATTACTCCTTTTTCACATTATACATTTCAAAAGAGTAAGCAGTTTTATTCCTTTAGTTCTAACTCATATTCCTATGATATGAATTTAAATAATCCTGGAGCTCTTTCATTTGTTATACATCTTTAATTAACAATCAGAAAACAGCAATCTACTTATCTTTTATAAACGATAGGTTTAAACTTCTTTGGATAATTTTTTAAGCCAGACAGTCTGAATAAAACGTAAGATGTTAAGGAATTCAAACTTATTGTTTATAAAATATATGTAGTTTAATATTTTCTGAATTTTTAAAGATGAATCAAACAAAATTCCATCGTTCTACATATGTACCGACATCATATACATATTACATGTGCTTATATTTGTTGTTTGTTTCATATTCTCTTGAATTATTGTCTTGAAAGTTTTATTAGTTAATCTTCTCTTTTTCTCTCTTTAAAATTACTAAGAAATAAAAATTTACCTCGTAAATGAAAAAAAAATGTCGATGAAGTAGGTGCATAACAGAACTAGCCGGTTTGGGAGATTATCAAGTGCCCAGGATCCTTTCCGTCCCGGAGATCGCGTGTGGCATGGACGTCCCACACTCACCCCATGTTTTTACCCAGTGTCTGAAGATGGGATTGTGATTGTCTATAATATATATATATATATATATATATATATATATATATATATATATATATATATATATATATATATATATATATATATTATGTGTGTGTGTGTGTGTGTGTGTGTGTGTGTGTGTGTGTGTGTGTGTGTGTGTGTGAGTGTGCGTGTGCATGTGCGTGCCTGTGTGTACGTGTACGTGTGCGTGTGCGTGCGTGTGTACATGTATATAAAAATTGCTTGATAATTCAATATTTCTTGAACAGACATCTGAAAAACGTAAGCTAAGGGGACGTTCGATTCTCGCTAACGGAACTGTCAGAGAAAATTACACAAGTATGTACTATAAGAGCATATCATAACCACCCACCTCTTTCCTCGCTCCATCAATCCCTCCCTCTCTCTCTTTCTCCGTTCCTTCCCTATCTTTCCTGACCAAACAAAGAAAGCCCAAACAACAGGAGATATTTAGTAACCATTTTGATACAATTTGCGATAAGCTGCATTATCCATTTTAAAGTAATAAATGTAAAAGTAACATCGTAAATTCATTGGTAGATAAAAGTGTATATACGTACTGCAAAGAAAAATGCTGAACTTAAGTTTTGGGGGGCATTGAAAAAAAAACATGATACATGATAAATATTTTTTTTTCATACCAAATGGAGAAACGGTGTATCAAAACAATTTCCGTGACAGCCAACTCTTCCCCAGGGTCGACGGAGGGAAGAGGGAGGAGGAGAGGCATGCAGGCAGGCAGTGGGACGGATCCGAAAACTGTTTCCAAATTAAGTTTCACGTTTCTACCCGCAGTGCTTTTATTTGTTTATTCTCTGACCGCAGCCCATCAAGAGCCTTTCTGGTGTGAACGACAGTTGAAGTTGCTAGGGGAAAAACGTTTCTAAGCAAACAAACACTACAAACAATATACCTGTCTTGATGGTTGTGCAGAAAGAATGAGAGAGAGAGAGAGAGAGAGAGAGAGAGAGAGAGAGAGAGAGAGAGAGAGAGAGAGAGAGAGAGAGAGAGAGAGAGAGAGAGAGAGAGAGATACTAAAAAGGATAATTGCCACGTCTCTCATGGAACTAAAGTGTCAGAATAATGGTATATAGAAATGAGAGAGAGAGAGAGAGAGAGAGAGAGAGAGAGAGAGAGAGAGAGAGAGAGAGAGAGAGAGAGAGAGAGAGAGAGAGAGAGAGAGAGAGAGAGAGAGAATGATTAAGTACGTATAGACTGGTGGTGTACAAAGTTCCCGTTGTAGTGTATATGACTCCGGCTGTGATGTTCCATTGCATATGTCATAGGAAGCGTCGTGTGACCTTTGGTATTGATAGTTTTGTGCTTCCTCCTCCTGCTCATCTTCCTCGTCATCGTCGCCGTCTCCAGTTTTCTTTTTCTTCCTTTATTTCATCCCTTTTTCATACTGATTCCATCTTTTTTGTACTTTAATACTCCCCCTCCTCCACCTCCGCCGCCGTCGCTTCCTACTTTGAGGTCGCTTCCTCCTCCACCATTTCCTTTTCCTCCTCCTCCTCCTCCTCCTCCTCCTCCTCCTCATCCTCCTCCTCCTCCTCCTCTCTTCGTGTAAAAAAGTGGTCGATTAGATTATATAATTATATAAAGACATGATACTAAGATGAGTCGCTGAAAAAAAAAATTCATGTGATATAAAGCCAAACACTAACTTTAATTTTATCATCTTTTTTTATTTAAACAATCTGAACTTTTTAGGGAAATTTATGGGCTAAAGGAGGCCACCTAATAGAGACCTCCTGTCTGAAAGTCCACCCACTTGGGAACTGTTACCCCGAGTGGATGCCCAATCTCCACTCAGACCGTAGTCAGGATTCGAACCTATGCGCTCGGGGATCCCAAGGCCCCTAGAGCACAATCGGTTCCACTGTACCACGGCGGCCCACGACTTCATTAGATGGTCAACAATAAAAATAAACTGCATCCTACGTCATCGATAACATGACATTTATAACTTTCATCCACTAATTGGAAGTGTTCATTATCATAGCAAAGCGTAATTAGAATTCGTTTAGGTATAACTGTGAAAGGTCGCCTCTAACATAACAGATTGTTCTAGCGCTGGGTAGAGGAAGTAGGTTCTTGGCTTTTTCTTGACGTTCTTTTTTTTCATGTTTTTCACACTATAAGGAATGATTTTTTTTTCTCACTAAATGGGAAGTAATGTAACCCACGAAGTATTGACCAACAAATTTATTTATTCATTTTTTTCTTAATCTTATGTATGTGTTCTCGTCTACAGTTTTTTTTCTACTGTCTCTTTTCTTCCCTTTCTATGTTCCTTCGTCCTAATTTTTCTTCTTTTTTTTTCCTTTTAATCAGCTCATGCTCTTGTTCATGATTTCTTCCGTACCATTCTCCTTTTTGTTCTATTTATCATGTTTTCCATTTCCTTCGTCGTGCTCTGTCCTTTGTTTCATCACCTTTTGTTTTTTTAATAATTTTTTTCTTGACTTTGTTGTCTTTATTGATCTTTCTTCTCATGATGTTTGTCGTCCACCTTCGGTCCCCTCACACTGAAACGACTTATATATATATATATATATATATATATATATATATATATATATATATTGAAGTATAGGAGGGGTGGGATTCTGTTGTGTCATATCTAGAGATAGGATAGCATCAACTTCTTGGCGTGTGTTCTACGCGACGCCGCCCTCCACCCATCTGACCCCATCCCCTTTGCTTGAGGTCAAGGAGTTTGAATATAAGGAGACGTTACGCCGCTTTAGGGTGCAATCATAAGTGCAAATTGGATCAATCGAAGAATTGCCCCCCCCCCACCCCCACCCACAGTCTCCAACTGAAGAATAGCCCCCCCAACTCTGCTCAACTAAAGATTCGGCCCCCAACCTTATTATATTTTATGCATCGCAATAATTACTAATTAATATTTCTAATAATAGTACTAATTATTTCTAAAAATAAACAACATATATATAGCACTATATTTCTTGCAATTTTCACAAAGGGTATTAGATGGAAATATAAATATATGTAAAACACTTCAATTTTTGCACTTTTCAAACTTTTCACGTCGGGCATTGTACTTTTCAAACTTTTCTACATAAGACTTTATTTTTTTCCACTTTTCAAACTTTTCACATCGGGTATTGGCGGGAAATATGAGTACATATAATTTCAAAGGCATTGGCAACAAATCGATCGCGCCACATAAATTCTTGCAGATATGTGTGAAGGAAGTCGCCTACAGCCTCTCATCGTCTTCAGGTGGGATTTGTGCTTATTTCAATCTGACTCAATCGTTTGAGTGTGAACCCCAGTTCGAGGGTCGACGAAGTTCAGGGAAAGGTTGACTGTCCTGTGCACAAATCCCTGGCCCTGGATGCCCTCCATTCATCAGAATGAATGGTGGACCCTGGTTTCACCACTCGGAAGAAACTATAGCAGTCGACCATAGTTTTCTCTGAAACACCTGCTTGACGGGATGCTTGTTTTTCGCCAATACGCTCACTCCACAGATACAATGCATTTACATTTGAGTTGGCAAAAAAGAATCCAATCCTTATCGTTGTCGTACATTTGTACTTATCGCAGCCTTTCTTTTGACTTTTCCACGCATGACCATCCTTACACTGCATGTTTAGTCCAATTCATTGCATTGTCACAGCTGTCACACTACACTTCACTTTTTAAAAGTCGATGCTGCTTTAAGCCAATTGATAGCAGGCAAAGGATCCTCCACCAGCAGAGGGAGAACGACAGACTTGAAGGTGTCACGGTCCATGTCGAACTACAGACTGAATACATCAGGTGAGAGTCGAAACTCTCGATCGTTGAGTCGATCATGTCGAACTCACAGACTGAATCAGGTCTACCGGTGAGGTGTTTGGCCGCCCGCTGAGCTCCTGTCATCAAATGAAGAATTGCCCGGTACAGTTCTGGTTTCCACATAATAGGAAAGATGTAGACTAGAATCAGTGGAGAGGAAAATGTTTATAAGGTTGGAAAAGATTAAGAAATATTCCGTGCGAAACTAGATTAAAGGCACTGAATTTGCATTCTTTAGAGAGACGTAGGTTGAAGAGGACCTGATAGAAGTATCTGAGTGGTATAGGAGGTTATAACAAAAGGGGCATTAGCAAGGTTCTTAGGTTCGATACGTAGGATATAACCAGAAATAACGGGTTCAAGCTAGAGAAATTTAGGTTTAGGAGAGAAATAGGAAGGAACTGATTTTTAAATAGGGTAGTTGAATGAAAAAGACGCAATCATAATTTTAATGCTCAGACATTGGGGAGTTTTAAAAGAAGGTTGGACAAGTTCATGGATGAGGATGATAGGTGGAAATAGGCAGAGATGTTCAGACAGGGACTGCCACGACTAGGTCTAACAGCCTCTTGCAGCTTCCCTCATTTTCTTGTTCTTATTTTCTCTCCACGTGGGGTCTCTCTCTCTCTCTCTCTCTCTCTCTCTAAATCAAGCGCCGGAATCTAGGCTCTCTCTCTGCTCAATATATAGAGGTATATATATATAGATATAATAATATAGTAGATATATATATATATATATATATATATATATATATATATATATATATATATATATATATATATATATATATATATATATGTATGTGTATATATATATATGTATATAATAAATACATACATACATACATATATATTATATATGTATGTATATATATTGTTGCGGCGGCGCTTAGTGTGAAGATAGCGTTGGAAATGCTACCAGATTGGCAATGATGACATTGGTGCAGAAGTGGTAGTGAGGGCCTGAGTTTGCAGCCAGGTGGATATCTTATGCCTGATTGGCCAGTAGAAGGGACGCGACTAGGACGCGGCTAGAGGGGACAAGGGAAAGGGGGGCTGTTGTCAGCAAATAGTTTCGGCCCGCCGGGTCCGGCGGGCGGCGACAGGAGTGCCAGTGAGGGGAGAGACAAGAGAGGAAGAAGTTGCAGCCCAGTTAGGAGTGTGAGAGGACGCCTGCCTGCCCCGCTCTCCCCTGAGGATGAGAGCGCCTGCCTGTCTCCCTGAGGACGTGATCCTGCCCTGTTTGTGTTGTGGTATAAGTACTGTGTGCATCCTGTATTAACTCTTGTGTGCCAGTAAAGTAAGGAAGTAGTGCGTGCCTTTAACTGTATTCCTGCCTCTCTGAGTAAGTCTGGGGTCTGTGGGTCTGTACCTCGCTTCCCTTGCTAGCCACGAATCTTCGCCGAG
The DNA here is from genome assembly GCA_020233015.1 of Callinectes sapidus. Classification (NCBI taxonomy): domain Eukaryota; kingdom Metazoa; phylum Arthropoda; class Malacostraca; order Decapoda; family Portunidae; genus Callinectes; species Callinectes sapidus. Next base: position 19,693,910 of record CM035194.1, read on the forward strand.
AAGTGTCCCTGTGTGTGTGCTGCCGACCCCGTGCTGTATGCTGTCCTGAGGGTGACGCTGTTGGTACTTGGTAAGAGTGTACCTGTCGTCGCCTTGGAAGCTGTGTGTTGGTGTGGTGGACGGGGGGCCAGCATAACAAGTGGTGTCAGGAGTGGGATAGTTTGGCTAGCGAGATTGCCGGGTACAAGGCACCATGGCGGACTCAGACTCGAGAGGCAGTGAGAAGCCGGAAGGCAGTGAGTCAGGCTTGGAAGAGCTGAAAGCCTTGTTCGTCAAAATGGCACAGAAAATGATACAGGAAATGAAACAGGACATTAGGGCAGTGGTGGTGCAATTGGATCGGTCGATAGAGGCGTTTGGGGAGGAGCAGGTGGCAGCGAGACGACGTTGTGAGGGAAGCACTGAAGTCGTCCGGAGCAGAGTGGAGGAAGTTGTGGCAGCCCAATCCCCTGTGTCAGACCAGCAGTTGTGTGGCGTGACAGGCCACTGTGAGCTGAGAGTCTCTGTTACCGACAAGGAGGAACCCTGTCTGTTGGGGCTGGACTCCCTGTTTGGGAATGCAGCGTGTGATGACCTCGGAAGGATGCAGCGGAAGGTACGTGGAGAAGTCGTACCACTGGTCCTTGAGGATGCTGTTAAACAGGTTGAGAGCCCCGTGACGAGTTCGGATGTCGAGGAGAGACTGGAGCTGAACTGCGGAGTCGTGAGGGAACGTGAGGCAGCAGACGCCACTGAAGAAGGCGGTGGAGGCCATGCAGCATTGAACAGCTGCGGTGATGAGGACGGCGGCGCGGGGAAGATGGAGAGCGGGCAGAGCGGGCAGAGCGAGGCTGGCGAGCAGCGAGACGTCGGGCAGCATGTCCACCAGAGGTTGGGGTGGACGGAGGAAGGCGAGGTGCAGTCGTGCAAGGAGGAATTCTTGCTGGAAAGTCCTGCTACCGTGGACTCGGTGAAGCAGAGGGAGAAGCTGCACATACAAGACGGTGTGTGGCAGAGGCACTTGAAGAATGCAACGACACAGCATGTCCACCAGAGGTTGGGGTGGACGGAGGAAGGCGAGAAGTCGTGCAGGGAGGAGCAGCCGTGCAAGAAGGAATTCTTGCCGGAAATTCCTGCTATCGAAGGCTTTGGTGGAGCAGTGGGAGACGCTGCGCGTACAGGGCGGTGTGTTACAGAAGGCATGGGAGGATGCAGCGACACAGGAGCGCACATGGTTGCTGGTAGTCCCTCTCTCCCTGCGAGCCGAGCTGCTGGAGGAAGCTCATGCTGGTGTCTCTGGTGGGCACCAGGGGCGCAAGAAGACTCTGTGCCGTCTGCGCCAACGCCTGTACTGGGTAGGTATGAGACGGGATGTGGAGGAATGGTGCAAACTGTGCCATGTATGCGCTGCCAAGAAGGGACCGGCGCGGCGCACACGAGCACCGTTGCAGCTGTACCAGTCTGGTGCCCCCATGGAGAGGGTAGCGGTGGACATCGCGGGGCCACTGCCGTGCACACCCCGAGGGAACCGCTACATCCTGGTGGCCATGGATTACTTCTCCAAATGGCCAGAGGCATACGGTATCCCAGATCACGAGGCAGAAACTGTAGCTGGAGTACTGGTAAGAGAGTTTTTCTCTAGGTTTGGTATTCCAGGTGAGCTGCATTCGGACCAGGGGCGGGAGTTCCAGTCGAAGGTGTTCCGGCAGTGCTGTGAGCTGTTGGGGGTCCACCAGACGCGCACCACCCCGCTTCACCCTCAGAGCGACGGCATGGTGGAGCGCTTTAACCGGACGCTGGCGGACGAGTTGGCCAAGTATTGCAGCTCTGACCAGCAAGATTGGGACCTGTGGTTGCCGTTTACCTTGATGGCATACCGGTCGGCGCAGCAGGAGGCTACAGGTTACACTCCTGCCAGGATGATGTTTGGTCGGGAGATGCGGCTGCCGTTGGACCTGGCCACTGGACGACCACCAGGGGAGGAGCTACCACAGACGGCGCCTGAGTTCGTGGTGGCGCTGCAGCAGCGAATGGAGGCCACGCGGCAACAGGTGTCGAGCAACCTTCGCCTCGCGGGGCAAGCCATGACTCGCTGGTACCAGTCGCGAGCGAAGGACACCCAGTACGCGGTGGGGGACCGCGTCTGGTTGTATAATCCTCGCAAGAAACGAGGCCTCACTCCGAAGCTGCAGAGCAACTGGGAAGGCCCGTACACCATCCTGCAACGACTCTCGGCTGTCACCTACAAGCTGGGTGATGGCGCACGTAAGCGGCCGCGCATCGTCCACGTTGATCGCCTGTGGGCTGCTGTGGAGGAAGGCCACTTCACGTGGGGCCAGCGGGGCCCACCCTCGACGCCAGACAGTGAGGCGGGGAGCGTCAGGGATGTGGAGGACGAGGGGCAAATAGACAATGTTGCAGGGTGTGTTGACGGTACACAGGAGCACCCAGAGGACGAGCCTGTGAGTGAGCCGCCTGTGTCGCGCCCCCTCAGATCGAGGAAAAGACCTCAGTGGTGGACAGACTATAATATGTGTGGAAGTGATTGCGAATAGTCGGGACGACTATTTTGTGGGGGGAGGGGAGTGTTGCGGCGGCGCTTAGTGTGAAGATAGCGTTGGCAATGCTACCAGATTGGCAATGATGACATTGGTGCAGAAGTGGTAGTGAGGGCCTGAGTTTGCAGCCAGGTGGATATCTTATGCCTGATTGGCCAGTAGAAGGGACGCGAGTAGGACGCGGCTAGAGGGGACAAGGGAAAGGGGGGCTGTTGTCAGCAAATAGTTTCGGCCCGCCGGGTCCGGCGGGCGGCGACAGGAGTGCCAG
>CM035194.1:19696814-19717244 GCA_020233015.1 Callinectes sapidus
GATCGAAGACCGCGAATGTTGCAAAAGTTGATAGAGAGGGGGGTGTCAAGACACTTAGGGTCGAATGGAGAAGAGCAGTTCGACCTGAGGGCATTTATGGTCCCCTCTCCAGAATGGGACTCCGAGGCTGTGTTGCCCAGGAATGTATATGATATATATGATATATATATATATATATATATATATATATATATATATATATATATATATATATATATATATATATATTACAGTCAAACTGTGAAATCAGTCATTTCGTGAAATGACTAAATTTCTTTAGTCATTAAATGAAATGACTGAATTTTGTGTCAGCCATTTCATGTAATGACTAAAGAATTTTAGTAATTTCACGAAATGACTGATTTCACAGTTTGACTGTAATATATATATATATATATATATATATATATATATATATATATATATATATATATATATATATCTATATATATATATATATATATATATATATATATGAGAATGTAGGGTCCATGGCGGGCGAGGACCCATGGTACCCTCCCTTGAATCCAAAAGCATTTTTAAAAACCATCAGGAAGTTATGCTGGGTTTTAAGCGTTTCAACGTGTTACCCCTATAGTTTTATAAAACCAAGTCTACAGAAAAGTAAGAAAGTTTTAAGGTAGACTCATACAGTTGCTATCCATAAAGGAATATATTACGTTGTGTATATCTGAAAGTTATTCTGTTATGCAAAATTTGGATATTTTATTGCGAAAAAAAAAAAAAAATAGGAGTGTCAGTATTGAGAGCATGGTGCGTAGTAATAGATTATTATTCTTTACTAATTAATCACTACTGTTACCGTACGTGTACACAGGTTGGTAGTGGACTCAGGACCCTGCTACATCCCTCATCTCAGTGTCAGCATACAGAAACACTACAGTCTGCTGCTAACCCGTGATCTTGTGATGAATGTTTCAAATTCTTCGGATGCTTGACTAACTCAATCGTCACCCACTCGCTCTCAGGCTAATTACACATAAACATTAGATTATATGGAAAATAATTTGTATTTATTATTTATATTTAAGGAAAAACGTGACAGTGCACTTCTAGGTAAGTCAAAATATTCCAGTGCAGTGTCACCAGGCCAAAGGAAACTTAAATTTATATACATCATTTTAATTTCAAGTAAAACGCAGCAGTGCAATTTTAGTTGACATAATATTATTTATTTCATATATCATTCTGAACCCAACATAAACTATAACTTTAGTAAACTATAACATGAATAAAGTTGCAATAAAATATATTCTAATCATACTATTTCTACTGTAATTCAAGTTGATAAAGATAAAATGTACAAATGAAAAGACAGTATGGATTGCCCCATTTATCGCTCGATTTCGTACCAACTGGAGCACCATGACGTCATTACTTGCATGCAGACAGACTTCTAATAAGATTTTGCTCCTCTTGTGATATTATGTCGCAGTAGCAAGCATAAGTGTGTTTTTGTCGACGGACAGAGATAAACTTAAAAAAACAGAGGGCAATGTCATTTATTGTGATATCATCTTTTGCGATCGTGAGACATGCAGCTATTAGGGAACGAAGTTGAAACGTGTGTTGAAAATGGGAATTGAGCTTTTGGTTAAATGAGTGTGAAAGGTGAGTTTCGGAACACTGTACCTATGAATCATAGCTTTTTGCTGATTTAGTATCGTACTAAATATCACGCCAAAAAAAGACACCTACCAGGTAGGTAGATTTCGTTCCGTGTATGAAAATTGAAGTTAAACTGGAACATTTTTCTCTTGTTTTCCGTTTTCTACTTTGTGGCACAGAGGAGCAAGAAAGAGGCACTGCAGCTGATGGAAGAAATAGTGGTGATTATGCTAGGTAGCAAGGTTGTGACTGTAATGCTCCTGTGTGTATAGATTCGATTATTTATTTATCTTAGTTTCCAAAATCAGGATTGGTTTTCTTTGACTGCCGTTGAGTAGAGAACGCGGATTTAACAGGTCAAGATGAGTTGTGCATTTTCTTAATTAGTTCAGATACCTATTTCATTGTTGTAGTTTTGTATATGAAAATGCTCTCTATCGTTTCATGCAATTAGTGTTCTTAGTAACAATATGTGGAAAGAGTTTGTATGTATTGCCCAGAGCCCAAGGATTCTTATAATATCCTTGCCAGAGGTTGTGCCAGAACTAAAAAAAGTATAACTTAAACTTGTCAAAGTTCGGACTAGTTCTTTTCAGCTGTAGATTTGTGCTACTTTAGTGGGCCGACATTGTCACTTACCTGTCCAACCAATATTCCTACAATTTTTCTAAACTTATGGTTTAGTGTAATTCTGTGTCATTTATGAATAATTTGTAGAGTAATTTGTTCCAATATTGATCAATAGTTGGCTAATGCATTACTTTCAGTAGTTAATGGGCGAAATTTCTTTGAACATTTATTTTGTTTATTTCTATAAATACAAAATAAAACAGGATCATATGAAAGTGCAAAATCAGAGCCAGAACGTAAAAATGAAAAGAAATATATGTTAGGTGTATTGGTTGGTGGATTATGGCTTCTGTGATGGTGTGGCCAGGCCATGCATCTCAGACTCTCTCATTCATTCTTTGTCTCTCGCCTAAACAGGTTAGTGAAACGCAAGTCTTAAGTCTTTGTGGTAATTTGGGGAAATTTAAGGACTGCTGTGTCTTTAGAGGAAGGTGTATTAGTTCTTTAGCTCGACATGATCAGTTATGTTATACTCGTATATATTGATGTGATGACCCCACTGTTTTCATAGCTTCCATAGCCCCTACAGGTACTCACTTACCGAAGCGGCAACCCCAGGAGAGCACAGGACGGGTTGGCAGCGTACACAAGGATACTTCTAGGCGAAGATTCGTGGCTAGAGAGGGGAAGCGAGGTACAGACCCACACATCAGACTCACTCAAAGAGGCAGGGTGACAGTAAAAGACTTGGCACAACTTCCTTAGTTTACTGACACAAAACAGGACAAAATACAGCGTGGCACAGTACTGACCGGGGCAGGATTGCGTCCTCAGTGGGGCAGGTGGTAACCTCTTCAGAGAGCAGGAGCGGGAGACGTTTCTCACGGGGGTGGCTACTTTTGCGCTGGAGCTGTAGTATAGGTGGGAGCGGCCGGTGTTCTGCCTGTGAAACGAGTGACATTCCGAAAAGACATCTTCGGTCCACCCCTGATTGGCTCATCACTAGCCAATCGGGGTCGGAGTATCCATCTGGCTACAAGCTCCGGCTAGATTGACACCTGCACCTAAGACAGCGTCGCTAATGTCCCCAGCGCTGCCACCACTTTCTTCACACCAGGCCACCGCCGCAACAATATGCTCTCAATGGTTCTTTGTCTCTTGTCCAGAAAGATAGTGGGGTCCCTGTATCGTCTGTAACGAGATTGTAATGTTATAGGCATCTAATGTTTGTGGATTATGGTTATCATGCATTTATATGTCTATGCATATGTTTGTGAACTATTTGTATTTGCGTTTATATGCCTGTACATATGTTTGTGAACTATTTGTATTTGGTTTGTAACTGAAGGAAAACTGTGGATTTCTGGTTATCATACATTTATATTTCTATGCATATGTTTGTTAGTTATTTGTATTTGGTTTGCAACTGATGGAATACTGTGGATTTCTGTGGGGTTGCTACCAGGGTGTGGGGATAGGGACAGCGGTGGCAAGGCAGGGGTCCGACTCGCGCTCAATCTTTCCTGATCCACGATCCGTGCTGTGTACTTGTGTTGTCTGAGGAGGAAGTATCGTGTTGGAGGTAGAGGTTTGTTGTATGGTGATTTACTATAGGATGTTCTTATTGATATTGAGGGTATTCAGAGTGTCTACAAGCTTAATAGCTATTAAGATTAGCATGTTATCTATTCGATGTATGTTTTATGAACAGGCAATCTGTGGTGATAGTCCAGATGCCGGCAAATTTGCAGTTTAAGCCAATATTTCATATTTCTACCCCCCCCCAACCCCCCCACCTATCTGTTACAGCTTTCCATAGTGAGTAATTTGATCCTCACGTGTAACTTGCGCAAATTAATTATAATGTCGCTAGCGATTTTTTAAGATTTACCGAATTTGCGGGACGCAGGACTTGACTAGCCACCCGGCAACACCGCCCTGTGTTGTGTCTTGAGGGTAACTGAACGTCTGTGGCCAGCAGTGCTCTGAGCTAAAACATTATATGAATTAAACGTAACCTGGCGGGGGTAAAATCTACTATTTTTCCCTGGTAGATTTTGGAGTGTTTTGAACGAATCTGCTATTCGTTTTCGGTGCAAATCAGCAGTTTGGGCCTCGCCAATGAGACTGTAGTATTGTAGTGTTTTTTGTTGTATTATATATTATATTCTAAGGTATTATATATTATATTCTGAGGAATTTTTGTATTGTTTCGTGTGAGGAGTGAATCACCGAAGCCTGCACACTGCTCCACGCGGTGGTTCCGTGTGCAGCCCCTGAGCCACGTGGTGGTTCGAAGCTCCACACACCCATCCGAGACCGTGGCTGTCCGAGCCATGGAAGGTGACGCCGTGCTTCAGTCGCCCTACCCAGACAGACAACTACTAGCTACCACTCCAGCCACACCTGCCTCATATATATCTGCCATACTGGTATACTGTATATATCTCCACACTTGGTATTGATTATGCATACTGATATAATACGTATGTACTTGCACCGTTACCACAGTAAACTCCTGCATTGTCTCCGTGTTTACATCAACTTTCAACATGGCGCAGTGAGTAGGATGTACTGATGGAGACACGAGGACAAGTAGCAACGGCGCAGACAATGGACAAGTTGGCGGCATTGTTGGAGGCCCAGCAGGAGCAAGCAACGGAGGATCGGCGACTACTCCTGGAGCAGCAAGTGGCTATACAGCGCCTGTTATCGCAGGTTCTGACACCCCGAGAGAGCACAGGTACGGGTCAGGTCTCTGGTGATCCAGACACCTCGCAACCACCGCTACCTCTGCCTTGACGCTACGCTAGCCGACCGCAGGTACAACCCCCGCATAAACTGTCACCTGAGGTGTCTCTCCGTGAGTATAAGGTGTGGCGTAGTGCATGGAGTGATTATGAAGAACTTTTGCAGCTATCCGATCAGCCAGCCCGCACGCTGTTGGCGCACTTCCGGTCCTGTCTCACCCCCGAGATGCGAGGGACGCTTGTGCACGCCATCGGTATCCCTGAGGATGACGACACCACTGACGTCGGTGATATCCTTGACAGTGTGCACAAACACTTCCAACCCCAACGCAACGTAACTCTGCGACGTGTAAGGTTTGAAGAACGGCGCCAAGGTGAAGGTGAGCTCTTTGACGATTATGTAACCTTAAAAGAGTTAGCTGACGACGCAGTGCTTTGTGGCAAATGTCTGGACTCCAGATTGGTTACTCGCATCACCTCGGGCATCGCAAACCAACCCCTTCGCAGGAAACTACTAGCAATTGATCCACCACCAGATCTTCAAGAAGTCGTGCGCCTATGCCGTAGCGAAGAGTCTGCGTTGAGGACGGGAAGTGACCTGGACACTGCTGGTAATGTAAAGAGAGTCTCCTTACGACAACCTCGCCCTCGAAGCGCAACACGGGGACGCACCGTACGTGGATCAAAGTGTATGGGTTGTGGTGGAGAAGCCCATACACAAGGACGCCAGAAACAATGCAACGCATGGGGTAAGGCTTGTAGCCATTGTGGCATCGTTGGTCATTTTAGCAATGTCTGTACCAAGAAACAGAGAGGAGAGCCACAGGCTCGAACTTCAGGCAGCAAAGCGGCGCGCAGCCTAAGGATCCGTGACGTCCACCTCTCTGTGCCAGATCGTCGAGCTCCTAAGGTATTTATCAACGTGTCTAGTTCTCACGTTCCTGTGGTATCTAACTGCAGACTTCAGTTTACGCCGGACACTGGAGCAGAGGTTAATGCCATCGGTTTGCAACAACTCCACCTATTAGGGTTAAGTGAAGAGGATCTGTCTGCGTGTCATGACGTGGTCTCTGCTGCTGGCAGGACTCTCCTACGTTCTGCGGGGACGTTCCAAGCCACACTCTCTCTTGGTTCTACTGTAGTTGATACTACCATGAGTGTGTTTCACGACATTGACGACTACTTACTGTCATGGTACGATGCACGTGCTCTACGTATAATCCCTGACCCTAAGCAGATATCATCACTACAGCGCAGCAAGGACTGTCGGATCGAAGAAGCTCTTCAAGTGTCAATACGAGACTATCCGGATGTTTTGGTGGATCCTGAGGAGTGGGATGACGGCACGGTCCTGAACACCATGGTCGGACCACCTATGCAGATTCATCTACGCCGGGATGCTCAGCCCTTTGCCCGTCACACGCCGAACTCTATCTCTCTAGCCTGGATGGCGGATACTAAGGCCCTATTGGAGAAAATGGTCAGCCAAGAGATCATTGCGCCAGTAGATAATGAGGCTTCGGCCTGGTGTCACCCGATGGTCGTAACATCGAAGAAGACCGGTGGTGTTCGCATCACTATCGATATGTCAAAACTCAATTACCAAGTCCTCAGGTCCACACATCCATTCCTTTCTCCGCGTTCTGCTGTAATTCAAGTCACCCATGGTTCCAGGTACTTCTCAATGCTGAATGCGATGTGGGGCTACTGGCAGCTCCCCTTGGACGAGGCTTCCCAGCATCTTACGACGTTCGTCACACCATGGGGTCGCTACAAATTTCTCAAAGGACCCATGGGCTTTATTTCCACAGGTGATGAGTTTTGCAGACGTGGTGACATAGCACTGGAAGGCATCGGCGACTGTGCTAAGATTGTAGACGACGTGTTAGTGTGGAACACTACCTTTGAAGAACATATCCAACATGTACGACAAATCTTGGAACGGTTCCGGCAACACAGATTGTCAATCAACAGAAAGAAGTTCGTCTTCGCTGCAGCGCAAGTCTCATACTGTGGGTACGATATCTCTTCCGACGGATTCCACGCGGATCCTGGTAAGGTGAGAGCCATTACAGATTTTCCTGCTCCTACCACCATCACCGAACTACGCTCCTTCCTTGGACTGGCAAATCAACTGGCTGACTTCTCTATGGAGGTAGCAGAAGCCGCTGACACTCTTCGGGACCTACTCAGCACAAAGAAGCACTTTCTCTGGACGCAAGATCACCAAGACTCTTTCGACGCAGTGAAACGGGCACTATCGTCTCCACCAGTCTTAGCTTACTTTGATTCCTCTCTGGCCACTGCCTTGCTTACCGACGCCTCCCGTCTAAAAGGCCTCGGATTCGCCCTCCTTCAACAGCATGGTGGCACTTGGAAGCTGGTCCAGTGCCGATCCCGTTTCCATGCCGATGTGGAGACGAGGTATGCGGTCATAGAATTGGAACTTGTTGCTCTCGTTTGGGCTCTACGGAAATGTAGGTTGTATCTCCTCGGTCTTCCCAGCTTCCAGGTTGTGGTGGACCGCAAGCCACTGGTGCCGATATTGAACGACCGTACCCTCGACACTATCGACAACCCCCGGATACAAAGACTAAAGGCGAAGGTCGCCCCATACGTTTTTACTGCTATCTGGCGGAAGAGAAAGGACCATGCGCTCCCAGACGCGCGCTCGCGCGCTCCTGTCGACAGTCCTTCTTCCGTGGATCTGGAAGGCGAGTCGGCACTTTCATTACACGTTCGTAGATGTCTTCTTACTAGATTGAGTGCCATCACCTCCTCCTCAGCTGACCCCTACGACGACCCTATCCTCATCGACATGCGCATGGCCGCTGAGTCTGATGCAACTTATCAGCTGCTACACTCCTGCGTATCTACAGGTTTCCCGGCCGATAAACGTGACGTCCCAAGAGCTCTTCTGGACTACTGGAAGCTTCGTGACGAGCTGTCGACCGAAGATGGCTTGGTGTTATATGGAGCTCGGTTGGTTGTTCCTACATCCCTTCGCAACGTCACCCTGGACCGCCTCCATGATTCGCACAGGGGCATCGAGGCAACTAAGCGCAGAGCTCGACAGGCAGTGTGGTGGCATGGCATCAATAGTGACATCATGAACCGCATCAAGGGATGTAGTGCCTGCCAGGAGTTGTTGTCTTCTCTGCCGAAGGAACCCTTACTTTCCGACCCACCACCTTCACGCCCGTTTGAGGATGTCTTCGCTGATCTGTTCACGTATGCGGGTAAGGATTATCTCATCTACGCAGATCGGTTATCTGGGTGGCCGTGCATCGCTGAGTACGGTAGGGATGCGACATCGCGCACAACCACGAGATTCCTGAGCCGCTTCTTCCGGGATGTGGGGGTACCGGTCCGACTGCGTACTGATGGGGGGCCACAGTTTTCAAGCTCCCTGTTCCGGCAGTTTGTCAAGCGCTGGGGCATTACTCATGTTATGTCTTCCCCAGGTTATGTGCAGTCTAATGGCCATGCAGAGGCCTACGTCAAGAAGGTCAAGCATCTCATCGCGAAGCTTCGATTGTCTGGTGACCATGATGATGATGCCTTCGAGAGGGGTTTGCTGGAACTGCGCAATACTCCTCGACCGGATGGTAGGTCTCCAGCACAAGTCCTTTACGGCCGTCCGCTTAGGTCTGCCGTGCCCGCACACAGGCGCGCCTTTGCAGCTGAATGGCAGTCGGCTGCTGATGTGTGCGACGCCAAGCAGGAGGCGTTGATGGGAGAGTTTACGGCCTACTACAACAGTTCTGCCCAGCCGTTGCCTCCTATCGGCATAGGTACCCGGGTACGCCTCCAGGACCGCGCTACCAATCGTTGGAGTATGGTTGGTACCGTAGTGGGCATCGGTAATCACCGGGATTATCGTGTCAAGCTGCCCAGTGGCCGAGTCTTCTGGAGGAACCGTCGCTTCGTTCGGCCGCTTCCGGGAAATCAGGAGCAGCAGCGACGTGTACCTAACGGGCCCCGTGTTTCTGCTAGCGGGGACACTACTCCGGACGTAGCTCTTCAGAAGAAGGTCCGGTTTACGACGCCGCCGCGTCGTGGGGCACGGATGCGAAAGCGCCCGGACCATCTTGTCTTCTAAAGAGCTTGGAGAGAGATGTGAGGAGTGAATCACCGAAGCCTGCACACTGCTCCACGCGGTGGTTCCGTGTGCAGCCCCTGAGCCACGTAGTGGTTCGAAGCTCCACACACCCATCCGAGACCGTGGCTGTCCGAGCCATGGAAGGTGACGCCGTGCTTCAGTCGCCCTACCCAGACAGACAACTACTAGCTACCACTCCAGCCACACCTGCCTCATATATATCTGCCATACTGGTATACTGTATATAACTCCGCACTTGGTATTGATTATACATACTGATATAATACGTATGTACTTGCACCGTTACCACAGTAAACTCCTGCATTGTCTCCGTGTTTACATCAACTTCCAACAGTTTCGCACAATGTATTGTTTGGTAATTATCGACGTCATCTAGTTACCTGTTTTGATTGACGTCATCTAGTTACTATTGACGTCATCTTGTTTCGGGTTGTGGTTGGTTTAGATTTGTGATACGAGGTTTCTTTTCTTGTCACCTTGACGTGGGGATTCATTCAGCTGGTGACTTAGCTACTGTACTCGCACACTGTACCTGCTTCTTTGTAACCGTCTCGAGCTTGGGCTTTTGGTTGTACTCATGTTGTGTCATCACCTCGTCACCGGTGTCTCGCACCGCAAATAAACCCCTGCCCGCACGACTGAGTATACCTCCGTAATCCTCCACATTGGTGACCCCGGATTGACTATAACATCTTGGAGGATTCTATTGACTCTGCGGTGTAAGGATCGGTGGTGACGGGACTTTAACTGACGCGACGTCTTGGCTGCTGTACGTCGCCACGCTCTAAAAAGACAATATCACTTGCTTCGACTACCAAGGTAACATGTCTGACTCAGATGACAATGAAGTGCTGACATCGGGCACGTCGTCTGGGAGTTTACCAATGGCTGCAGCTGTGACTGTTAAACCTCTGCCGTTTGATGAGGCTTCTGTGACACGGTGGTTTACTATTGTTGAATCCCAATTTGTTCTCTCAAAAATTACAGTTGTCAGTACTAAATTTCACCATATTCTGTCAAATTTACCGCTTAGAGTAATCAATCAGGTTAGCGATGAAGTCATTCAATCCCAACAGTTAAAGAGGGCATTGATTTCATTGTTCACCAAGTCAAAACCTGAACTTTTTGATTCGCTAGTGAATCAAAATAACAATGTGTGACAAACAATCTAACAATTTGAGAGAGTTGCGTAAAGTAGCTACACAGTTGGGGGTGGACGATTCCTTTATAAAATTAAAATTTTTGAAAGCATTGCCAGATAACATCAGACCGCTTTTAGTGACTTATGAAGATGGTACCTCTCTAGAGGAACTTGCTCGTGTTGCTGAAACATTGTTAGCATATGGGTCAAATAATTTTGGTGCAAGTTCACAACCTAATGTTTCTATGGTGGAAAGTAGACAAGGTTGTAGGTCTATAACCCGCAACGGTGAAAACTTCAGAGGCTCAAGCTCAACCTCCGCTGCTAGTGTGTTTTCTAAGACTGTGATTCCTATAGGTGTGCGCTCCTTTTATGAGGGTCAGCGCCCTCAGGTATGCAGATATCACTTGTATTATGGCAATAAGGCAAAGTCATGTAAACGATGGTGTATACTCATTTCTTCTTCATGCAATATTCTACCCGACTCTCGCCCTGGTTCCCGTTCCTCATCACCTTCTCGTATAACTAAGCCATCGGAAAACTAGAAAGGCAGTCTGTAAAGGTATCACTTGCGACCGTCGGACTGCCACTTATTGTGAGTGCCGCAATCGGTTGCAAGGCCTACTCTTTTTGATAGATGCTGGCTCATCGCTTTCTTTGCTCCCCTATGACCCTGATGTAATGCCATTCTTACGACCTACAGCAGTAACTCTCACTAATGCTTCAGGTAACTCCATACGTTGTTACGGAGAAGTGGAGGTGGACCTTGGGATCCACTGTATCAGACGGTCTTTTCCTTGGTCCTTTGTGCTGGCTTATGTTGTTCATCCCATCCTGGGGACAGACTTTCTTACTGCGAAATCATTGCTAGTAGATTGCAAACACAAAATGCACATTGATTCAAGCACTCAATGTCAAATTCCCCTTGAAACTTCTGACTCTCCAAACACTTCATATTCAGTTAACTATAATGGGATTGATCCTCAGGTTGCTAAAATTCTTTCTCAATATCCAGTACTCACTTCTCCCCTACAGTTGTCATCCTCTGGCCATCCTGTTGAGACTATACACCATCGTATAGATACAGGTAATTCGCCTCCTGTGTATTTCAAAATGAGACCTTTGACTGGTGAGAAGCTCAAGGCGGCTAAAGATGAATTTCAGTTTCTATTCAATGCAAGTATAGTTCGACGTTCTAACTCCCCTTGGGCGTCTCCTTTACATTTCGTCCCTAAGAAGGAGCCAGGTGCTTGGAGACCTTGTGGTGATTACCGCGGACTAGATAACGTAGCAGTGAATGACAAATACCCTAAACCTCACTTGCGCTCTCTCACCATGTCACTCGAAGGTAAGACTGTATTCTCTAAGATTGACCTGCAGCGTGCATACCTACAGATACCCGTAGCCGAAGATGATATTCCTAAGACAGCTATATGCACCCCATTTGGACTATTTGAGTTTTTATTTATGCCATTTGGCCTAAAAAATGCAGGTTCTACATTCGAACGTTTTATGGACACTATACTGATTAATGTTAAAAATACCTTTACTTATTTGGATGATATTTTGATTGCCAGTTCAACTCTAGAGGAACATCTTGTTGATCTTAGAAATGTTCTCTCCACATTGGCAGAGCTTAAACTAAGGATATCCCTAAGTAAGTGTGAATTTCTGCAATCAGAACTAACGTTTTTAGGGTATGAAGTCAACTCACAGGGAATTAGGCCTCCACAAGATCGTGTCAGAGCTATTGCTGAATTCCCTTTACCTGAAAAAACCACGGAACTGCATCGTTTTAAGGGCATGCTCAATTTCTTTAGACCAATAATTCCAGACTTTGCAAGTGTAGCCTATCCTGTGACAGAGCTCCTTCGACACAATCCTTCCTCAAAGTCACTCGTATGGACGGACATTGCCAAGGACTCCTTCATCAAGACACAACAACAAACACCGATGACGTTCGCCAACGGAGCAAGTTTCGGTTTCGCCACAGCGTTTCGAAATTAAGTAAATAACCTTACCTTTACGATGAAATTACCGTTTGTGGCTAGCAGCGCTCTAAGCTAAAACATTACACGAACTAAAATAACCTGACGGGGGTTTAATCTAGCCCTAGGATGCTCTATGCACCCGCCTGCGTCCTGCAAATTCGGTAAATCTTCAAAAATCGCTAGCGCCATATAATTAAATTGCGACAGGTAATATGGGGTTCAAAACGTTCCTAACAGTGTGACCTAAACGATTAGGTAGTTTACTGTGCCGTTGTATATATTGGCTTAAACTGCAATAATACCCAGATGCCTGCCTGGGTGACGCTTGGTAAGGAAAGCAGACATTGGCGCTCTAGCCCTTAAACAACGGCGATCCCCTATTGAGGCATGGGTGCGATATACGTTTGTCACGGCGAGCATCAATAGAGGCAAAGGTTTTTTAGTCCCCAGTTTAAAGCTTGGCGAACCGTTTTCTCTAAACTCGCTTAGGGGACCCTTGGCAACTCATCTCACTTGCGGACGAAATCTCTCCTCTAAACACAAGAGTAATAAGCCCTGATTTCATGAGCGATGGAGGTGTCTGGCAAATCGAGCGACTCGCCGGGTGGAGCGGGCGGAGCTGCTCCTCCCCGGCCTCCATAAAATAGTGATTCTGCTGAATATATTTATTTCTGCTTCTTCTACTGATAGTGATTACATACCTATTGATGAAGAGGATGAAGATAGTGACACTGACAGTGATGATGGTAGTAGTTACAGAGACAGCAATTAACCCTCTCCTGCTGCCATGACAGTCATTGTCCCTGTAAGGGACTTTGGCTTACAGACGTGGGTGCCTGACAGACATTTTGTACATATTAGTGTGAGGGAAAATTATTACGTGATGAGGCCAGCAGAAAAAAAAAAAAAAAAAAAAAAAAACATGCCAAGATGCTGCGACGCAAACAGGCTCGTGGTACCGGTCTTTGTTCTGGCGCTCAGTATCGCCAGAAATACATTATGATTTGTAGCATAGATATTTTGTTATATTCAATATTGTATTCCTAAGATGACTTTTCTTTTTCTTTTTTGTCCTTTCTGCATGCAACTAATTTTTGATTATAATGTAGCAGTCTTTACTGCATCAGCAACAACAAAAGATCGAGGAAAACATTAGGCTAACTCTCCCTCGTAGGAAACCGATAACAGATTAGGGTCATGAGGTAAGGATTCTCTCTCCCTCTGTGTGTGTGTGTGTGTGATATAGCACAGCTCCACTCCTCTGCCTCCTCAAATATTATCTCCCCTCCTGTCGTCCTTCCTTTACCTCCTACTCTCTCTCTCTCTCTCTCTCTCTCTCTCTCCTAGTAACTTCTATGCATTAGGTATTGAAATGGAAGGAAACAAGGAGAGTACAGTTGAATCAAGACACTGCGCGTCATGTTCCCAGTGGCGCGCGATTCAAGTTGTGGGTAGGGCAGCCCTTCCTCCCGGCACGTCACTTGCCTCAGAAAAGGAGGAATGTTTGAACCTCTATAATTTTGTTAGGATGTTTCCTTCTATGGTGACAATAACATCATCGTATTCAGAATGAGTAGCGGCACAAGGCTACTATAAATGTTATTTTGATCAAAGATACGTGACTATATGAAATTTACCCGTCATGCATACAAACAATCACAATCCCCCCCCCGCAGTTTAAGGACTAGAGACTATGGTAGGTAATAAATTGTCAATGTAAAAAGGGACTTATGAGTACCGAAATGTCTCTGTTAAGATTATAGGTTTGTATGAACTTAACAGAAGGGATAGTGACGTAGGTACCTGTGTGATTCATTGTATAGGTACGTTTCCATGAGCAGTCGCCATGATGGGCCTGCCAGATGTGTGACGTGTCCAGGCTGCATTTGTAAGGATGGCAGCTCGTAATTGTGTATTAGTGAAAGGATGTAGGAGGCAACGTGAGTACCGGGAGTTTTATTTGAAGACGTGATAATCGTTATGATTATTATTACAATTCACAAGTAGTTTCTGTGATAGTATCCTGAACAGTCAGGGTTCACGCCCGGTAAGTCAACAACTGACCGTATCCTAGCGCTTCGCGTACTGATGGAGCGCCGACGTGAGTTTCGACATGGAATGCTTGCAGCCTATGTCGATCTCAAGAAGGCGTTTGACTCAGTGCATCGAGAGACACTCTGGAATCTTCTGCGTCTCCGTGGGATTCCTGCAAGGATTATTGGTCTATTAACTGGCATGTACTCCGAGACTGTAAGTGCTGTGAAGTGTGGAGGAGGCGTGTCCAGCTTCTTCCCTGTGAATACAGGTGTGAGGCAGGGCTGTGTGCTTGCTCCATCACTTTTCAACACATGCATGGATTGGATACTAGGCAGAGTTGTGGAACAAAGTTATTGTGGAGCATTTGTCGGCAACACCAAGATTACAGATCTTGTTTTTGCTGATGATGCAGCAATCTTCGCTGAGTCACTGGAGGTTCTGGTAATGGCTCTAGAGGCACTGCACGAGGAGGTGAAGCCCTTGGGACTTAAGGTTTCCTGGGCCAAGACCAAGGTCCAGGTGTTTGGAGGCGTGCTGGATGAAACAGTACAGTCTGTCCATGCGTGTGGCGAGGACATTGAGATCTTGAAAAGTTTCACATACCTTGGTAGTGTAGTACATAACGATGGTGGGTCGAGCCAAGAAGTCACACGGCGGATTGGCCTGGCCCACGGCGTTATGGATTCGCTCAACACGAGTATTTGGCGTTGTCGATACCTGTGCAGACGGACAAAGATTCGGATCTTCAAGTCGCTGGTGATCCCTGTCTTACTCTATGGTTGTGAGACATGGACACTGAACACCGACCTGAAGAGGCGAATTAATGTCTTTGGTACTAAATGCCTTCGCAGGATCATGGGATACCGCTGGTATGACTTTGTGTCAAATCGGCGATTGTTCCGTGAGACCGATTCGAGGCCTACTACTAGCATAGTCCGTCAGCGCCAACTGCGGCTATATGGGCATGTGGCGCTATACCCGGAAGCCGACCCTGCTTGTCGGGTTGTTTCCGTAAGCGACAACCTGACTTGGAGGAGGCCTAAGGACCGCCCACAGAACTCTTGGCTGCGGCAAGTCGATGCCTCCTGCTGGGAGTTACTCGGTATAGGAAGGGAGCCTACATGGAGACTCGCGAGGTGTGACCGCCAGGAGTGGCGCCGTAGGATAGGTGAGGCAACGCGCACCCCGGCGTATGCCCCCCATGATTGATTGATTGATTGATTGATCCTATTGGTGATTTGCATTGATATTTACTACTGTGTAACAGTTGTTGAAGCCCTTGAATCTCTCTGGGTTATTTTTTTTCCTTGTGTTATGACATTTAATATTGACAGGTTGAAACGTCAGCAATAAAGACATTACAACAAGCTAAAGTGCCTCCCTAATCACGCAACATTTCAACGAGACTCCATGCATCTGCACATCATGGAAAAGAAACTAGAGGGAGCCAAGAACAGCCTTACCCTGGTGGATAGAAAATTTACTAGAAAATGCAACCTATTTGAGGACACAGGTGAACAAGTGAGTGCTTTACAAACGTTAACTGGTGTTTATGAAGAGGTTTGCAAAGCCTATGCCCATGTGGAGAGGTGTCATAATGAATATGTATCAATTTTTTTTTTTATGGATGGTATTGATGAAGAGAAATTACGCGAGTGCGATAATTATATTGATGAATTGGAGAGGAAAAAGGTAGAGATCTTGTGTAGTTACGAGAAAGTGATGGAAGTGAAAGGAGATAAGACACAGAAAATTTATAGTAGTGTTAAGGTGAAGGCTTTACAACCGCCTCATTTTAAATACAGATATATGGGAATACCCTAATTTTAAGGAGGCTTATGAATTAAGATCTTGTTTGAGTGGTGAAGCCCTGAGTACAGTGAAGGGTGTGGAGAATCATTATGAAGAAATGCTGAAAAGGTTAGATTTGAAATACAGTGATAATTGCAAACTCGTTGATTTAGTACTTACAGATTTAAAATCAATTAAGTCCGTTAATGATGGAGACAGTAGAGGATTTATCAGAATGGTTGAAAGGGTTGAAAGATGTTGGCTAGATCTACAGAGGATAGATCTTGAAGATGAAATGAACACTGCTAGTACAGTAAGTTATATAGATAAATTATTGCCTACAACTCAGAAACGTGAGTGGGTAAAATTGGCAGAGGGGCATAGAAAATCAAAACACCTGTTCAAACTTCTGGACTTTTTACTACAGGAAAAGAGAGTACTGGAATACATGAACTCGGATGTTAGAACTATTAGTTCGAGCGCTAGAGTTTGTCATAATATAACCGGTCAAGTTGAAGAAAAAAATGTGAATATCATTCAAAGCCTAAAAGAGAAGAACAGTGAATTGCAACAATGTATCAATAACTAACCCAAACTGTAGCTAACTTGAGCAAAGTCGGACCAGAATGTGATAATGTTACTTCACAAACTGGGAAGTGCTTGTTGCATGAATTTGGCAATCATAACATTAGTAATAGTACTGTTTTGGGAAAAATGAATAATGTTGACAAAATTGAAACTGTGGTGAAAGGTAGAACTTGTTTCAATTGTCTTAAGAAAATCATATATCAAAATTCTGCTGACTGAGGAGAACAAGTTGTGTTAGCACTAATGGTAAAAAATGCGGAAAGTTTCATCATCCACACTAAACCACATGCACTTCACACACACACACACACACACACACACACACACACACACACACACACACACACACACACACACACACACACACACCACTCGAGTCCCCTTCTGAGGAAGGGACCATAAATGTCTTCAGGTCGGATGGATCTTTTGGTATTGACCATGTCTTGACAGCCTGCCAAATTTTTCTACATTGATTTCTGCATCATTCACAGTCTCAGATCTAATTTTCAATCTGTAGAACACCACCTCCCCTCTTCTAAAGATCATCTTTTTCTCATCCAAATGCAGGTGTCTGAGGCAACAGACTACTTTCTCTGTCTTCATTTTCCTTCTAAAGTTAGCTCTATGTGCACAACCACCTAATATGTTCTTGTGCCCACGCTCTTGAATCTTCCTACTTTTCTACTATCTGGCATCAACTTACAAATCACTCTCTTACTAAATATATCTGTTGTATATCCTTTTCCTAAGTCCTCTGAGTATAGTAAATTCTTTTACTACTTAACGTCAAAGTGGGGCACATTCTATCTCCCTATCTCTTCTCAGAGATATTCACCCTTGGGGACGCCAATGTTCACCACCAGCTTAAGCCATCTTCTCCCTTCACTGACCATGCTGGTAAACTAGCCCTCAACTCTGCTATTCTCCATGACCTAGAGGAACTAGTGCAACATCCTACTTGTATTCCTGGCCGTCTTGGAGATACGCCTAACATTTTCAACCTTTTCCTTACCTCTAATCCTACTGCATATGTTGTTACCCTATCCTCTCCGTTATGCTTCTCCATATCTGTATTTTGTCCTATTCAATCCCTCCTCAGGATCCCCAAAGTGCCAATTGGAGACTTCTCTGGTGTGTTGCTTCTCCCAATTGGGGGGACCTGAATAGGTATTATGTTGATTTTCCATGTAATGATTACTGCTTCTGTGTCAGAGACCCATCACTGTGTGCTGAGCTCATAATAGAGGTGACAGTGTTTGGCATGGAGGTGTACATTCCTCACTCTTTCTCTCGACCTAAATCTTCCAAGCCTTGGTTTAACCCAGCCTATTCTCATGCTATACATGATAGAGAGGTTGTCCACAAAAGGTATTTCAGCCTGTCACCATCTGAATCTCATGTAAATTATATTTCTGCCAAGCATCATGCCAAGTCTGTCCTACAACATGCCGAACACTCTTGAATTCTTAAAAAAAAAAAAAAAAAAAAAAAAAATGCCCCAAACTTTCAAATTCCAACTCCCTTCAAGATTTCAGGCATCTGGCCAAAAATATCTCCATTAACTTTACTTCTTCCTTTTTCCCTTCTTTATTTCATCCTGATGGCACTAGTGCCATCACATATCTTTAAACCTGAACTCTTCTCTCAGACCTTTGCTAAAAACCCTACTTTGGATGATTCTGGGCTTGTTCCTCACTCTTGATTATTTCATGCCTTTTTTGGTTAAAATTCTCTGCAGTGATGTTTTCCATACCCTAGCAGGCCTAAATTCTCGGAAGGCTTATGGACCTGATGGATACCCTCCTAATGTTTTCAAAAACTCTGCTTCCATGCTTGCATCTTGCCTGCCCAAACTTTCAACTCTGTCTATCAACTTCCACCTTTCTTTCTTGCTGGAAGTTTGCCTACCCACCTTTCTTTCTTGCTGGAAGTTTGCCTACATTCAATTGTCCCTAAAATGGATGACTGTTCTTTTCCCTCAGCCTATGTGCTATAGCTTTAATCTCTTGCTGATTCCTTGTTATGGGAGACATAAGTGTCAAGCTGTCTTCTGTGTCACCTTACATGCTCTGTCGACAATGTTTGAATGATTGTCACTTTGAGAGTAGCAATGAGGCATAGTGAGAGATCTTTTACGCAATTCCCTACCTGCCCTTGCTTCAACCTTAACATTTCATAGCTCACCTTTGATTCTCTTCTTTTTCTGTCATTATAAGACTGGATGAAAGCTGCTTGTATGACGCTTGGATCAGCTTTCACTCCTTGCCACCCTGAAGCTCCCTTAAAGAAAGGGCACAACAACTCATTTTATAAAACTCATGTATTGTCATAGCACTGTTCCTGTCTCTGTCTGGCTATTTTGCCCAATGTGTCATTCTTATGAGTGATGGCCATTCCCAGCACCAATGCCACCTTTTCAATATATGTCAGGGCTGTCTTGCCATCTTTGCAGTTCCACAATCCACAGCACTCCACTGTGTCATTAATCTTGCCTGCATCCACTACAGTGTGAGGGTTTTTTGTAAGCCATGAAATGAGATGGCAACTGTGACTGAGATATCTCCCTTCACTGTGTGGCTGCACTGTCATGTTGCAATATTCAAGAAAATATTTGTACATACTACTCTATTAAATGTAAATAGATTTTGTGTGTAGACTGTGATGCCATTCTTGGGTTCAGTCTTTGTAATTATTGTAAAAAGTTTCTATAACAGGTAAGAAGTTTGAGTGAGGAATATAAATTAACTGTCTTTATAGCCTCCTTAAGTGTCATTACTTTTTTTGCAGAGGTTTGCCAGCCATTGCACATCCAATCTGCAATCAAAGCTGGTGGGTGTTTTGCCTTGGTTTCCCACAGGACCTTATGGCGTAATGAGCGAAGTGGAGGGTGACTATAGCCAGTGGTGGGTATCCTCCACCCTGCTAATGCATATTAACAGCCAGCCATCTCCAGTACAGTGTCTAGTATGGGGTACATTGTTATATGATTTGTATCTGTTTGTGACTATTCTTATAGATGTGATTTAAACAATGTTGTGGTTGTCTAGTATAAAATCAATATTTTGTGGTAACAGTCCAACAGTCCATGCCTCCGATTCACCCTTACCCAAAATAACTAAATGGATCCAAAGAATTAGACTAAGTTTAAGGTGAACTTTGCACATAGGTACCCGTCCCTCCCCCCTAAAAGGAGAGGGTCAGGAATGGAGTGCTGACCCTCCCTGCTCAGGGCAGGACAAGTCCTCTATGTGCAAAAATCACTTTAGACTGGTATCCAAAATATTCCACAAAATTATACTAACGTGAGTTTTATACATACAGGACATGTCCCTCCCTGACCAGGGAGGGTCAACACTCCATTCCAGGGCCCGTATCCACGAAGCTGCTCAGGCCGACGGCGTCGTCCATAACAAACAAAGATGGCCGCCGTAGGCCCTAAATTGCTCGCCGTCGGCCATAGTGTCGTGCATAGCGCTAGGTGTGGGTCTGCCCTGTTTTGGCAGAGCTAGGAACGATGGAACTAAAGGTAAACAATCAGCGTGGCTGCGATATAAGAGCATCCACCACATCAACCTTAATGATATTGAGTTCATCAAGAGGTACATATTTGACCGGAAAGGTATCTTATATGTCACCAATCGTGTGAGGGAAGCCCTGTGCAGTGAGACCAGTCGGTCAAACCCCCTCACCCCAGAGATGAAGGTTACCATAACATTGCGTTATCTTGACACTGGGAAAATGTATCAGTGTAGCAGTGATTACCTTGGCTCCTCCCAGTCCAGCATCAGCAGAACCATAGATACCCTTGCA
>CM035194.1:19723449-19751314 GCA_020233015.1 Callinectes sapidus
CCCGCTGGACTCACCTCCACCTGCTGAGTTCATTGATGTGGTAAGAAGACTACGAGAATTACAGGCAAGTCATAACGATAAAGAATACCCCGAAAATGCAGCAACGGAAAGGCACCGCAAGAGAAGAAGAGGGCGACGTAGTGGTGTACGAGTGAGAATGAGGAGACGGGGCATGAAGACCCCGCTGCCAGCCATCACCTTTGGTAACATACGCTCAATTAGAAATAAAATGGATGAACTGTGTACCAATTGTAAGTTTATACAAGAATACAGAGACAGTGCAGTAATCGCCCTCACGGAAACATGGTTGCAAGATCGAGATGCGGATAGCACAGTGACTATTGATGGGTTTTTGTTGGTGCGGTCCGACCGGAGAGGCGTGGATAAGAATCGAGGTGGGGGGGTTGCCGCGTACGTAAATGAGAGATGGTGCACACAAGTGAGTGTTAAGGGAAGCTACTGTGACAACAACATCGAGTATTTAGCGCTTACTTGTCGACCCTTTTATTTACCACGTGAATTTAACAAGATAAACTTAGTACTTGTGTATATACCCCCGGATGCGGACGAATCTATTGCAGCTGATATACTAGAAAACTGTGTTACAAATTGTGAAAATGAAAGCCCGAACAGTGCAATAATTGTTTTAGGAGATTTTAATCATTGCGATTTTCAAAGAAAAGTTCCTACATACGAGCAAACAGTAAACTGTCCCACGAGAGGTAATGCGACACTAGATAAAATGTATTGTAATATCAAAGATGGATATAAAGTTTTTAAACGGCCTAATGTTGGAAATGGAGACCATAACATGTTATATTGTGTGCCTACATATAAACAATTACTGAAAAGAGTTAAACCAAAAGAAATTGAAATTAGAAAATGGGATGATAATACCAGGCAACGACTACAAGCGTGTTTTGAGTGTACAGACTGGTCTGTCCTGATAGAAAACGGGGCTGACGTCAACATAAACTTAGATATTTTCAATGGATATTTTAACTTTTGCTATAACATGATAGTACCTACTAAGAAAATAAAGATATACCCAAATAATAAACCGTGGATTAAAAAAGAACTAAAATCTATGCTAAATGAAAAACACAGACTCGTGCGGAATTAAAGTGATGTTGAAAGAAGAACATTGCAAAGAAACATAGACAAGAAAATCACTGAATCTAAAAGAATATACAAAGAAAAAGTTGAAGGCTTGTTCAAAACAAATAAAACAAAAGACGCTTGGAAGGGACTCAAAACCCTGTGCGGGCACAAGAAGAAACAGAGGGTGCCTGAACCAGAAAATATCAACACATATGTGAATGAAATGAACGCGTTCTTTGCGAGATTTGATAAACACGATTTCAATGATGCGTGTAATGAAATAATGACAGAAATTCAATCTCACAATGATGAAAGAATTATAATTAGGCAAGAAGATTTGCAGAAGTCCCTGCAAAATATACGTGCAGGTAAAGCTTCAGGGCCCGACGGGATGCCTGCCAGGGCACTTAAATATTGTGCAAAACAACTGACACACGTACTGACCACATTATTCCAGGACTCACTAGATCAGGGAGTGGTGCCTTATAAATGGAAGGAATCTGAAGGAAAAACTAACTATCCAAAAGATCTCAGAGATTATAGACCTGTAGTGTTAACATCTAATATCATGAAATGCTTAGAAAGTATACTGAAAAACTTAATCTGTGAAAAAACAAATAATATAAAAGACCCTATGCAGTTTGCTTACTGCAAAAATAGGAGTGTACAAGATGCAACACTCATACTACTAAATGATATTAGCAAGCACTTAGATAAGCCTAAATCACAAGTTAGAGCACTGTATATTGATTTTAGTTCAGCATTTAATACAATGCAACCACACATTTTGCTTAGAAAAATGTTAGATATGGGGATAAATAGAAATATCTTAAAGTGGATGTTTAGCTTTTTAACTCAGAGACCCCAATATACCAATGTAAATAATGTTAAGTCTAATGTGATTATCACCAACACAGGAGCCCCCCAAGGATGTGTACTGTCCCCAGTTCTATTCACCTTGTATACAGATGACTGTAGAAGTGAGAGTGATTGTTGTAATATTGTAAAATATGCTGATGATACAGTTATCTTAGGAAAAATTGTTAACGATAATTATGAAGACTACCTATCTCAGGTTAAAACCTTTGTTGATTGGAGTAAACAAAATTTTTTGGAACTCAATGTAAAGAAAACTAAGGAGATGATATTCGATTTCAGAGCTAAAAATAAACATGTACCAGAGTTATTAACAACTGAGGAAGAAAACGTAGAAAGAGTAAACCAGTACAAGTATCTGGGCTTTATGATCGACGATCAGTTGAAGGGCAGTGCTAACACAGATATGGTGTCGAGGAAATGTAACCAAAGATTACACTTTGTACGCATCTTGCGTAACCTACAGGTCGATAAAACGTTCATCAGCCTATTTTACAAATCAATATTGGAATCAGTCTTATACTTTTCAATCACTGCCTGGTATGGAAGGCTTACTTGTAAAGACAAAAATAAGGTGGGAAAGATAGTTAAGAAAGCAGGAAAGCTAGGTGCAGAGACCACATCACTAGATAAGCTTTATCAAACATGTACAAAACAAGTTAATAGGATTATGAAAGATGCAACTCATCCGTTACATAACTGTTATAGATATTTAAAATCTGGTAGAAGGTTAGCTCTTCCCATGCAGCGTACTGATAGATACAGAAAGTCATTTGTACCTAGAAGCATTCTTCTTTTCAATCAGCTATCATCACTATAACTTCTAGCTTTAATTAGTCAGCATAAGAGCATGTAATAGTTCGTGATACGGGCAGACGCAACCTGATATAGTATGTATACGTATAAGGGGGGAAGTATAATTGTGCAATTTTAATTTTAATTTTATATGAAATAACCCATGCAATGTTTCTTTCAATACTTTAACATTTTCTTGCTTCACTGACTTTATCTATTTTATCTATTTTTCTATTGTGCATAAAGCTACTCAGGAGCTCTTAAGCCAAAAAGAATTTCATTTTGTATTACATTTTTGTATTGCATTTTGACGAATAAAAATATCTTATCTTATCTTATCTTATCTTATCTTATAAGAGAATAAGATAAGAATAAGATAAGATCTTATCTTATCTTATCTTATTCTCTCTCTCTCTCTCTCTCTCTCTCTCTCTCTCTCTCTCTCTCTCAAACAAGCAGACAACGCATAATTATTCCATTACCAGAACACGATGCTGACAGATGAGAGAGAAAAGTTTGCATGATGAAATAGATGAAGACGAGTTGTCGGGACTAAACTGATATTAATGATCCCGACAGTAGATAAAGATGGGTTATGTTGAGGTAAGGTCTGTGGACTTAATTCTACAGCTGTTAAATATCCTATTTTTTGTTTGCTTATATCGTTATTGATTAATTGTAAATAATTATTAATATAACGTAATTCATTAAAGTAAAAATAATAAATCCACATAATTTAAAATGAATTTAAATCAATCACTACGACACGTCATGAGTCGTAGCGCGCATGAGTGAGATCACGCTGGAAGGAGTGAAGTGTGTGGAAAGGGACAGAGAGACGTCCTTCATCGTGAAGAGAACACCTTCACTAGTCCATCATTATTTTCAACATCTACAATTTTAAGTGCCAGCACCTCCCGGACTGCCTCAACACGACAACATACACGCTAAGTCCCTATTATACTATATGAATTCAAATTAGATATATTAGGGATTAGTTATAGCTGTGTATAAGGCAGCATTCAAACAACCGGGGAGCAAACTGGCGAAATTCTATGGTGATTATCGGAGGTTAGTCATCATATATGGTCCTTCGAACCGGATACTGGTTCCACTCACTTCATTCTCCTAGTCTGATTTTGCCGCATCTATGTACAGAATTAACGTAATGTCTGCATCGCTCACGCATCAGGCTCCTACTTTAAATTTGTACATGCGTTGCTACGACTTTCAAAATGGCGTCTACCTTGCCTAAGCCGGTAAAATCAAGTCAGCCACGTCGATAACTGCCCCAACACGATAACATTACAACTGGCGGTGGGATAGGTATTGATTTCGTCCCGTCAAGTTCCGTGAATACACATCCAATTAAAAAGGTTGCAATTTTTGGCCATTCATATGTTAAATATTTTTTTATAGATAGGCCAATTTACCATCCGGATTTCGTTCTCAAGAAATTTGCGGTGCCAGGTGGTAGAGTAGATACCATCAGATCTACTGATAAGTGGCAGGTTCTGCTAAATTACAAACCAGATTTAACCATCTTGCTGTTGGGAGGCAACGACATCCGCGTGGATACGGTACCATGTGACCTGGCACATTCTCTGGAGTTGGTCCTCGAAATCGAAGCTCAGTCTGGCGGCAGTACACTTTTACTTAGTATTGAACATCGCACGAACCCACGTGGGTTGTCAGCCGTCAAGTATCGCCAAATTAAAAACTCGGTAAACCGGTGGATTCGCGATATAGGCCTATTGGAACCCGGCAGACGGAGTTAGATTTCGACGGTGTCCATTTGGACCCAACAGCTGTGAGACTCTTCCAGAGAGTCGTAGGTCTGACCAGAGACTGGTTCCTCCATCAGCACTCAGCAGGGTGAGGCGTAAACAGCAATAGGCTAGTTTGCAAGGAAGGAGGATAGGCTTGATAGCGGAACGTGGGTTGTTAGATTAATTTTTTATAGCAACTTAATGCAAATTAAAATTATGGAGGAATTAATTAAGTTGAAAAATATTAAGGCTGGAACGAAAGGTGGAATTACTGCATCATGTCGTAATTTAGAGCAATTTATGACAAAAGCCACCAGATCAGAAATAACAGCCAAAAGAAATCAAATAATTGCGTTACATGATCGCATAAATGTGCTGAAGAGAGAATATACGATCTAGTGAAACCAGAAGAGATTGAAGCATTAGTGCTGAAGGATGGTGAATATGAGGAAATAATTCAGCAATACTTATACGAATTGGATGTTACTAATGACATCAGGGATGCTCCCAAAGTTCATAAATCTGGATTCAATTTACCCAAGCTTTCCCTGCCAACCTTTAGCGGAGATCCCACACAATGGGTGGGATTCTGGGATATATTCACCTGCTTCAGTTGATAAAAATACAGAATTGACTGATGTTCAGAAATTAACTTGCTTAAGAGGACAACTAGAGGGTGAAGCTAAGCAATTATTAGCTGGGTTTAAACTAGAATCAATCAATTATGCCCCTGCTGTAAAATTGTTCATAGATCATTATGGACAAATAGATCGAATCAAATTAGCCATTTTAACCAATCTTTGCCAGTTGAACACTCCACGTAATAATATAGATCTTAAACATTTCTATGCAGACTTTGAGAATCTGTATAAATCTGTGGAGGCTCAGGATATGTCCAGGAATGAATTTTGTGCGGTGATGTTGCTAAACAAACTACTTAGCCCCATCAAGGAGCAAATTAAACGTGACTTGCATGATAAAATCCTGGATGTCGATGCTATCCTGTCAAGGTTACAGACTGAGATATTCTCTATGGAGGGAGCAACTTATGCTCAATTTGCAGAAACACCATTCACTACCAGCACGATGACAATCAATCAGAGACAAGTAAATAAATATCAGTGTAAATTGTGTCAAGGCAATAACCACCTTTGGTATAAATGTAAAAAATACCCACAAGGTGCGAGTAAAGTAAAAAGAGCTAAACAACTCAACTTGTGTGTGGGTTGTCTAGATGCAAATCACGGAGTCAAAGGATGTTTAAACTCCAAAATAAATAATTGCCGTAATTGTGGCAACAAACACTACCATGCTCTGTGTACTGACCCCAAAAGGGTGATACAAAAAGAAAAGGTGGATAATACTAAAGGAAGTCAAAGTTTCTCCATTGTCACCGATAAACACAAAGTAATACTTCCTACCCTACAGCTACCACTTAAGGGTATGGAAGACAGTGTAATAAATGTTCGGGCTCTACTTGACCAATGCTCACAAAGGACATTTGTACTTCGGTCAGCTCTACCGTCGTTACAGTGTTCTAAAGTGGGACAAGAAACCTTGCAATTAGAAAGATTCACCAAAACTCAAGATAGTAAAACATATGAAATTGTATCTTTGAGTTATATTAAAAAGGGTAGAGTAAAAAGGATGAATGCTGTGGTTATAGACAAGGTACCTGGACATATTACTTCTAAGAGTTTTCAAAAGGAACTTGTAAAAATAAATATTAAGGGGTACAAGTTAGCAGATCCTAAGGTGACAACAACAAAGGAAATAGGCTTACTGATAGGAGCTGACTATTATTATGATATAGTACATCCTGGGCACAAAAAGGAAGGAGAGTTAATACTCATTCCAACTATCTGTGGGTTTGCTCTAAGTGGTAAATACCAGGATAGGAACAATGATAAAACTTAGGTAGAAGTAGTTACTATTCTCAAGGTTACAGTCAGTCCTATAGATGAACATGTAAGCAATATAGATCACACACCGTGCGTTGATGATCTAAATAAACTATGGGAACTAGATCATATAGGAATATTACCTAATGAAATATCTAAAGATGTTGCTGTGACAATGAAGAGATTTGAAGATTCAGTCTCATATGATACTGTACTTGGGCAGTATAAGGTCAGTCTGCCTTGGAAAGATGATAAGGAAGATTTACCTAGTAATTTTGGTTTGGCGTTGGGCAGACTGAGAGGATTACAAATGTCATTTGAAACAAAAATCCTGTATTTTGTAGTCAATACACTCAAGTAATTAAAGAACAGGAAAAAAGAAGTTTTATTGAATTAGTACCGAAAGAAACAAACCATCAGGATATTCATTATCTCTCACATCATGGTGTGAAAAAGGAAAGTAATACAACACTGAGTAGAGTAGTTTATGATTGTTCTGCTAAGATAAATTCAAAATCTCTCAGTTTAAATGATTTGTCTATATACTGGTCCCAGCTTAGTACCCGATCTAGCGCAAGTGTTAATGAGATTCAGATGTCAAAAATATGCATTAATCTCGGACATAGAAAAAGCTTTCTTAATGGTGCAATTGAATGAGGATGATCGAGACTGTACAAGAATTTTATGGCCCAAAGATCCTTCAGATCCAGAATCAGACTTTCTGATTTACAGATTTAGAGTAGTTTTATTTGGAGCCACATTTTCTCAATTCCTTCCCAATGCAACCGTAAGACACCATTTAAATAATCTGGATGAAGCAAATGAGATGATAGATGATATAAAGCGGGGTTTATATATTAACAACCTACAAGGTACAGCTAGTCAAGAGGAAGATTTACTAGCATATTATTGGTAAGTGCAAAAACTCTTCAAGAAAGCCAATCTGTACCTGCATGAATAGACCACTAACAGCCCTCAGCTAGAACAACAACTGCACTTGGATGGAGTTATAGCTGGAGAAAAGGGACCAGTCAAAATACTAGGATTGTATTGGGAACCTAAATCAGACTCCCTCTCATTTAATCTACGCACAGAAATCCAAGGCAGGGTGACCAAACGCAAATATCTGAGTATGGTATCACAGCTCTTCGACCCATTAGGTTTACTACTACCAGTCACCATCAAAGCACGTATCTTCCTACAAAAGCTCTGGAAAGCAAAAGGTAATGAATACAGAGTGGAAAGGCCATACCGCCGAGCTCCACAAGGCGAGTAAAATAACAATCCCTCGTGTGTTAACCTTAATACAGGAAGGAGACATGCATGTATTCGGAGATGCAAGTAATATGGCTTATGGTGCTTGTGTATACATAGTAAATGGATCTAGTAATCTAGTGATTGGCAGAGCTAAAGTAGCACCAATCAAACCAGTCACTATCCCAAAATTAGAATTAACAGCAGTTCTGTTGGCCGCTAAGTAAATTTGTTAAAGATGCCTATGACGGTGTTATACTCTTCAAAAATATCCAATTGTGGTGCGATAGCCAGGTGGCACTTCATTGGATCCAAAGTAAGAAAATATTACCTGCCTATGTAATAAATAGAGTAGAAGAAATTAAAACACTTATTCCAGTAAATCAAATAAGATATGTGTCTGCTAAGGATAATCTGGCAGATCAATTGACAAGAGGTATTCCTACCGAAAAACTCAAAGAATCCTCATTGTGGTGGCCAGAGGATATGAAATTCGGTAAAATTGACAACTGCTCGGAAAAGGCCACAATACTTACAATAAATCCACAGCCAATAGGATTAATGGAATGGGAAATATTTGGTAGCTATGATAAAGGTATGCAAGTATTAGCATGAATACTTCGCTTTAAAAATAACTTGAGCGCGAAGATCTCGGGTTCGGCTGTCACCACCAACCCGAGGTTGAACGTGAAAGAACTAAGAGCAGCAGAACTTGAACTGTATAAATTGGTGCAAAAAGAATCCTATCCTCAAGAATATAAAGTACTAATGAAAAAAGATGATAAAAACTTCTATACAAATCTAATGTTGCAATTGGGACTGTACATGGAGCATGGTGTGATAAAATGTAGGGGAAGATTGCAATTGGCCACATTCCAAGATATGTTCAAATATCCTATCCTACTATCTGGAAAACATTATGTTACGCGACTCTTAATTCAAAGATGTCATGCGTTAAATCATCATTATGGTACGAACCACACAGTCAGTTATATGCGACAGAAATGGTGGGTCCCAAAAATGCGGCAAGTCGCTAAACAAGTATTGAGGGTATGTAAGATCTGTAAGAAACATCAAGGGAGCCATTATTCTCCTGTAAATTCACCACCACTTCCTGCATTTAGAATAACTCAGTCTGATCCTTTTAAAATAACAGGTGTAGATTACACAGGAGCTCTAAGGGTTATAGGCACAGCCAATGAAATACATAGTACTTTTTACTTGTGCTACCACTAGAGCTATTCATCTCGAAATAGTGGAGGATTTGACTGGACAAAGTTTCTTGTATGCATTTAGGCGATTCGTGAGTAGGCAAGGTTTCCCTCAAACCATTCTCAGTGATAATGCACATTCACTGTAACAGCCAAGTATCTGAATGACATTAAGAATGACCCAATGGTAACAGAACATATAAATATAAATCAGTGTGAATGGCAATTCATTCCAGCACGGGCACCATTGTTCGACGCCATTTGGGAAAGATTGATTGACACCGTGAAGGCTGGCCTGAGGAAAGTGTTAGGGAGAGCATTAGTCACTGTCGAAGAGTTACATACGATAGTAGTGGAGGTCGAGTCTTCTATTAACGATAGACCTTTGACATATGTTGACAGTGACGTGAATGAGTTAAATGCTATAACACCATCTCAATTAACCCTTTACCTCCGAGAAATTTTTTTTCTCATATTTCTTTATAACCATGATTTTTGTGTTAGTATAAGTGTACATTGTGCCACATATGCAAAGAAATATATATTCTCTTATTAGAACCAGAGATATACCTGGTGACCATATGGTTACCTAAGGAGAATGCAGGTACGGAAACTATGATGGCTTTTCCATATTTTATTTATTCAATTATTTCTGGAGAACAATGGTTTGAGTAAAAATTGAACCTTAATCAGCCTCATCAATAAAATGATAATTCTTAATGGATGTGGGACACAAAAATACAAAAAGAAAATTACCAAAATATACTCATAACTTATTTTTGCTCGTGATAACTGGCAAAGCATGGCACACAAAGCCCTACATCACACTTACAACATTCTGTACGTACTACAGATTTGCAGTTTTCCCCCATACATTTTCTTCTTGCATGACCCTGAAGAGGTTGCACAAAATGTCCTATGTTGTCATACCTCATCGCATCTTTACCTGGGATAGAGAGTCTCCTTCCTGGGGCTTTTGGCTCTCCTTGATACATAAACAGGTAAGCTAAGGCTAGTTCTCGCCTAAATGACAGTTGATCAATAGATGTTCCTCTGCACCTAGCAATTTGCCAAGCATTCTGAACAGCTGCATCTAACATCCAAGTGAACAAACTCCACCACCACTTTTTTCCACGTATACCAATGCAATATGCATTGATATTCTGATCCATTCTATCTATACCACCAATATTGCTATTAGAGGCATGAACTGCTTGTGGTATAGGTACCATAACTTGTTTGTTATCTTTCTTTGACCATCGCTTCACTTTCCCCATAGGATGTTGATCATAAATTGTAGAGGCAACAGTTACTACAACATTATCTCTCCATCGTGTGACATTTACTTCATGATTTCCAATTTTTCCTGACACTGATGAACAGTTTCCTCATTCTTTCTTTTCTATGATGCTAAGAGAAGGAACTGGACATGTGTTATCTAAATAGTTGCTTCGGATTGTTCCTGTCCCATTATAGCCTCTCTTCCTCAGCTCAACTAGCAATGGAACAGTGATGAAGTAATTGTCAAAGAAAAAATGATAAGGTAGGTCTTTCTTATTATCACTGTATCCTTCAATGAGATGGAGCACAATCGACGCAGCTTTGCCAAATTCATATTCTATGTTTTCATTACCTCTGTATGTCTTTCCTTGGTATGGATCAAAAGCTTGAAGTATCCAGAAGGTGTGTTGTGGCACCACATTTTATATCCAAAACGAATAGGTTTGTTACGAATGGACTGTTTACAGCTATGTTTCCCAAAGTATGTACTTTACCATTGCTTCATCATGGGAAACACTTTGTGAAGGAATTAAATGTTTCATGAACTTCTTTTGAAGATGAGCAATTAAAGGCCGCAGCTTGTAATATTTGTCAGTTTTGTCTATGGTGTCTGTGGCATTGAAGTGAAGGCATTTTTTTATTATGTCAAATCTGTCTTGGTGCATTGCATTGCTTATTGCCTTATTATGGAAATCAGGGTCGTGAGACCAATACAGTGTTTTGCTAGGCAGTGTTGTATCCTGAAACAAGCAAAATGGCACAAAAGACTTTTAGCTCAGTTAGGGATAAATTGATATCAGGCCAGTTGTTTTTCAAGCAATATTTAGTCATTTGCTCTTTTGTGTACATAAGGATTTCTTCATCAAAGAAAAGTTCAAAGAGCTCTACTACCGTAAAGTCTCTGTACTTGCTATAGTTTGCTTCTGGGAATAATGGTGTATGAGTATGTTGTGGCCTTACTTCATTTCTCCATTTTATTTGTTCTGATGTTTTTGTCACTTTTCTTTTCTTTATTTTCTGCTGTTCAGTCCTCGTGTCTTTATCCATTTCATCATTTGAGGCTTCAGAATCATCAAAGGAATCATCACGAGAAACTCTAAACACTGCAGGGGCTAGTAACTGGTTCCCTGATAGATTTTCGGGATGAAAGACCGTCCCTTCATCTTCAGCACCTGAATCTTCATTGGTCAAATTGGCAGCATCTGGCGGTTCAATCTTCGCTTTTATCCAATTCATCCAAGAGGTCCAACGCTTCATTGACAGTCAACTGCTTCCCTCTAGAAAGAAAAAGTGTACAAATATTAAATTATATGAATCAATAAACACACACACTGTTTAACCGTAAACGTACATGCATTGTCCTAAGGCAGTGGTTCTCAAAGTGGGCAGTACCGCCCCCCTGGGGGCGGTGAAACGATCTTGGGGGGCGGTGAGGCGAAAGGGGGCGGTAGGGGGGCAGTAGGGTGACATCAGGAACAGCTGATATTTAAGTTCGTTTTTACAAAACCTAAATGACATAATATGTCCTGACAGGTTGTTTTCGTTTATCCTTCTCCATGGACTACCACTTTTCTCACAGCGATAAAAGCAGAAAACGATCCTGTGTGCAACACCACACACTCACGCCATCGTTGCAATAGCTTTATTTTGTTACGGAGTTCGAAGTCCAAGTCATAGATAGGTCCAAATGTCTGCTTGACATTTCTACACAACGCATACATTACGTGATGCACGCCGCCAAGTCAGATCAGAGTCAGAGAGAGAGAGCCTTTGTTTTTAATTTGAAACCTAACAAAGAAAGGAAATGTGCGTTTTCCTTTGTTTTCAGTTTAAAGCAAATATGGAATATGTGTATCTGCCTGTGTTTTCAATTTGAAAAAAAGAATATATATATATATAAATATATAGTTTGTGTTCGCCTGTGTGTGTGAGGGGGGCGCTAGGAATCCACCTGTTAGCCAAGGGGGCGTTAGCCTGTAAAAGTTTGAGAACCACTGTCCTAAGGTAGCCATATGGTTACTTGAAATAGACACATGAATATAACTATTAAAAAATCTAAATCTAAATTTGTCATTATTTTGCAAGAAACCTGTTGCATAAGAGTATAAAATAACATTCATATAATTACTCAATAATAAGTACTGACATATATATATACTCACTTTGTATATGCGTCCATTTTGATGGTGAAAAATTTATGAACACACAGAAAGGAATACGTCTGTCCTCAATGAGTGATGAGCAGGAACTGATTTCTTTACATGGACTGACAAAGGAAGGTGTGATGTGCATGCTCAATCGTGCTTAAACATGATTCCTGCACAGACAGTTACCAGACTGAAAAGAAAATGGTGAACAATATAGTCGCTGGTTGAGAGCCTTTCACACCCCTTGTGATATAAATGAGTTGTCAGACCCCAGCTATTGTACCACAAAATCTCTTCAGGAGAGAGTTCAATATACTATGACTCTTTCTAAAAACCTGTGGAAGAGATGGGTGAGTGAGTAATTATTAGCGCTGAGGGAATCACACAAATGTTTAATTAAGGGTAATAATGATACTTGGCCAAGACGGACTTAACATGCTAAACATTCATTAATTGCAAATTTTTCTACATGTTAAAGAGTTTATAGACTGCTATTTTCTTTCCTTTCACTGAATGTAGCCTTTATAACACTAAGCAGTATTATTGATACAGGAAAAATATTTTACCCATATTTGCCATTTCCATAAAACTTGTCTGGACTTTATATATATAAATTAAGCATAAGTAAGAACTTAGAAGAAAAAAGGAAGTGAGAGATAAACTAGGCAGGGAGGGAGAGTGAGAGAGGTTCTGAAAGCAAGGGAGTGTATTATAGGAAAGTTAAAGGGTTACAGGGGAGTTTGAGAAGAGAGAAAGGAGGTGATGTTGAGGTGGAGTAGAGTCCATTCAAGGATATGCTAGTAGAGGATCCAAAGCAGAGGTGCCTTTGGCATTTTGCCTCTGCTAGTTGAGGAGACCTGAGGATTTTCCTTGAAATGATTACTGCTTCCATGACAGAGACCCGTCTCTGTGTGCTGAGTGCATAACAGAGGTGATAGTGTCTGGCATGGAGGTGTACATTCCTCACTCTTTTTCTAGACCTAAACCTTCCAAACCCTGGTTTAACACAGCTTGTTCTCGTGCTATCCATGATAGGGAGGTGTCCCACAAAAGGTACTTGAGCATCCATCACCTGATTCTCACGTGCTTTATATTTCTGCCGGAAATCATGCCAAGTCTGTTTAACTTGCCAAAAACTCCTTCATTCATAGAAAGTGTCAAAATCTTTCCTGATATAACTCACCTCGAGGCTTCTGGCATCTAGCCAAAAACATCAACATTACTTCTTCATCTTTCCCTCCTTTAGTTCAACCAGATGGCACCAATGCCATCTCATCTATCTCTAAAGCTGAATTCTTCACTCAAACCTTTGCTAATAACTCTACCTTGGACAATTCTCCTCCCCTCTGACTACTTCATGCTACCTATTAAAATCCTTCGTAATGATGTTTTCCATGCCCTCGCTGGCC
Source organism: Callinectes sapidus (assembly GCA_020233015.1). Taxonomy (NCBI): domain Eukaryota; kingdom Metazoa; phylum Arthropoda; class Malacostraca; order Decapoda; family Portunidae; genus Callinectes; species Callinectes sapidus. The sequence continues at coordinate 19,737,194 of CM035194.1, forward strand.
TAAACCTTTGGAAGGCTTATGGACCTGATGGGGTCCCTCCTATTGTTCTCCGAAACTGTGCCTCCGTGCTTGCATCTTGCGTAGTCAAACTCTTTCAACTCTGTCTATCTACATCTACCTTTCCTTCTTGCTGGAAGTTTGCCTACATTCAGCCTGTTCCTAAAAAGGGTGACCGTTCTAATCCTTCAAACTACCGTCCTATTGCTTTAATCTCCTGCTTATCTAAAGTTTTTGAATCTATTCTCAACAAGAAGATTCTTAAACACCTATCACTTCCCAATCTTCTATCTGACCGCCAGTATGGCTTCCGCCAAGGCCGCTCTACTGGTGATCTTCTGGCTTTCCTTACTGAGTCTTGGTCATCCTCTTTTAGAGATTTTGGTGAAACTTTTGTTGTAGCCCTAGACATATCAAAAGCTTTTGATAGAGTCTGGCACAAAGCTTTAATTTCCAAACTACCCTCCTATGGCTTCTATCCTTCTCTCTGCAACTTTATCTCAAATTTCCTTTCTGATTGTTCTATTGCTGCTGTGGTAGACAGTCACTGTTCTTCTCCTAAATCTATCAACAGTGGTGTTCCTCAAGGGTCTGTCCTATCACCCACTCTCTTCCTATTATTCATCAATGATCTTCTAAACCAAACTTCTTAACCTATCCACTCCTATGCTGATGATTCCACCTTGCACTTTTCCACGTCTTTCCATAGACAATTAACCCTTCAGGAAGTACACAGCTCACACAGGGAAGCCTTAGAATGCCTAACTTCTGATCTCTCTAAAATTTCTGATTGGAGCAAAGCAAACTTAGTGTTGTTCAAAGCCTAAAAAACTCAATTCCTCCACCTATCAACTCGACACAACCTTCCAAATAACTATCCCCTCTTTTTCAATGACGCTCAACTGTATCCTTCTCCTACACTACACATTCTTAGTCTATCCTTTACTTGTAATCTAAACTGGAAACTTCACATCTCTCTAGCTAAAACAGCTTCTATGAAGTTAGGTGTTCTGAGCCGTCTCTGCCAGTTTTACTCACCTCCCCAACTGCTAACTCTATACAGGGGCCTCATCTGCCCATTTATGGAGTATGCCTCACATGTTTGGGGAGGCTCCACTCATACAGCTCTATTGAACAGGGTGGAATCAAAAGCTTTTTGTCTTATCAACTCCTCTCCTCTGACTGACTTGTCTTCAGCCTCTTTCTCATTGTCGCAATGTTGCCTCTCTTGCTCTCTTTTACCGCTATTTTCATGCTAACTGCTCTTCTGATCTCGCTAACTGCGTGCCTCCCCTGCTCCCGCGGCCTCACTGCACAAGACTTGCCTCTTCCTCTCACCCCTATTCTGTCCACCTCTCTAATGCAAGAGTAAACCAGTATTAGTATTCTCAGTCTTTTATCCCTTTCTCTGGTAAATCTGGAACTCTCTCCCTGCTTCTGTATTTCTATCTGCCTATGACTTGAACTGTTTTAAGAGAGAGGTATCAAGACACTTATCCCATTCTTTTGGCTACTGAATCTGGACTTTCCAGGGACCGGCACTACAGTAGGCCTTTTTGTTTTATTTTTGTTGCCCTTGGCTGCCTCCCTTCTATATAAAAAAATAAATAAAGAAGAAGCAGGGGACTAAATTATATAATATGAAAACAGGAAACGATTAGATACACACAGCCTTACCTAAGGATACATGGCCTGTCTGTATGAAAGGCTGAAATATTTGAGAGGAGCTAGGAATATTGCAAGTAGAGACAGGTTTCTTAGAATGGAAAGTACTGTTCTCAACTGAGCCTCTATTGAAAAATTTTATATTAAGGAGTTTGTACTGTGATATAGTGTGTCCTGGTTTCTTACTATACGAGTATGTGCGCACTACAGAAGAGTTATTAGATTGGTTATTGGGACCTTGAGATGTACCACTCCCAATACCATGAATATTGTCAAAGGAAGGCTTACTAATTCAGGCCTGATTCTCCATCCTCCCCAGACTGTGTACCAAGAGTGAGTGTAAGTCAGCCACTTCTACCATTGTAAACATCACCAGCATGATCTTTATCCCCTTCACCATCATGATCAACATCAGATGTGCTTCGTTGGCTTCACCTTACCATTGGTAATGGCATATACCAGGTCCTGGGCAAAGGAGCTGCAGAGTCGCTGGACTTTGTCAGATGGGTTTGAGCAGTCTGTTGTGGCTGTTAGCAGTGTGTGCAGGAACCTGGTCACTGAAGTAGGAATGGTCATGTCTTCTGATATCTGAGGTGGCCATGTCTGTCTATAGTCTTGCCTCTTGACGTCGCCTCTCATATGCAGTGCTGCATTGTCGATTATGTCCTCACTCCTTTTTGATTCCATGACTTGCACCTTCGTCTGGAGTACTCGATATGCCTTAACAAGCTCTGACATAGAAAGATTGTTGGGATATGCAAGTAATTTTCCATAGTTATCTTGAGCAATTTGCAGGGCTTCTCCAAACTGTGCTTCCAGTTTGCGTCGGATGTGTTTCTTGGTCGAGGCTTTCACGGTTTCCACTCCAAGAACTACCATACCCTGTACTAGTCTAGCTGTGAGGTTGGCCATTGGTACCACGTCAGGGTTAACAAACAGTTCTTCTCTTATGTAGGAGAAAAGGTCATTGTATGACTGTTTCTTTGCAGTTTCATACTCGGCATCAGTATCAGATGTAGCAGAACTGGTACCCTCTCTACTGTCCTGGGCTGTGATGTTTGGATCCTTTGTGTACAGGCGGTAGCAAGACCGGTGGTAATGTCCTTCTGCTGCTACCAAGTCTCTGCTGACGATGGCAAGCACCCTGTTGTCTAGTTTACTTCAGCAGCCTTCCGGACTTTTTCATTGGCATGCAGTTCAGTGCACTGGACCAGAGGTTCTCTAGTCCTATCACCTTTCGAGTACTTGCTGGCTTTCTCACAGAAGATGCACTCTGCCTCATAAACCCTTGACTGAGATGGTGCTGGCCTGGGTCCTCTTTTTCTTTCCCACGAGTCTTTGCTTTCTTCTGAACGACTTTGCTTGGAAATGATAGCCTGCAGGTCCCTTTTCATAGTGAAAATGCTTCTACATTTCCGATGGTAGGCAACAGCTGGTATGGCATCATCTTGCAACCCCTTTGCTAGGTCCAGGATCGGTGCATGCTGTCTTATTTTACCTGCTCTCAGCAGGGTTTTCCAGGAGTTGATGTCCTTTGGTGACACTAGTTCTTCAGTTGATGATGAACAATGGATTAGGCAATCAAGGCGTGCTCGCTTGGGTGCTGTGACATCCATCCCTGCTTCTGGAACGGAGTCCATTTTCAGTTGGGCATCAGCATCCATACCTTCAATGAGAAAGAAAATAATAAGGTAATTAATTTTTTATAATTAATATGTAATCAATTTTTTATGAAATAATTATTATTGAATTATTATTATTATAATTAGCAATTAAATTTATATTAAAAACTGCCCATGGGCAATTTCTAATAGTATTTTGAACAGAAATAGGGAGAAATCAGAAATACCAGCATGTGCCCTGGGGCGTCATGACAATTATGTCTCCAAAAATGAGATACCATGTATCATGACTAAGCTACTCATTTGGAAATGCTATCATGCCTTAATATACATATATAGGTCCTACAAACAAAATGGTACCATAAAGGTTTTGCCACCTTTGGTGGTACCAATATTGAGCTTGGCCAATGGACTACCAATATTGAGCTCGTGGAGAGTCATTTCCCCATACATACAAATATATATATATATATATATATATCATGCTCAATAGTGATGATTGGCCATTAATATTAACGGGTTGCCCATTAATGTTAATTGCACTATAACTTTAACCTTAGTGGACAAAATCTACTTGCCAATTCGCGTTAATAGCCCATTATATATATATATATATATATATATATATATATGCAGTATTTGAGGGGTTGGTAGACCTACAGTACTAGTCAAAAATATGCAACCACCCACCTACGACCACAACCTCAAACAATGTCACAATAGAAATAAAATAAAAAAACAATGTTTACATGTAGTATTAATACTTTGTTGGTCCACCCTTCCTCTTAATGACACTTTTCAGTCGATTTGGAAGAGATAGAGCCAAGTTCCTGAGGGTATCTGCTTGTATGTTCTCCCAACACTCACGTATTTCAACCTCTAGCCGTGGAACCGAACTCACGTCTTTTCCTTATAAATCCTTCTTTATGATGGCCCAAAGATTTTCTATTGGGTTTATATCAGGGCTGTTACCTGGCCAGTCATCAATAAAGGGTACCTCACAGTCTCTGAGCCACTGTGTCACAGATTTGGCAGTGTGGGCTGGTGCACCATCCTGCTGGAATACTTTGGCACTGCACATGTCAAAACACTCTGGCAAATGGTCAGCCAAGAGCTCTAAATACACATTTGCATTTACTTTGAGGTTCTTAGGAAGTACCACTAACTTGCCAAGTCCAAGGCCAGAAAAGCAGCCCCAAACCATAAGTGAATCTGGGTGTTTCACTGTGCTTTCAAGATAGCGGGGGTCGAGAGGATCACTGCCACGTCGGCGGTACACTCTGGCATTCCTGTTACATGTCACATTAAAAGTGGCCTCATCTGACCATAACACTGACAGCCAATCGTCATCATCCCACTGTCCGTATTTACGAGCAAATTTAATTCGCTTGCCCTTCTGCAACTTGCTAAGGAGAGGCTTCTTAGTAGGCTTGTGACTCTTGTAGCCTAACTCATACAAGCGACGTGACACTGTTCGTACAGACACCTCTTGGAAGGCCCCAGCATTTTCTTCTTTCAATTTCCTTGCTGTGGTCGAAGCTGTGGCCTCTACTGTTCGTTTTTAAATGTTTGTAGCACGTTTGGATATCTTTCGTGGACGGCCAGAGCGAGGTTTCTTCTTTGGGAGTTTGTCACTGCCACCCTCACGAAACCGACGTGAGTACTTCTTAACACTAGTACGCCCCACACCAGTAAGCCGGCAGATTTCAGTTATTGAATGGCCTGCCACCTTCAGACCAACAATCTGAGCAACTGTCTCACTAGTCAAATCCTTAGAGTTCGACATAGTATGGTGATACTGCACTCAAAACCACAAAAAACTTACGTGAAGCAGGGTCGATTATGGGAGCAACACACAACAGACAATCTCTCCATGTGACAGCCAGAGGCCCACTGACGACTTCCTGCTAGCTCAAGCTTGTAGTGACAGGATGGTCGGACGTCATAGGGTGGTCGTGTACTTCTGTCTAATATCACTTCACCCTCATAAACACCATCCTATTTTTCGCCATAAATACACGACCACGTAGGAAGGTGGTCGCATATTTTTGACGAGTACTGTAGATGTTATTCATGTGGCTGTTATAGAAGTTTTGATGTCTTGCACTTCTGGGGGTGAAACCCAAAAGAGTTCGCTTTTCTCCAATCTTGACTTACAAGAGAAGACCCAAGCTTCTCTCAAAGAGAAGAATCTCACCCATGAAGAATTGCTCACTGACTAGCGTATGTCATCGCAGACACAATGAGATTACGATATACAACTTAGGCATTTACATATGGAGGAAAGAAACGCTAAACAGAAGTTAGAGATGGAGCAGAGACTAGCGCTCCATAAGATGGAAAGAGAGATGCAAGTAAAACTTCATGAAATTCAATTAAAAAGAACAGGTGAAACGAGATCTTGAAATGAGAGGACACGAATTACAAATTAAGGCCACAAAAAGATTCAAGGATCTGAAGCAACTAATCTTTTACCAAAATTTGATGAGAACAATGCAGATGAATGGCCTGAAGGTCAATGGCTTACGATATTGTTCCCAAAACTCATTGATAAAGCTCAGAGATAATTCCACACCTTAGAAGAGTTTGAAGACTATGCATTTGTAAAGAACGGTATCATTAAGGCTTATCAGATCACCCCGAAAGCATATAGGCAAAAGTTTTGCAATCTGATAAAAAAAATTTCTCAAACCTTTGTAGAGTTTGCTACAGAGAAATCTAGATTTCTGAAGAAATGGATGGATTCCACAAACACTACCACATTTGAACCTTTGGTCAATCTAATTGTCCTAGAGGAATTAAAAAATAAGATGCCAGTACGTATTCTGCAACACATGGAGGAAAAGGGATTACCACCTGGGAAAATGCTGCAGAAGTGGCTGACTCACACTCACTCTTGGTACACAGTCTGGGGAGGATGGAGAGTCAGGCCTTAATTAGTAGGTCTTCCTTTGACAATATTCATGGTACTGGAAGTGGTACATCTCAAGGTCCCCAAGGTCCCAATAACCAATCTAATAACTCTTCTGTACTGCACACATATAGTAAGAAACCAGGACACACTATATCACAGTACAAACATCTTAATTTTAAATTTTTCAATAGAGGCTCAGTTGAGAACAGAACTTTCCATTCTAAGAAACTTGTCTCTACTTGCAATATTCCTAGCTCCTCTCAAATATTTCAGCCTTTCATACAGACAGGCCATGTATCCTTAGGTAAAACACATCCTTTCCTATCACGATTTTGAGAGATACAGCTGCAGTACAGTCAGCCCTCTTCAAGGATGCTTTGCCTAATGTGGACTCTGCCTTAACAGGCGAGAAAGTGTTCCTCACAGATCTTTCCACTCCTACAGCCTATCCCCTTGCCAGTGTGTATTTGAAATGTCCACTGTTGGTCAGACATGTACTGGTAGCAATCAAGGAGACTCCGCTACCTGTCCCCGGAATACAAATGCTTCTTGATAACGATCTAGCGGGTGAACTGGTTGTTCCTTCCCTCAAAGTGTCTGACACCCTTTTATCCACTAGTTCAGAGGACAATCCTCTTTATCCATCCTGTGCAGTTACTTGCTATCAAAATAAACTAAAGACTCCTTCTTCCACCAAAGCTCTTGCAACCTCGCTAGAGTGTCTAAATAGGAAAAGTATAACTAAGGAAGAATTAGTGCGAGCTCAGCAAGAGGACCCTACCTTGTCTAAGATTAGAAACTCTGCTGTGGAGACTAAAGATCTAACAACCCTCCTGTGTTTCTATTATCAAGATGATGTACTATCAAGACTATATAGACCCCCTCACATGAAACACCTTAACTCTTGGGCTGAATACCATCATATGTAGTGCCTCAGTCTGTGCAGTCCTCTCTGATTGGTTTGGCACATGATGGCTTGTCAGGTCACTTAGGAATCAACAAGACCTATATGAAATTACTTGTTTACTTTTATTGGCCATGGATGAAACAAGAGGTCCAAACCTACTTGAAACTTTGTCACACTGGTCAGGTGATAGGGAAGCCAAATGAAGTCATTCCTCCTGCCCCTCTGAATCCTAAACCTGTAACCTCTGAATATTTTGAAAAAGTGGTACTGGATGTAGTGGGGCCTCTTCCTAAAACTTGTATTTATTAACAGTTATGGATGTTACCACCAGGGATCCTGAAGCCTTTCCTCTCAAGACTGTTACTTGCAAGGGTCTACTCAAACCCTAATTGCATTTCTTTACCACAGTTGGTGTCCCTGAGGGAATTCTAATGGATCAAGGAAGCAATTTCACCAGTACCATCTTTCAGGAGGTTATGAGAGAACTAGGATCGGCTCACACAACCTCGAGTGCCTACCAACCCCAGTCCCAAGGTTGTCTGGAACGTTTCCATCTGACTCTTAAATCTGGGTTAAAGAACATGACCTGGACTGGGATGAACAGCTTGACTTTCTCCTGTTTGCCATGAGAGAGTGCCCACAGGAGTCCCTGGGGTACTCTCCATTCAAACTGTTCTTTGGTAGACAAATCAGAGGTCCTCTAAAAATAGTAAAGGATAAATGGTTAGACTCTAACCCTTCATCAGTTTCTGCAGAATCATACATTCAGAGCCTTCGAACGAAGTTAGGTAACGCTCATTCTTTTGCCATTAAAAACCTCCTTACCTCCCAAAAGCAAATGAAAAAGCAAAAGTATGTCAATTTTTCGTGTCTTTAAACTAGCAGACAAAGTTCTGTTGCTCCTTCCCTTTCTAGGTTTCCCACTAAAAGTAAAATACATGGGACCTTATCTGGTTGAGAAAAGACAGGATAAAGTTAACCATGTTATTTCCACCCCTGACTAGCAAAAAAGAACACCCAGATGGTTCATGTTAATCTGATCAAACCCTATAATTCCAGAGAAAAGGAGGAAGACCTTACAGCCTTGAGTACCTTGGTGGTGGAGAGAGTGAATCCTGAACCATGTCCTGAAAATCTGACTGAGCCTGAACCCCTTGATGATTTTACCCCTAAAATTCCGGGTACGGTACATTACCTTTTCACTTGCAAGACTCCGGGTACGGTAAATACCAAATCGGCGTGTTTGGGCTATATTTGGCTATCATCTTCCCGTTTTCTTTGCTTGTGGGCTGGCAACCCTCTTTAAGAGTAAACAAATCCTGTGGGTCAGTTTCTCACCGACCACCACGAGTGGGAAGAGTGATAGTGATTCCGCGGTGTCCGATTCCCTGCTCCGCCCAGCGCGCCTTACATCCACACCCTGCACCTCCAGCGCTGTTGATAGGAGACAATTGAATGAGAGTGGTATTGAAAGGGCATTGGAGTTAACTGTCTCCACCATAATAGAGAGTGAGGATAGTGAGTTCCTCTGCTTGGACACGGAGTTTAACCACCGAGAGCGAGGACATTCCACCATCACCACCACCAGAAACTTCTATCACAGGTGTATATTTTATATGAGGCGCCTAGAGCCAGAGTAACGTAAGCGCCGAAACTAGAAAACAGAGAAAAAAGCAATCAAAGTTTTGCAACATTCGGAATGCAATATCTCCTCAATTAATAGAGATAGGAAGTAAGGCTTGGCTTCAAAATGTTCGTTATTTAATGTACTTTACAGCCTGTATCTGGGCATTCAGTGATATAAAAGCATTCTGAAAGGATGATTGCTTTTTTATCCGGTTTATTTGTGGGAAAAAATAAAACACTTCAAATATTTTGAGAATCAAGCATGCATGCATTGTTTGTTCTTGTTCTTATGTGTAGTTGTTTCAACATTATGTAGGTTATTGGGATTCACCACCACTGAAGCCTTTCTTGAGTGATGTATTAATTCTATTAAGCAAAAACGTAAGCGACACTCGTGCGCATACTTCTTAATCTAAACACCTAATAAGGAGAGAATGATCAACGGTAGAAAAATAGCAATCCCTTTAATGCCAGAAAATGGAAACAAACATCTAACAAACTCTGAAAATAGTCCATTAGGATAACAGAACAGGAAAGAATAAGAGAATTATCCGGCAGGTGAGTACCGCGCCTGTACTTGGCCTGTAGACCTGCTCACGTATGCCCCTCCCATATTCTTTCGTCTTTTACCTAAGTTTTTCTTCCACTCTGCAGGATTACGCATCCTTTTCTTTCCCCTAGAGGGTTCTGGCTCCTCAGGGGGCATGTTGTTGTCTGCCATAATGGCAAAATCATGGGTATTAGTGTACAAGAAAGGCAGAGTGTCATGCAGTTGTGGCGAGCTGGCGGAGGGTGGCCGAGTGTCTGTGGGTAGGTGTGAGGGAACCATGCGTCTGTCAGTCATGTCACGTGACGCGCATGGTGTGGGTTCATTGGCTTGTTGGCTGCTTGGCGGGAGTTAATACACTCTGGCACCAGCCGCTCATCCTCTTGCTTCAAGAGCGACACGAAGGGTCTACAGATAATTTCATTTGGGTGGATTTTCAACCTTATTGCGGTGTACATTATGACTTCTAATCTGCTTCCCGCCACAGTAGAAAGGTGGGGGAAGACAATGGGATAAAAATATTAATTTCGGCCGGAGTGTCGCTTCCGTCACTTTGGCTCTAGGCGCCTCATATATATATATATATATATATATATATATATATATATATATACTAAAAAATCTCTAAGAAAGCTTTCACTTTGTAAAATTTTTCAACATTTCAATTGATTACTTTAAGATTTTTCTCAAACTACTGTTGCAGGTTGCAGGTCTCGGTTTAGCGAGACACACGCAAAATAACCTGTATTCACGCGCTGATTATACTTAGAAATTCAATAAACGAGTGATTAAAAAGGTGCTTCCATCTCACGCAATTCTTCCTCTTTGCAATGCAAAAAACCAAAAGTCTCTAGGTCAATGGTTCCCAAACTGGGGGCCATGGCCCCCTGGGGGGCCATATAGAAGAATGTAGGGGGCCATAATCTGAGGCTATGCATAAATAAAACCAAAGGAGTTTAGCGGGTAGGTAGCCAGTGGATGGAACTTACAGGTTCAGTACAGGTTTGTGCAATGCCTTGCTGCCAGACACATTAGTAATACGTCCTTTTTTTTTAATGATTCTGTGTTCTTGACATAAAACAAGACATGGGGATGTATTAGGGAAGCAAGATAATTTTAACCCAACATATTTCTAAGCAAAGGCTTCCTAAGCTGTGTATTCTGTATGATAACCTGGTCTTGAATCTTACGTCAGCAAGGATGTTCATATTATTCAGTTAACCAGACATTCACAGTTGCAACATTGATCACCGTGTGTGCCTCCCCATACAATCAGTTTCATCCCATCTGTGAATACTTCAGTATTATATGAACTTCAGCCAACATCAAAACCACTTTAATGGTAAGTAAGCCCTGTGTCATGAAGTATATTAAGAAGGTAAATAATATCTGCTGTATTTATGCACATTCTATAACTTTTGTAACGTAAAATCTAATTTCCTTTCAATCTCATGTTTACCATTTTATTATTCTAATCATGGGTGATGACATATGTTAGTGGTGTTAGAAATAGCAGTTTTTTGTTTGTGCACAGTGATGGCTTCTAAAAAGAAATGCAACTATGATGACAACTACCTGGATTTTGGATTTACAAGCATCAATGATAAATGTGTAGTGTGTGTGTGTGTGTGTGTAATTTGTCACAAAATACTCAGCTGAATCACCAAGGCCCAGTAAGCTTAGATTACATCTGGAAACCAAGCATCCTCAACATGTTGGCAAAGACTGTTCCTTCTTTAGTCGACAAGAACTGAACATGAAGAGACAGCAACTTGATGCCAGTGGTTCCTTTCATCAAAAAAATGCTGCCGTATTGGAGGCATCATTTCTTGTATCCCTTGAAATAGCAAAGAAAAAGAAGCCTCACACAATTGAGGAGGAATTAATTTTGCCATGTACCAAAACAATGGTAAAGCTTGTTTTGGGTCAGAAAAGTGCTGAAAAGCTGAATGCTATTTCACTCTCAAATAATACAGTGCAACACCGAATCTCCCAAATATCTGATGACATCAAAGAGCAGGTGATACAAGAAATTAAAAGAGCTGGATTATTCAGTATTCAACTTGATGAGTCCACTGACGTCCAGTCCTGCTCACAACTCCTGGCTTTTGTAAGTTATGGTCATGATGAGGATCTGAAGGAGGAATTCTTGTTTTGTGAGCCTCTTGAACAATCTACAAAAGGTGAAGATGTAATGCAGAAACTTGCAGAATTCTTTGAATCAGAAGGTCTTGACTGGGGCAATCTCTGTGGGATATGCACAGACGGGGCTCCAGCCATGTTGGGTCCTCAGTCAGGTTTTGTTACAAGAGTTATACAAAAAGCACCAAATGCTATCCCTCTTCACTGCTTGATCCATAGGCAAGCTCTTGCATAAAAAATGCTACCTTCAAAATTACAGGACACTCTGAATACAATTATAAAGACAGTTAACTTTGTAAAAGGTAGTGCTCTTAACATACGCCTTTTCAAGAGACTCTGCCAAGATATGGATGCAGCTCATGAGACCCTCTCATACAGCAGTTCGCTTGCTATCAAAAGGAAATGTATTTCAGCGTGTATTTGAGCTCAGAGAAGAGATCAGTCTCTTTCTCAGAACACAGAACAAGCAAGATTTGCTGTCAGCATGGTCTGCAGATAGCTTCAAAATACGCCTAGCCTATCTTGTTGACATATTTAGACAGTTGAACAAACTTGGCAATGCTGGAGACAGTGTCAGAAATTGAAAAGGAGTGTGATGATGCTATGCAGAACTTGATTACCCAACATCTTGAGGCCTTGGAAGGGGAATTTAATAGATACTTCCCAGATATCAAAAGCCTAACTTCTCAGTTAGTAAGGGCCCCATTCACTGCTCCACTGACATGCATTCCTGATGATAATGATGATGGCCAAACTGAGCTGTTGACACTTCAGACGGAATCAGGAGCTAGGATGAAGTTTGAAACTGAATCTCTCACAGTATTTTGGTCATCAATGGCAGCGTCATACCCAAACTTATGTGACTTTGCTTTTCACCACCACCTACCATTTTCATCAACTTACTCCTGTGAGGCTGCATTCTCTCAACTACTCCACATTAAAACGAAATATCACAACAGACTTGAAGTGAAGCATGACCTATGGTGTGCTTGAAGTAAAACAAAATCAAGAATCAAGAAGCTTGTTGAAAATCTGCAACATCACCCTTCACACTGAGTAGAATGGGGATTCAAAAGTGAAGGAAACATGAACCTGGCATGAATGTTTGGAAGCAAATGGTCTGGGAGGAGGTGGGTGTGTGGCCACTGAAGGCCATGGTTGTGGCAGTTAATTATGATTCCCTATGATAGCATTTCATTTCAGAATTATAAAGTTATCAAATTTGTAAGATTCAAAGATCAGATCACATTGCGTGGGATTAATACACTTTTTCAATCCAGGGGAATTTCTTTGTTAGTTTTTTTTTTTATTGCTTATTGCTAAAAGAGCTTTTCACAATAATGCATTTTTAATTACTCTACGTATGAATTTTTTAATGTGCATTATATTACTTCTTTAGTACCATTTCAATAATTATATGAGATTCAGCAAAGGCAAAATACAAATTTCTTTATTAATAATTAAAAGAAAAAATAAATGGAATCAATAAAATTACAGGATTTGCTAGTGGTTTCTATATGGACCTAACGAGTGTAGGACTGTAGACAGTCACAGTAGTCACAGGTTATGGTTGTGGGGGGGAGGGGGCCATGGACAAGGATCATGTATGAAAAGTAGGTAACGACCAGAAAAAGTTTGGGAACCACTGCTCTATGTGCTATGATTACCAAATTATCACATGTTGAATGAGGTGGTGTCATGCGCGTTTCTGGCCTTGTGTGTGGATTCGGCAATAGAAAACGGATACCCTGTATCGCCTCTCTCTCTCTGTTTTATTGTTATTATTTTTTACTTATTTCCACATTACCCAAGAGATAAAGCCGTGGCACATTTTTATATCATATAAAATACACACCTATGATAGGATTTTCTGGTGGTGGTGGTGGTGGAATGTCCTCGCTCTCGGTGGTTGAACTCCCTGTGTCCGAGCAGAGGAACTCACTATCCTCACTCTCTATTATGGTGCAGACAGTTAACTCCAATGCCCTTTCAATACCACTTTGATTCAATTGTATTCTATCAACAGCGCGGGGGGCATGAGGTGTGGATGTAAGGCGTGCTGGACAGAGCAGGGAATCGGACACCGCAGAACCACTCTTCCCACTCATCTTGGTGGTTGGTGACAAACTGACCGACCAGGATTTATTTACTCCTAATGAGGGTTGCCAGCCCACAAGCAAAGAAAACAGGAAGAAAATAGCCAAATATAGCCCAAACAGGGTGATTTCGTATTTACCGTACCCGGAAGCTGGCGTGTGTAACGGTAATGTACCGTACCTGGAGTTTTAGGGGTTAATGTACACAATTCCAGGTATAACTGAGCTCCAAATAACAGGAATATTCATTGCTTTCTATTTGCGATGAGGCTTGTGCTTCACTGGACACTTTGGAGCCATAATATGATAGGCTTGGTTTATAATTCACATTTTCACCTTGTCACTTAGTATTATTTTATAATGAGATTACCTGTGAAGGCTAGGATTGGATAGCTTAACATAAAGTATTTACCAATGCCAATGTTTCTGTTAACCTAATCGGCAACTGATTATTATTATGTATTGCGCAGGTGGTGAGCCATTGTAAACAAGACACCGAGTGGCCTATATAGAAAACATCCGTAATCCCTGTCTTGGAGCCAATAAATTTTATACATAGTTATCTAAATACACACACACACACAAATATATATATATATATATAT
>CM035194.1:19770643-19797439 GCA_020233015.1 Callinectes sapidus
GGAAAGGGCTGCCCTACCCACAACTTGAATCGCGCGCCACTGGGAACATGACGCGCAAAGTGTCTTGATTCAACTGTACTCTCCTTGTTTCCTTCCATTTCAATATGTAATGCATAGAAGTTACTAGGAGAGAGAGAGAGAGAGAGAGAGAGAGAGAGAGAGAGAGAGAGTGTAGGAGGTAAAGGAAGGACGACAGGAGGGGAGATAATATTTGACGGAGGCAGAGTGGAGCTGTGGTATATCACACACACACACACACACACACACACACACACACACATACAGAGGGAGAGAGAATCCTTATCTCATGACCCTAATCTGTTATCGGTTTCCTACGAGGGAGAGTTAGCCTAATGTTTCCCTCAACCTCTCCATGTTGCTGATGCAGTAAAGACTGCTACATTATAATCAAAAATTATTTGCAAGCAGAAAGGACTAAAAAAAAAAATGTCATCTTAGGAATACAATATTGAATATGATAACAAAATATCTATGCTACAAATCCTAATGTATTTCCGGCGATACCGAGCGCCAGAACAAAGACCGGTACCACAAGCCTGCTGTTTGCATCACAGCATCTTGGCATGTTTTTTTCTGCTGGCCTCATCACGTAATAATTTTCCCTCACACTAATATGTACAAAATGTCTGTCAGGCACCCACGTCAGTAAGCCAAAGTCCCTTACAGGGACAATGACTGTCATGGCAGCAGGAGAGGGTTTATTGCTGTCTCTGTAACTACTACTATCATCACTGTCAGTGTCACTATCTTCATCCTCTTCATCAATAGGTATGTAATCACTATCAGTAGAAGAAGCAGAAATATATTCAGCAGAATCACTATTTTGTGGTGGAGCAGATCCGCCCGCTCCACCCGGCGAGTCGCTCGATTTGCCAGACACCTCATCGCTCATGAAATCAGGGCTTATGACTCTTGTGTTTAGAGGAGAGACTTCGTCAGCATGTGAGATGAGTTGCCAAGTGTCACCTAAGCGAGTCTAGAGAGAACGGTTCGCCAAGGTTTTAACTGGGGACTGTGAAAAATCTTTGCCTCTATTGATGCTCGCCATCACAAACGTATATCGCACCCGTGCCTCAATAGGGGATCGCCGTTGTTTAAGGGTTAAGGTCATTTGTGAATTTCCTGATTCACCTAACCTAGGTTAGGTTAGGTGAATCAGGCAATTCACAAATTGCCTGAAAAAGCAGTAACTTTATACAAATTCTCTGGATTTAGATATTGATTGTAACATACGTACTGTACAGCTATTATAGAGATCGGGGTGAAGCAGTAGTTGTAGAGCAGAACCAAAACGAATTATATTTTTTTATTGCCCCTGGACAAACCAAATAACCAATCACTGTGACTAATTTTGACGCCTGTACAGAATATTGACACACGCAAATATGAACGAATTCGCGCAAACCAACGGTCAGTTAGCCTCGAAGACAGCAGATGTTCGAGTGTGGCTGGGTGGTCAGTCATGTCCCGCAAATTAGGTAAATCTTAAAAAATCGCTAGTGCCATTATAAATGATTTGCGGATGTTATATACCGGATTCAAATTACTCAGCATGAAAAGCTCTAACAGATGGGAAGAATATGAAAAGCCAACTTGACACTGGTGTAAAAGTAAAAACATACCAAACTTTCAAAGTCCATGAATTACTCATATATACCTCCCCATCCAAAAACACCAGATTCCCCACAGGGTAATTGGAGGGTATGTGTGTAGGTGGGGATTAGGTGGGCTTGTACTATAAATTCACCTTCAATACGCGTCAGTAATAGCTAGCCCCGCAAAAACGAAAAAAAATCATAAGTAGTGAGTATACTGCCACAATAAGATTGTTATGTCGTGAGTTACTGACAAGGACTAATAGTATATATTCACCAATAAAACATTAAAAGCATTTCTCTTACTGTCTCTGCAGCTGGAAAAGTTCATTCTTTACTACAGGATCTGTAGGGTAGACGTTGTCAGCACTGCCCACTGTACCAAAGAAGGAAGATTAGAGCGAATACCAAACGAGCCTGTAAACTTATCCTATTTTGCATCTCATTTAAGTCGATATCACTTCAACAATTGATCACCGTGATCCAAAATCACAGAACTACTTACTACATCATTTCTGATGGGCAATCACTCCTGCTTTGATTCTACAGGTGGTTCATGTCTTGATCTTGATCTTGATGTTACAGGTGGCTTGGGATCGCCACAGGCCTTTAGATCGGCAACTCCTGTAAAGACAAAAACAAAAACACAGAAAAAAAAAAAAAGCATCGTACACATCAATGCTCCCTACATCTAGCACACCATTTTCTCCAGAAACTGCTTCACAGCTTCAATCTTCCTTTCATTCATCTCTCTACACTAAGGATATTATAATTACATCCTTGCTCTACACAGTCCCAGCAGCAACACCATCCATTCCCTTCCTGTCTTCTCCACTCTCTCATCCCAACTATGCCCTAACTCAGGATCACTTGCATCATCTCCATCCTGTCTCTTTCATACTTCTCACACTCAAGTACCACATGCTCCATTCTTGGTATATATGATGATGCTGAACTCATCAAGAAGTACCGATTGGACAGTGAAGGCATTGCTTTTGGTCCTAATTTGGTGAGACAAGCTACACAGCCGCACTGAGTATAAACATGGGGTCACCCAAGAGATGAAGGTATTGGTAATTCTCCAATATCTAGCAACTGGAAAAAAAATGCAATTATGCTGTGGTGTTGATTTGGGCCCTCACAACCTACACAGAAGGATGTCATCTACTAGCTGATAGTGGGCCATTGGCTATCCCTGCAAGCGATGGCTGCTCACCCCCCATCTTCTGCCACGAAATGCAACACAGGCTGCATATAACAGGTTTGTAATGGAATTCTTTTGTTGGTTGGGCTTAAAAAAATATTCGATATGGATTTTTCCCTGCAAAAATAGGTTAGGTTAGGGAAACGATGGATTACATGAAACATTAGTACGGTAGCATTTTGTGATAGTAATGAAGGTTATGCATGTAATTCAGTTTGTTATATATAATCTCAGACAATTACCTTGTAATTAACATTTCTAGGTTAACATCCTTCCTCCCACGTTACATTAGGTTAAGCAGATATGATAGTAGGATGTATTATGATAGATATTCAGGTAAATATTACCAGCTATTAGTAATATTCTAGTTGCTTACATTTCACTTATAATATAAACTAATATGATTAACTTGCAATTTAAGATACATATCTTTCCCCCAGGTTAAGCTGAAAAATGTTGGAAATATCATATCTTGCTTAAAGAAAAGTATTTGATGATTACCTTTTAATTGACACATTTTTTGGTCTACATTACTCCACCCATGGTATGTTAGGTAGAGTAGTTTTGGGGGTAGTAAGAAGGCATAAAGGATATTATTATTTTTTTAAATAATTGTTACCAGTTACTATCACTAATATAGTTGCTGCATTAATTTCCATTTGTTACAAGCATCCAAACTTCTAAAGTGTATGTAATGTGGTGAAAAGATAGCACATGGTGAAGTGTGAGTTATTTAACATTCAGAAAATCCAAGACTTTATCCCAGTCACAGCTTCATAGTTTTGTACAACACTGCATACAGCTATGGGTTGTATTTGTTTCCTTTATGTGTCAAATAATTCTTAGACTCCTATTCCATTTCATATTTTGTTTCCTAGCAGCACTCACAGACGGACACACTGCATTGTGGAGAGAGGCATAGGGCAGCTGAAGAGAAAGTTCCATGTTTTGCAGTGGATCCTGTGAAGACCTGCAAGGTTATTCTGGTCTATGCTTCACTTCACTACCTGTGCAAGCAGGGAAATCTCAACATCCCTCCATTTCCTGAGGAAGCCAACATTAACCGTGGGACTGATGCAAACCCGAATCTGCCAGGCAACAAAGCGCAAGTTGGTCTTTGCTTCGGAGATGAATTTGCTGATCTCCACTTTCAGTAAATCCTGTATTGCATCAGCAACTTATTCTTTGTGCAGATTTACATCATTAACATCTTTGGTCGCTGCTACTGAGGATGAGAAAATATAACTGAAAAATAAACACATACAGTTACATACCAGCAGTTTATTTGTATTGATAGCACATACAAGGGATGTTACTGTTAAATTATTAAAATGCTTCACTGGATTTTGGCCATGTTTCAATCTTAAATCAGCTTCCTTATCAAAGACGCAGTAAACTTTCATTATATTTCCCTATATGGAAGGAAAATGGATGGATTTCTTTTTATATTTAATTTTGTTATCATGTTCTTTCACTGGTTGCTATTTTCTTGTTCCAAGTTCCACTTCTTAAATGTTATGTTGAATGTTGGCAGTGATTTTCTTCCTGGTACATCTGACTCATAATAGTAGTATTGTTATATGAGCATTTTTATTCTACAGCTGTGAAGGTTGAGGAACACCGGTGGATGATCTTGCATCAATGGAAGAACCTTGCACATCTTGCTGGAGCAACACTGCATTTTGTCATTAATTTATCATTAAATTGATCTTGATCATTTTGTAATAAATAAAGAGATTTGATACAAACTAATTGTTTTTAATGTACATATGTATAGCTAATGCAATAGATTAAAGAATTGACTTCAAAGAAATAGATAACTAATCGTGCAATTGCTGAGATATAAACAAATAGCAGGTGAATAACTTAATAAAGCCCTATAAAAGCGAGAAAATCATGAAAAAATAGTTATTTCACTACTTTAAATCTTGGTTAACAAAGAGAAGGCAAGAGCTTGAGCTTTGTAAGCCTCTCGGCGTGCTTGCTGAAATTCTTCTTCAGCATGCAGCCGCACTCTCTATGTCCACAGCCAAATTTCTTCAGCCTGCTGCCGTGCCTCCTCAGTCAGCCACCGTTTTTCTTCAGCCTGCAGCCGCTCCTCCTCAGCCCGCTGCCTGCTCATAGAGGCTTCTAGGTCTGCCTCATAGACCTGTTTTACCAAGTGCTGTGGTAAAGGACTTGGCAAAACAGATGATTCCTCCAGTAGAGGGAGAAGGGATGAAGCATGCTCTGCTCCATCTTCAGAGATGACCACTTCGGGGTTTTGGTCACTGACAGGGGCACTAAAAGAAAGAATAATGTAATGTAACAAATAATTGGAAATATATTCTTATCTTTATGCAGTTACACTAATAAAAAAGATCTCACACTTATGGCATTCATAAGGTCTGCAAATCTTTCCATTCAATCAATCACCACTCTATATGTTTACTACTTGTCCCTAATTTACAACATTTCACCTTAATTTAACTCAAAGTACATATATCTAGCCTAACATTGTCATACAAAAGTCTAAGTAACAAATTAAATGCTGTTGAGTGAAGTGATAAAGAATTCATTCAGGTTAGGTTAATAAGGTAGGTACCTTAAATTCTAACATAGTACATTTTCTTGATAAACACACCTCTCACAGGTTAGGTTAGAGTAAGCAGTTTTGAGTGGTAGGAAAGCATAAGGGATATGTTAAATTAGGGTAAGTGCCTTAAATTGTAACATACCTAGGAGATGGCACATCCTTAACAAGGACAGTGTCAACGCCCAGACCATCCTAGGTAAAGCTGCCCACTGCTCGGGAATCACTTCCCAAGTAGTCTGCTACCAGCATGGCTGGTTCATCCAGGGCCTCCTTGAGAGGTGGACCACCACCTGGAAACAAGCAATAATATTGTTGGGAGAAAGAAAACATTACACTCAGGCCGAGATTAATCTTAATTTCTTAATAAAGTTAGGTAACTCTCTCTCTCTCTATATATATGTGTGTGTGTGTGTGTGTGTGTGTGTGTGTATTTACCTAGTTTTACCTAGTTGTATTATACAGGGTTCAAGCAGGGCTCATATTGTCCTGTCTCCATATCTATATATATATATATATATCTATATATTTCTGCACACTTGCTGCTGTAACAATCTCTTCACTTAATCCATTCCAGACATCCACCGTTCTATGCAGAAAGCTGTACTTTTTAGTGTCTCTCAAACAATGTCTTTTTCTGATCCTCTTTGAATGCCCTCTCATCCTTCCACCATCATCTTCCTTTAGTACCACCAGATCCTGCTTGTCAATGCGGTTCACTATTTTACACATCGTTATTAGATCCTCTCTTTCTCGTCTGGCTTGTAAGGTAGGCAGTTCCATTTCCTTCAACCTCTCCTCATATGTTAAATCTTTCAGCTCTGGTACCATCTTTGTGGCTGCCCTCTGAATCCTTTCTATCTTTGATACATCTTTCTTTTTATGTGGAGACCACACAACTGCTGCATACTCTAACCTTGGGCGTATCATAGTGGCTATAATTTTTTTCATCATACCTTTATCCATATAATGGAATGCCACCCTGATATTCGTTAACATTCTGTGTGTCGAGCCACATATCCCATTTATATGTTGTTCTGGGGTCAGGGAATCCTGTACAATCACTCCCAAATCCTTCTCTTCCCTGCTATTCATTATCACTTCCTCTCCCATTTTATACTCCCATGTTGGTCTGGTCTTACTCTTTCCCATTTCCATCACATGACCCCGTCCTGTATGCTGTCCTGAGGGTGACGCTGTTGGTACTTGGTAACAGTGTACCTGTCGTCGCCTTGGAAGCTGTGTGTGTATGTGTGTGGACGGGGGCCAGCATAACAATACTAACAAAAATAATCTCAAATGGTAATTTATCCAGATATACTGTACAATGCAAAAGTTGCTCAGCCTTAATAATGCTGAGCAACTACAGGCAATAAAAATTGGTCAACATAAACTTTGGAAGATTGATTTAGGTAAATTTACAAACATTAACAAGAATAATCTAAATTCCAAAGGTGTTTATCCACATATGAAATGCAAGACTTACTCAGCCTTAATAATGCTGTTTGTATGAGCAAATATAGGCTATAAAATTTTCAGTAGGATTCAACATAACCTTATAGTAGGAATGATTTTACTTACCCATTCCATTTGTGCTATTTGTCAGCTGCCTGTGAATTCTGGGCAAAGCTGCCTTTGAGGACTTCCTTTTTCTCTGTTACAAGCCTTGCCAGCATCAAGACTTGGTCCAATTTTCGCTTCTCTTGGGTGTAGTGGTAGCCAAGGATATTATAAGTAAGAATCCTTGGTGGCAGCGGTGGTCTCTATGGTGAGCGACTCTGCATGGTACTGTTTGTTTTTATTCAAATTTCGCAGGAGATCCGGCTTTTGTCCAAAGAACTTGCCTCAAACATTGTTTCTACTCATTATAACCATGTAGAAAATACATAGTTATGCCATAATTTACATTTATTTAAGCTTTCTAGGATATATTCATGTAGGGAAAATTATTTCTCGGTTATTTAATATTTTGCCATCATGCCTTCTCATACATCCCAGCGAAGATTGACTTAGGAGATCCTTAGTACAAATCTTGAAACCTGCTAAGTCAATCTTGAGGAAAATGACTTGGTTAAGTCAACATTTTGAGAAGTGCTAAGTACATGACTAAAAATATAAGAAAAAGGAGGGCGAAAAATCAATGTACTATGAATGAGTGAATATCTATATGACTAAATATATAAGAAAAGGAGGGCGAAAAATTAAGCAAAACAATATAGCCATCCCTTGTGAAACATACCAAATGGGTTCCATTTTCTATCTTTAGTTCCGTCAGTGGCCATCTTTCCTCCAAGGCATAATTCATAGCCTGGTATCCTTCTTAGAATCCTTGCTCTACACAGTCCCAGCAGCAACACCATCCATTCCCTTCCTGCATTCTCCACTCTCTCATCCCAACTATGCCCTAACTCAGGATTTACTTGCATCATCTCCATCCTGTCTCTTTCACACTTCTCACACTCAAGTACCACACGCTCCACTGACTCATCCTCTCCCATGTCACACATCTGGCACACCTATAATTTCTCTCATTCACATCCATATGCTGTGCCCTAGCTCGGAAAAGAAGGTCACCATCCAGGCTGCCGTCATACCACCTCTCATACATTGGCGCTTCTTTCTCTTTGTACCATTCCATAGTACTCTTTCATTCCATACCATTCTTCCATGTATTCAGTCCCACACACTTCACCTCTCTGTCTATCTCACTCTTCCATTTCCTCACATCCCATTCAGCTCCCATTCTACCTCCTCTGGTCACAATCCATCCATGTTCATCTTCATAAACTTTAGAAACTTGATGAGAGCCTTATTTATAAATTGCTACATATATAGATAGGGTTCAAAATAGCCAGGAGCTATACCCGATGAGATAGATTATAAATGTCTGACTCATTAGTAAGTTAAACTTAACTAATTAAAATTTATGTGAACATCATCATTAGATAATTATCTTACCAAACCCAATCTTACCTAACCTAACCAAACCAAAAGTTAACTTTATGTACACATCAAATCATAAGATATGTACTTATCTTACTGAACCAAATACTAACCTAACCAACCCAAACTAAATCAAATCTAACTAAATTGCATAACCTAACCAAACAAAATGTCACATTGAAAAGGCCAAAAAGAAGTTCAGAAACTTAATAATAATAATAATAATAATAATAATAATAATAATAATAATAATAATAATAACAATAATAATGTATTTACCAATAATATCGTGATTGAGGTCCAGGCAGTGGACACAGATAAGGTGTGAGAAGCCAAGTCTTGGACGGATACCCACTGTCTCCAATTAAGTGACATCCTGCTGGCACATATTCTCCAACAAACATTTCTTCCTGTTCTTTCGGTGCCACAATTATTATGTGTGTCCCATCAATGGCACCTACGACGTTAGGGAAATTGGTAATGGCCAAGAAGTCTTCTTTATTTTAAATCAGCTGTGTCTGTGGTGACGGGAAAGTATATGAATCTCTTCAGGGCATTGGGATCTGCAAGGGCATCTATGGTTCTGCTGATGCTGGACTGGGAGGGGCCGAGGTCATCACTGCTACACTGATGCATTTTCCCAGTGTCAAGATAACGCAATGTTATGATAACCTTCATCTCTGGGGTGAGCGGGTTTGACCGACTGGTCTCACCGCACAGGGCTTCCCCCACAAGATTGGTAACATATAAGATACCTTCCCGGTCAAATATGTACCTCTTGATGAGCTCAATATCATTAAGTTCATTTAAAATATCCCTTCTAAGGCGATTTCTTCTTGGTTGGTGTGGTGGATGCTCTTATATCGCAGCCACGCTGATTGTTTACATTAAGTTCCGTCGTCCCTAGCGCTGCTAAAACAGGGTAGACCCACTCTTACCGCTATGCACGACGGCAAGGCAAGTTGAGGCCGACGGTGGCCATCTTTGTTTGTTATGGACGACGCCTTCGGCCTGAGCAGCTTCGTGGATAGGGGCACAGCAGCTTATATCGGCAACTCCTGTAGGAGAAAAAATAAAATAAAATAAAATAAAATAAAATAAAATAAATAAATAAATAAATAAATAAATAAAAATGAAAATAAAAACAGAGAAATAGACAGTAACTTGCACATTCATTTTCCCTACATCTGGCATGCCACCTTTTCTCCAGAAACTCCTTCACAGCCTCAATCATCCTTTCATTTTTCTCTCTACACAGTCCCAGCAGCAACATCATCCGTTCCCTTCCTATCTTTTCCACTCTATCATCCCAACTATGCCCTAACTCAGTCAGAATCACTTGCATCATCTCCATCCTGTCTCTTTCGTACTTCTCCCACTCAAGTACCACATGCTCCACCAACTCATCCTCTTCCATGTCACACATTTGGCACACTTTGCTGCGGGACTCAGACCATCTATAATTTCTCTCATTCACATTCATACACTGTGTTCTAGCTCGGAAGAGAAGATCGCCACCCAGGCTACCATCACCATCTCTCTTATCGGGACTTCTTTCTCCTTGTACCATTCCATGGTGCTCTTTCGTTCCATACCATTCTTCCATATATTCAGTCCCACACACTTGACCTCTCTGTATATCTCACTCTTCCATTTCCTCACATCCCATTCAGCTCCCACTCTACCTCCTTTTGTCACGATCCATTCACATTTATCTTGGTTCCTCCCAGCCATCCTCATCCCTCACACCACTTTCAATCCGTTCCTCTGTCATCCTCATGCATCTCTTCCTCCATTTGCTTCCACTTCCATTCTTGCTATTCTTTCATCATCCATTCTTTCCAACCTAATCTTATACCTGAGTGTTGCTTTTATTAATTTTTCCCTAAACGTGCTCCAACCCAAGTCACCCCCCAGGGCTTCTAATGCTGAGCCCTTTAATGTATTCAGTGCCATCCTAGCTATTCTGTTCTACCCTACTTCTAATTTGTCAATCTCATTTTCATTCCAGGCAGACACATCCATACCATACATTATGCTCGGCACCGCCACACTCTCCAATACTGCTCTCAGCACATCATATTTACTCGCTCTCATCCTTGCTCCACTCCCTAATCTTCCAACCCATTGGTTAGCCAAGCTTATCTCTTCATTCTTTGCTTTCTCACACCCATGTGGACTAACCCACATCCCCAGGTACTTATATTCTAGCACCTGATTCAATTCATTCCCTCCTATTCTCCACACTGCATTGCTTTCATCCTCTGACCTATTCACAATCATTACCTTACTTTTCTCACTACTAAACCTAACTCCAAAGTCTTTTCCCTACCCATCCACTACATCTAGTAAACTTTGCAACTCATCTGCTGATTCATTCATAACCACTACATCATCTGCATACAGTAGCACACCTATCCTGTCATTCCCCACTCCTACACCTGCATTCATTCTTCTCGTTGTGGTTACTAACTCCTATGTGTATAAATTGAAAAGGGTTGGTGACAATATACAACCTTGCCTAATTCCTCTCTCGCTCTTCACTCAGTCTGTTTCTATGTCTCCTAACCTGTACTTCGCTCTTGGGTCAACATACATGCTACGCATTATGTTGGTTATCTTTGCACTCAACCCAATCTTTCGTAATACTTTACCTAGCATTTCTATATTCAACCTGTTTTATGCTTTCTCTATATCTAGAAAGCCTAGATATAGATTACCCCCGTCCTTTCTTTTTTTCTCAGTCATTTCATTCACTACAAACATGTTATCCGTAGGTCTCCTGTCCACACGGAAACCATTTTGCTCCTCGCCTAGCACTCCGGCTCGCTCAATCCATTTACACAGTTTCTCATTCAACACTGCACTGAACACTTTACCTACTGTATTTAATAATGCAATTGGCCTATAGTTCTTCAACTCATTCTTACTCTTGTATCCTCCCTTATGCAACAGTCACCCTACATTCATTCCACATTCTTGGCACTCTCTCCTCCTTCCATACCTGGTTAAATTGCTCAGTCATCCTATCAATCACAACCTCCCCACCATTTTTGTTAATTTTATACGGTAATCCATCTGGACCTACTGCCTTCCCGTTCTTTTGCCTTTTCACACATTTCTCCACCTTCTCCCTACTGATTCTCTCATTCAGTTCCTCTGCATTCTTCCTCTCCAGTGTCACACATCCTTCTCTCACCTCGGATACTTCACCTACTTCTCCAATCTCTTCTCAGAACTCTTTAACCACCCTTCTCATGTCCTCCCTGTCTGTCACCAGTGCCTCATTCACCCTTAGGCTCTCCACATTCTCACTGTCAGGCATCCCCTCTCCCCTCAAAAATCTATATCATTCCCGGCTACCTTCTACACCTTTCTCTCTCAGGGACTGGATCACATTTTTCTCACACCTAACTTTAGCATTCATTATCTTTCGTTTACCACTCGCTGCTGCCTCGCATATGCTGTCCATGCATTCTGGTACTATCCTTCGGCCTTTTCACCCTCATACCTTCTCTTTCTCATTTGCCTGCATACCCTATTCAGTCTCTCCTGGCATCCTCGACCTCCTCATTGTACCACTGCTTGCATGTACGCTTTCTAGCACTCATTTCCACGTAACCTATTTGGCTGGCTGCTGCGTTCTTTACATTCTTGACAAACCTATCATTGACCTCATTCACACCATTAAAACGTTCATTCTCCCAGCGTCTCTCACTCAAGTCTATCTGAAAATTCTCCCATCCTGTATCTCTCAACCTCACTTTCTCTCCTTAGTGTTTGCATTCTTTCCCTCTCTTCCATACAGCTTACACTCAAGCACCAGCATGTTATGGTCCGAGACAATGTCAATCGTTCCATCCTCATCAATCCACATGCGGTCCACAATTTCACGCATTCTCCCATTCACTAGAATATAATCAATCGCTGACTCCTGGTTCTTAGCTTACCACGTTACACGTCCTTCTGCCAGGGTCTCATTTAAATTCTCCAAGTCCACGTCATTCACAAACTCATCAAGCATCACACCATTCATATTCATTTGCTCGCCTTAAATGCCTTCATGAGCATTCATATCTCCCATAACAATTACTTTCTCCCTTGCATCTTCTCTTACAATCTTCTTCAACACACCATACATCCTGCTATTTTCCCTGACTGCTCTATCCCCTTCCACTGTCATGCACACTACTACTACCACCAGCCTTTCAGATCTACCACACTCATTCATTTACTCCACTCGGGCTGCCAACACATCCTCATTTTCCACACTGTCTCCAGCATCCAGTTCTTCTACTCTCAGGTTCCTTGCTTTTCTGTGGAACAAGGCTATGCCTCCTCCTAATTTTTCCTCTTTCCTGCGCCCATTTCCTATCATCACATATTCATTCCCTTCCATTCGCACTGCATCTCTCAGGTGTGTCTGTTATCCCTACCATGTCTAGACCCCACTCTTTCAGCTCCTTACATACATCCTCAAACTTACCAATACTCTCACATTCCTACAGCCTAATTTCATACGTGATCTTGCCTGTTGGGTGTCTTCTCTTCGTTGCTCTGGTACATTTCTTTCCTTTATTCAAGCAGAGCCCATGCATACAAGGGACCTTGCACGCATCCATTCACGCAACCGTGTACACATCCTCTCATTGCCACTTTCATTGAGGTGCACGCCGTCCGAAGCGAAGTCCATGTCTTCCCTTAGGATAGCGTCCAAGTCGATGAAGCTGACATAGCCTTTTTTTTTTTAATTCTTCAGTCAGTCCACCTTCAACTTCAGCACCTCCTCTTGTACATATCTTGGCATTCGTCCGTCTTCTAAGTCGCTGGTACCGGTCCCCTTCTCTGGGTCATCTCATAACTCCAACCACAGCCACACTGAGTTTTTTTTCCTTTAGCCATCTTCACTGCTTTCACTACTTCTTTCACTATTTCTTTTTCTACCATTCCTTCAAGGTCATTTCTACTACCTTGGATGACAAGTAGTCTATTGTTGAGAGACTGTGTCTTTTCAGCCACAGTCTTCTTAATGTCCTAGATCCTGGCTCCTCTCAGGCACTCCTTCCCACTGACGCTGGTCTGGAGGTGGGCTTCTGTATTTTTCATAACCATGTCCCCAACATTACAGATTGGGGACTTCCTCTCGATCATTTTCTTCACTGCAGGTACTCTTCTTGGATGCTGGTCTTTCTCTCTTTCAGTCTACATTCCCTTGGCTTCCATATCTTGCACATCAGCCTTGTTATTCTTGCTCACGGTCTGTGTGTCCTTGCAAATCGTCGTCGCCTTTGTCTACGTTCCTTTTTCCTCCTTATTTGCCTTCATTCTTTCCTTGGCCGCCTTGATCTTGATCTTGATGCTATAGGTGGCTCGGGATCGCTCCAGGGCCAGGCCTTTAGATCGGCAACTTCTGTAGAAGACTAAAAGCAAACACAAGCAGAAAAAAAGCAGTATCTTGCACACTAATTTCTCCTACATCTAGCACACCACATTTTCTCCAGAAACTCACTTACAGATTCAATCATCCTTTCATTCGTCTCTCTACACAGTTCCAGCAGCAACACCATCCATTCTCTTTCTGTCTTCTCCACTCTTTCATCCCAACCATGCCCTTATTCGGTCAGGATCACTTGCATCAGCTCCATCCTGTCTTTTCCATACTTCACACACTCAAGTACCACATGCTCCACCGACTCATACTCTCCCATGTCACACATCTTGCACACATTGCTGCGGGACTCAGACTATCTATGATTTCTCTCATTCACATCCATACACTGTGCCCTAGCTCGGAAGAGAAGATCACCACCTAGACTACTATTATACCATCTTTCAGCACTGTACATATAGCATGCCATTTTAGTGATCTTGATGTTGATGATACGGGTGACTCAGGATTTTTTTCTTTTTTTCCTGAGGCAATTCTTCTTATCGACAGCTCTTGTAAGGGGTAAAGAAAAAACAGCAAAACATAGGTCAGACACCATCTTTCATATCCCTACATCTAGCACACTACATTTTTTTTTTTTTTTTTTTTCAGGAATTTCACAACTTCAATCATCCTTTCACTTGTCTCTTCATACAGTTCTAGCGCCATGTCTTTCCCACCTTTGCATTCCCTTTGTCGGGAATTGATGCTTCCTCTTTACCCGACAGATAGTTGGATTATGGGGCTTAACTTTGGATTTGGGATATGGGTTATTTCGCACTGTGTTTATTTGATATATTAATATATATCGTGGTCTGATATTATTACGTTGGTAGATTCATTGTATATATACGAGCATCTGAGTTGGGTTCACTTGGTGTTTCGGGCAAAACATTATTGGAACCTATCATAGCCGAAGTCCGCCATATTTGAAGTACTGACAGTCAGCACAACTCAAACCACCAAACTTACTACATCTTCCGTGCTAGTAGTTGCCGTCAACCTACCACCAACCACAGCCAACACCTTCAGGGATTAATTCCGTCCACATACGTATAAGCCAGCGAAAGGTCCAGCTAAGTACCGTCTAGGAGGTTTATATTTGTGTACACCTTTCTAAATATCTTCCCATTATGACGGTGCATTAGTCACATCGGCCTCTCCTGCCATCTTCATACTTTTATTATGGTAATTATAATTTAACTTTGGTTGAGGGGAAGCAAGTTTACCAGTACTTGATTAATAATATTCCCCACACCCTTATTCTTGCATCATCTTATTCCTGTCTCTACCTCACTTCATACACAACAGTATCACATACTCTACCGTCAAGTCGATAAGGTACCTAAAGCATTTGATAAGGTACCCCATCAGAGGCTCTTAAAAAAGTCAGGGCGCACGGGATAGGTGGAGAGATATAGGATGGATGAAAGTATCGTCAAGCGATAGGCGTCAGAGAGTTATAGTAAACTGCTCTAATTCAGAGTGGGGTCAATTAGTAATTAGTGGGGTGCCGCAGGGATCAGTTTTAGAGCCATTATTATTTTTAATGTATATTAATGATTTGGATAGTGGAATTAAAAGTGTTACTAGTAAATTCGCGGACGATACGAAAATAAGTAGAATAATTAGGTCGGATTCTGTTGCCGTCGCCTGGCAGGCAGAATTGGATGGGATGAATGAATGGACAGACAGGTGGCATATGCAGTTTAATATTGATAAATGCAAAGTACTCAGTGTAGGTAGAGGAAATCTACAGAATAGATACCCGATAAACAACGAGGCTTCAATAGGTTCGGATTACGAAAAAGATTTAGGAATTAAAGTTAGCTCTGATCTTAGTGTAAGAAAACAATGCATTGAGGCTAGAAATAGAATGAATAGGAGACTAGGTTACATCTTTATGGAGTGTTAAAAGCATAAGTCCAGAAGTTATGTTACAGCTATATTTGGCGCGGATTAGATCATATTTAGATTATGCGGTACAGCTCTGGTCCCCACATTATAGGAAGGATATAAATCTATTGGAATCATTGCAAAGGAAAACGTTTAAAAGGATACAAAGGCTGAGGAATATTCTGTACAAAGCAAGATTGAAAGCATTATGTTCTTTATAAGTCTTCTGCCGTGTCACGCACTTATACTCAATGAACTAGCGGTTTTCGTGTGGCCTTGAGCTTAGTGGGGATTTTCTCACCTTTGTCACATCACGGCCTCTTCCTCTTTCTCCGAGCCCAATCCACCTCCTTTCTTTTTTTCCTCTGTTTTTACCTAAATCCGTGTATTTCCACAATGATTTCCGAAATCATTATGGATATTGTTCCACATCACTAATGAGGTAAAACTCGAGTTTTTATTATTATCATTATTATTTTATTTATTTATTTTTTATTATCATTACCTGGAAGTTCAATTCTGCCGATACCTCCACATTACTTCACCAACCATCAGTCTTGAAGCCCTCACACTCATTCTCGCTATGGACCATTCTGCTGCTAGCTCGCCATATGGCCAGCTTTATAGCCAATGTAAAGCAGAAAGGAAGTGCTTCTTGGAAGAACGTTCTAGTGAACTGTAGAGAAGTGGCAACAGTGAAAGATCATCTATGAAAAAGCGCGCACAAAAAATATCCAATTCAGAGTGCACCTAGAATAGTACATGTACAGGAGTAAAAATTAGAAAAGGCGTCAGTCATACGTTAAGTACAAGAATTACATTAATGGTTCTGTTTTGATCCCTAAAACGTGAAATGAGTTTGAAAAAAATTCCATAGATCTCGTTTTTCTTTTTGCTTTCTTTTTTTTTTTTAATGAAGATATCGAGAAACTCATATCCAGAATCACTGCTCATGGACTCATCTCTCGTTTGTCGTACTGATCTGGTTTTGCCGATTACACCGTGTAACACACACACACACACACACACACACACACACACACACACACACACACACACACACACACACACACACACACAATCTTTGTTTCTGGGCAATACCCATTAGTTTCGTATTCAATATGCTTTAAAACACTGGATCGATTTTATTGGAATAAGAATATTACTATTTTTAACCCTATATGGACATCTGAGACAGATCAGTTTTTTTTTTCTGCTGCTTTATTTGATATTTTATATTACTCAATATATTGTAATGTTGCTAGGAGTTTTGAAAAATTTCTGGGATGGGTTGGAAAATGATACGAGATTGTAGAATGTTCTCGAGGATGGGAGGAGCGTGCATTGACCTCATCAAAGAAGTGGCCTTGACAAAGTCCAGCGCCGAGCTGCTCATTTCCAGATTGAAAGAGTGGGACTTGCTGGACGACAGTGTTCGAGTAACCTCCCACAGGAGGTGGCATCGCGACTTCTCAGTGTTCTTCACTCTTAGAGATGGGTTGTGCTACTGCCATGACATCAAAGGACTCTTCGACACTGTGGGCATTCCCTGCAACACCTCTGACTGGCGGCTCTTCATCGACAGTTCATCTAAAAGCCTGAAGGCTGTTTTACTGCACAACACAAATCAGTGGCCTTCGATTCCTCTGGCTCATTCAGTGCACATGAAAGAAGAGTACCAGAACGTCAAAATCCTGCTGAGTGCACTGAAGTACGACGAATTCAACTAAGAGGTCATTGATGATTTCAAAATGGTTGCCGTCTTGATGGGGCTTCAGGGAGGCTTCACCAAATTTCCTTGCTATCTATGCCTCTGGAATAGTCGAAATACGTCCCTTCACTACGAGAAAAGGACCTGGCCCCTCAGGACCGGCTATGAGGTTGGGGCCCATAACGTGAAACAAGAGCCGCTGGTGGAGCCAAGGAAAGTGTTCATGCCACTCCTACACATCAAATTAGGCCTCATTAAGCAGTTTGTTAAAGAACTGGATCCCGAGGGTGAGGCCTTGAAGCACAAGCACAGCCAGAAGCTGTTCCCGAAGTTGTCGGAGGCGAAGATCAAGGCAGGAGTATTTGTGGGCCCCCAGGCGAGGCGACTTATTGAGTCCGACAGGTTTCCTGAGAAGCTCTCTGAGGTTCAGCTGGCAGCTTGGACAAGTTTTGTTTTTCTAGTCAAAGGTTTCCTCGGAAACCACAAGGCAGAGAACTACAGAGAAATCGTTGGCGAACTTGTGGATACTACCGAAGAATGGGTTGCCGGATGTCACTGAAGCTACACGTACTACACGCCCACCTTGATGTGTTCAAAGAACACATGGGAGGCTACTAAGAAGAACAAGGTGAAAGATTTCACCAGGATATGAGGTCTTTCGAGGAGCGCTACAAGGGACAGTACAATGAAAGTAAGATGGGGGATTATATCTGGAACCTTTTGCGTGAAAGTGAACTGGAATTAATACAATCGCCAATCTCGTAGACGAACTTCTTTTTGATTAAACTATAACACTAGAATTTTTGCATCAATTCTGTATCAAAGCTCCGGATCAATACTCTTTATCAACGCTCTGCATCACCGCACTGTATCGCTGTCTGTGTATTAACATTATTATTCCTTCTTTTTATGTTCATTTTTATAGATGGGGCCTTGAGAAATTAATTTTTCATCACCGATTTATCTAAATAGTCGTGTTAACATCAATTAAAATTATAATCAACAGGATTCACTTGATTTATAAGCAGTTAATCTGAAAATCCCATGAATTAATAAGCAAAAATGGCAGAAAATCAATAAATTGACCTCATGAACTCAGAACCGAAGTCTGAACTTGGTGAATGCTGATTTTTACTTATTTATGCCCTAAAAATCATAAAATAATAGTTTTAACTCAAGGACAAACTTTTTGTGTTACACGGTGTTATCATCATCATACACTCTATTGAATACATCAGAAGAAGGAATCAAGAGTATTTTCTTATAATCCCACGATCTAGTAGCACCACACCGACTACACACATGTCGCCTCTTGCGTATAGTCCACTCACCGCTTACCATAGCCACAAATCAAAACCAACGGCGGTAGAACACCCAATACACCCGTGTTGGTATGAAGCACCTTGGCATAAAATAGTGTTTAGAGGCTGTCTATATGTTATAAATCCAGGAATCCACATCCGAACAATAAGAGAAGCATTCTGACACCGAAATACCAACGGAGAATTATAGCGAGAAGCTTGTTAAATGTCATACAAAACAAATGAATTGTACTACTAATGATCATAGTAACGATGAAAGCATTAATTATAACGAAAATTAATAACTCGCATTATTACATACTGTTTCCTATTTGATAGGGCATCTTCAATCTTTATCTTTCCAATAGCAACCATCTTAACATATGAATCGATGGCAAACGGAGATTCCAGTGCCTCAAAATGACTTTGTTTGCGTCTGAGCTCATGTGATTGCCAGGTTGCTAAGTTGCACGCATGATGAAATTAGTTATATGCTATGTTGGGAAACGCTGCATATTTGGCGCACAACGTCAGTGTTCTTCGTAGAGGAGACTAAATAGTATCTATCATCTGCTATTCAATTTGACGAACTTCATCTAATTTCCAACTGTGCATTTTAGCAAAATAATGAACAAAAAAAACAAACAAACAAACAAAAAAAAAAAAAACAGTATGATTGATTGGTACTTTTTCGTAAAAAAAGGTTTCAGTACATGTTTGGTAATGACTTATCGCTACAGTACTTCAATTCTTTTTTTTATCTTTACTCAGTATAGTAGTGCAGCAGCCATAATCTTTGTATTCTACAGGTAGTTACAATAAGAGCAGTGGCATGTGGGACATGCTAACACTTAACTGCAGGAGTCGAAGTTTTAGGAGAAAAATAATGTTGATAATAAGTTTCTTTTCCGACATGAGGCAGATATAGGCAACTTTTCACCTCCACGTCAGTCTAAAAGAAGAAAGAAAGAAAAATGGAAATAGATAAATAAATGATTAAATCACCTCAGCAGATAAAAACAGCCACACCTACCACAACAGGACTCAGTCTTTGCGTAAAGGTGGAGATAAAAAGCAGGAGATAAAGCAGTGCTAAATGGTGGATGAAGAGCTTTGCTCTCTCTTCATGACCATTTTTTGAGACCAGAGAGATGGTACATAGACTTTTTCTGTTAATAGTGTAGCAGTTTTGTCAATGTACCATTAGGAACGTAAAAAGCATCCTCATAAATACAAGTAGTTTCTATTGTAACCATGTGTAAATAATGGGGGTGCAGGGCAGAAACGTTTCAAAATATGGATCCCAAACCTAAGAAGAGAATTAATGGGTTCGCAGGAAGGACAGTACTAAACATTATTACAATACAGTAAAGTAGTTTATGTTATGAAATAAGTTACATTATACAAGAGTAGCAAGTGAAAATCAATGCCACGCTCGCCGGGGTGAAAAGGCTAAGGAAAGCCAATGTCCATATACCTGCCTCTTTGTGCTTGGTGAGAAATTCCTGAGTGCAAGTATCCAGCACGCACGGAGGGATATGCGAGTCTGGACGCATGAAAAGACCATCCTGGAGAGCTGATAAGGCATCAAATAATCTTATTTTCAGAACCCTTTTCCTGCAGCTACTGATAGCTGGATGCACGCTCGCGCGCGCGCACACACACACACACACACACACACACACACACACACACACACACACACACACACACTGGTACAAAATAAAAAGCAAAAAAATAAAATATGGTTCATTTGCTTCATGAAAAAATGCATAAAATAAATAATTTTATGAGAGAAATGAACAATTTTCCAATTCTCCCGAGGAATGATAACTATGGTTTTGTTTTTCCTTTCCTTGTTATAGATTATATCACATGCATATTCAAATGAATTAGTAGGTAGATGAATAGGCAAACAGGCGATAAGTACATAAATCGACATACTGGAGAGAGAGAGAGAGAGAGAGAGAGAGAGAGAGAGAGAGAGAGAGAGAGAGAGAGAGAGAGAGAGAGAGAGAGAGAGAGAGAGAGAGAGAGGACGTTCTACCTTACATACCAATTATTGTCGGAGTGTTCATCAATATGTCACGCTGTCCGTCAATCAAGACGGGGAAAGAATCGAGATTTGGCTGCAACGAGGATATCTTTTCTTGTTCAGAGAGAGACTAGCACCATTCTAGAACCGGGGACAGGGCACCACACCCTTTAGTATTGCTCTCAGCTTTAGGGTGCTGCTCTCATTGGGAAAACATCGTGCTAAAACTCTCTTACTGACGTCAAAGGTTAGATTGAACTAAAATAATGCCATCGTAAACACGGTAATGAGTCATAATTCATGAAATATTAATGACATACAATTACGAGACAGCAGCTTCGTATAGAATGCAAAGACAGTACGAAAGCAAAACATGGTAAAATGTCAATAAAGGTGTCGAAGAGATGAATCAATACTATTTCGAGCAAAGCCTCTCTTCAGTAGAGCGGTAGGCTGGTCAGGAGTTCATCTGATAAAGCAAGACAAAACAAGACCAACTGATACACTCCCAGTTCGACCCTACGTGATGTCAAGCCAGACTAGTGAAATGACGGAAGAAAGCAACAAAATGCAGATGAGGTCGTGTGAAGGACAACGCAGGCAGTGAGCGGATAATGAGGCCCTAACACGATCAAAGACTACCAGACAATGACGCTAAAGCCACGGTTCTCTATAAAAGAGAGATTCGGAAGAGAGAGCAAAGTAACATGCTAAAAATAAGTATTATTATAGAGTTGTCAATTAGTTAGCTAGTTGTTATTTAAAAAAAAAAAAGAAATAGATTATGCATTGCCATTATATTGAAATGAGAGAGAGAGAGAGAGAGAGAGAGAGAGAGAGAGAGAGAGAGAGAGAGAGAGAGAGAGAGAGAGAGAGAGAGAGAGAGAGAGAGTGTTACAGATCGTATAATAAACAATAGTATCAATCATCGCACTGGAAGATGAATCACGTTATTTTGAAAGACGAAACACAAAAACACATTGAATATCCAGATAAGGGAATAATTTTTCAACAATATACTATTAGTAAACAGAGACGATTACCGCTATCCCCATTCCAACAGTTGTGTTTGGACCAACGACAGAAATACGACGGTCAAGAATGTGTCCACCTAATATCAGCAAACTTAACATATGAAGAAATGCAACATTAATCTCAAGTCTTGATAACTAATCTAAAGTGTAAATCAAGTAGAGCCTTTGGCTGGAGGTGTAGCGCTAAAATGTTTCGTTATACTGTATCATGACCCACTCTACGAAGGAGGAAACGGTTGCATAACTTGACTTTGCACCTAAATTTGTGACTTAAGGATCAGTGAAATAGTCCCTGAGTAAGGGTGATGACGTAATTGCACTTTTAGGGTGAAAGGGATGAAGCAGTCTCGAAGCAAAAAGGGGTGAAGTAATAAGTCTTATAGTATAAGGAATAAAGCTGTTTTGAGGCAACAGTGACATGCTCGCACTCTTAAAGCAAAAAGTGGAGCGGTCGCAGTTTCAAGAAAAAAAAGTAAAGAAAAAAGGATATCATGGAAAGAGTGAAGCTCTCGAGGCAAAAGTGGTGCAAGTGCATTAGTCTCAATTTCAGGGTGGAAATGGCGAATCAGTCTTATGGGAAATATGCTGCAGTGTCAGTCTTAAAGCAAAACATAAATAGTGAAGCATTACTATGACAAAACTGATTGCCTCACGACTCATAAGTCCAGCGAGTGTTAATAGACACAGTAGGAAGTCAATGCTCGGAACACTTTGCACAAACAATGGCAAGACAGTTCAGAACAGCAATACTAACCAGAAAGGTGAACCGGTGTGTTAAGTGGGACGATGGAGACACTAATCTCCTTCCTCTCTTGATTTTATTCCTTTGTATTCGAAAAAAACTTCAGGAAATATGGATTTCTCAAGAGTTTCTCCGAGTTTAAATGAACATATCATGCAAATAAATAACATTTTATGTAATTCATGGTGCCAGTATGTAAAAAAAAAAAATAATAAATAAATAAATGAACCCTCACCAAAGTTTTTTGTTCCGAAGCCAGATGTTGCGTCTATATACGCAACGACCTAGCATGCTCTCGTGCCCATGCTCTTGAATCTTCGAATTTTTCACCATCTGCCTTCAACCTACGAGTCACTCTCTTACTAGATTTATCTGAGCTTTATATCTCTACTCTAACTCGTCTGACTATAGTAAATTCTTTAACTATTCAACTTCCAAAGTGAAGCACATTTTGCATCTCTTTACACACACCTGGTGGTGCAGTGGTAGCGCGCCCAACTCACAATTGGGAAAGCCTGGGTTCGAATCCCCGATCAGGTTGGAAGTCATTTGGGCAACACTTCTATTCTAGTGTGTCGCCCCTGTCCACTTAGCAGTGATTAGGTACCCGGTGTAAGTCGGAAGTTGTGATCCGATGCTGAGTAGGAGAAACAAATTCCTAATAAAAATCCATGGGGTGGCCTGATCATCCTGGGGCCTAGACCACTGGGCTTGCTGGCGCTATCTAGCAGCTACACATCGGGATGTCAGATGCGATTGGGTAGGTTTAAGGTGTATGAATGTTAGAAAATAAGGTTTTGTATTAATATGATAATCTTTAGATTTTCAGCCAAAAATTGTAGGCTTCTTTCCAATAAACCGTAAATTGTTATTGTTGTTGTTATTATTATTATTATTATTATTATTATTATTATTATTATTATTATTATTATTATTATTATTATTATTATCATTTATCCCCTTGCGGAGATCTCCATCCTTGGAAACTTCAATGTTGACTACCAGCTATGGCTTTCCTCTCCCTTCACTGACCATCCTAGTGAACTAGCATTTAACTTTTCTATCCTATATGACCTAGAACAACTGGTGCAGCACCCTATTCGTACTTTTGACCGCCTTTGAGATACACTCAACATTCTTGACTTTTTTCTTACTTTTAATCTTTGTTTTTGCTGTCCTATCTTTTCTATTAGGCTCCTCCAACCACAATTTCATATCTGTATTTTGTCTTATTTCTCCAATCCTTTCCCAGGATCCCCAAAAGTGGAGACGCCTCTGACTTGTTGCTTCTGCCAGTTGGGTGGACTTGAGAAAGAATTATGATGTTCTACATCACGCCAAACACTCGTTTATTCTCGGAATGCTTATGGACCTGATGGGGTCCCTCCTATTCTCAAAAACTGTGCTTCCGTGCTTTAACCTTTGCTGCTCAAACTCTTTCAATTCTGTATTGAGGCGTCTCCATCAGTTCTTCTCATCTTTCTCAACTATTGACTCTGTACAAGGACCTTGTCCGTCCATGTATGGAGTACTCTTCGCATGTTTGGTGGGGTTCCAACCTCTCTTTCTTCACCGGAATATTGCATCTCTTGCTATCTTCTATCGCTATTATCAAACAGACGGCTCTATTGATCTTGCTAATTGCATGCCTCCTGTTCTCCTGCGGCCTTGCTGCACAAGACCTTTCTTCTTCCTCTCACCCCCTATTCCAACTCCCTAATACAAGAGTTCACGGTGGCTCACCCAATTTCATGCAAATAAAGTTAAAGGAAAAAAATAATCACCTTGACTCAAACATCGACAGAAGAAAAAGATGAAAAGAGCGTTATCGCAATTCTTCTTTCATCTGTTTGGCATGAAGAGAGAGAGAGAGAGAGAGAGAGAGAGAGAGAGAGAGAGAGAGAGAGAGAGAGAGAGAGAGAGAGAGAGAGAGAGAGAGAGAGAGAGAGAGAGAGAGAGAGAGAGAGAGAGAGAGAGAGAGAGAGAGAGAGAAACTGTAGATTGAAAGAACAACTAATTACGCGAGAGGAGAAGAAAACAATCAAGTTTATATCCGCTAATTATAGACAACCAGACAAAGAGCTAATCTAACAAACTGAATAAATCCCTCAGACAGCCAGCCAAACAGCTAGCCAGCCAGCCACATGTTCGAGAAAGCATTCCTAGTAAATTATCCGAAGTCTGCAGCGGCATGACTTTCCTTCCTGTCGCTGAGAGTTACCAAGCGATTCCCTTGTCACGCGCTCCTCAACACCTTGGCAGTAATGGTGGTGGTGGTGGTGGAGCGACGGGGCATACGAGGATGGAAGGGGCGTGTCTGTGTTGGGGTGTGCGGGAGGAATGCCGCCTTTACCAGCTACGGTTAAAGGTGGACTGACCATCATGCAAGACACCGTCCAACACCACCACTACTACCGCCACGAACAAAACCTCCACAATCATCACCACCACCACCACCACAATTAGTACTTGCGGCGCCTACTTTGAATCACTTACCACAATTAGTAGCGATAGTTATACACTTTCACCTGCATATGAAATAATACCACCATTAACATCACCATTAAAACTAACATTACCATTCATGCTGTCTGCCACACTAAGTACTTCCTCCAGCATTACCACCACCATCACTACCACAGCCATCAGCAACTTACAGTACCACCACTATCACCAAGGACATTAGCAATACGCAGGACTACCGCCACCACCACCGCTGCTACCACAGGAAAGGGCGTCACGGTAACAACTAGAAACACTCACGTGGGCCATTAATGAGTCTTAATAGCCAGGCATTCAGTTGATTTCTGCGGTAAAAATAAAGAAAAAAAGTACACTGAATTGATTTAAGAGATAGTGAGTGCGGTCAAATTAACAGAAGTTACCACTGGAAAATTGATACGTATTTTTCTTTTTCATTTACCAAAATACTGATATGAAGGAAATTGCTAATACACACTTGTTACTGTTCTACTTTCTGAATAATTTTAATTGCAGGTAGGAAATAATTAACTTTTAGCCTATATATTAGCTTGAACGCACTGAGTTTTATCTCACACAAATATCTAACAAATCGCTGCTCAAAATATGAAGTCTTGTTTCGGAGTGAACATTCTTCATGGAACAAGTAAAGAGCTCTTTGTGTTGCAAAGCTCGTAGAGTTAAATTGAGGTGGAAACAACTCTAGCGGAGTCACTAAAGTAATTGCACACACGAGATGGAGTGAATCCCAAGAATCACGTTGGGAAAAGCAAAATACTAAATTCCCACCATTACATAAGGCAAAATGAACCCCAACCAGAGATAAATACTAGATTCCTAAATTTACACAGAATACCAGCAAGAACTAAATCCCAGATTACAGACACTCTTATTCACCAAAGGAACCGAATACTTAGAAATAACTGGTAGGAAAAGTGGTAAATAATGGATTCCTGACATTATTACATATAAGACAAACTGAAGGCAGAGCCAAAGAAATTATCAAAATAAACAGAGCGCAGAAGTGTTGAAGAATAGTGACATTTGCTTCTATTGGTAACATATTTTGACGCATTAAAAAGAATACGTTTGTAGGAAAAAGGAAATTGTCTTGAATAAAAACCATGCCCAGTTTTTCTTACTGACACGAAATTCATATCAACATCTATATTCAAGGCATCACCCACCATTGCCATCACCAAACCAACACTTTAGCCAACACAACATTATCTTCATTATTCATTCTACAATCGTCATCACCACTTCTATCATCAAAACCACTACCACCAATATCACTACCCTCACTGCCATCACCGCCACCAACAACAACAATCAACAACACCGCCATTAAAACTATCATTACTACCACCAAACCTGTACCATCACTTTCATCACCCCCTTCATTTATTCACAGGTCCACCAAAATCACCACTATAACGATCACGATCACACACATGTTAGAGTTAATTGATATCATCACCACAATAACATTATAAAGAGAGGAAAATAAGATTATGAGTTTAACAACTGTTGAGAGAGAGAAAAAAAAGAAATGAAAAATATAATATGTGAAAATTTGTTCAAAGCGATAAGAGAAAGGGCGGTGGTAAAAATATGGAAAACAACATAAGTTATCGCACAACACTCCCACCTTTTCAGCAAGCATCCCACGCAGGTGATGTCCGTCAGTCACACAGGTCAAGCAGAAAAATAATCGTGTTAAATGAAAAAAAGAAAAAGAAAAAGACAAGTAGAATAACAAATTAATATAGAAACGAATCAGGAATTGATAACCTATGGCAAGACCTATAATATATATATATATATATATAT
>CM035194.1:19803647-19821168 GCA_020233015.1 Callinectes sapidus
GCATAGTCCGTCAGCGCCAACTGCGGCTATATGGGCATGTGGCGCGCTACCCGGAAGCCGACCCTGCTTGTCGGGTTGTTTCCGTAAGGGACAACCCAACCTGGAGGAGGCCTAGGGGACGCCCACAGAACTCTTGGCTGCGGCAAGTCGATGCCTCCTGCTGGGAGTTACTCGGTATAGGAAGGGAGCCTGCATGGGACTCGCGAGGCGTGACCGCCAGGAGTGGCGCCGTAGGGTAGGCGAGGCAACGCGCCCCCCGGCGTATGCCCCCCATGATTGATTGATTGATTGACTATATCATTAATATAAATTAGGAATAAAATTGGTCCAAGAATTGAACCTTGAGGAATACCACAAGTGACATTTCTATGGGTGGAGACAGCATTATAGTAATATGTAAACTGTGATCTATTGGACAAGTAACTTACAAACCAGTTATGTGCATTCCACATATGTGGAATCCACATATGTGTATTCCATATGTAAGTACTTTAGTTGATAGAATGTTATGAGATATAGTGTCAAATGCCTTACTGAAGTCGCAAAAAACAGTTATCTGATAGAGTTTAGAGTCCATAGCGTGATGTATGGATTGACACAACTGGTGAACTGCTAGCTCAGTGGAGTAACCAGGACGAAAACCATATTGACAAGAGGCTAAGAGTTCATGCTTATTAACATAGCTTGTTAATCTCACGGCCATGACTTTCTCAAAAATTTTACTTAAGGCAGGTAGGATGGATATTGGTCTATAGTTCTGAGGTATGGAGTTATTACCACTTTTATATATGGGAACAATGCGTGCTATCTGTAGTTTCTTGGGAAATGTGCCTTCTTGAAATGATTTATTTATAATATAGACTAAGAAGGGAGTAATTTGTTTAGAGCATTATATAAGTATTTTTGGAGTGATTCCGTCATGACCAGGTGTAGAATTTTTCATATTGTTAATGATAGACCTGACTTCAACTAGCGTTTTGGGGATAAAAAACACGAAAATGGAACAGGAGCAGGAAGATAGTTCTGGAAAGAGTCTTGGGATTCTGGAATATTACTGACTAAAGAAGTACCAATATCCGTTAAATAGTTATTAAAAGATTCAGCAATGTGTTGTGATTCTGTGACTTTAGAATTATTAAATGAGATCCTGGAGGACTGAAATCCTTTTTCCCCATTAGAGTATTTATGGTATCCCAAGTCTTTTTAGGAGTAGATGATTGTCGTCTTAATTTATTTTTGTAAGAATTATCTTCAACTGTTCAAATGATGGATGTTAATCTGTTCCTATATGATTTAAATGTGTTTTCATAAGTTATAGGCCATTTAGCATAAATTTTTTGTAGTCTATTGCATTTTTTTATAGATTGTTTTATTGCTGGAGTTATGTATGTATATTGGTCCATATATGGTCAAGGATAGTGGCGGAGTGTGCAGTCACCCGAGTTGGTTTATTTATAGTTGAGAAGAAATTAAAGCTATGGAAAAGATTAATTAGGCAGCTAGAATTCTTTTGTTCATATTCTAAGACATTGACATTGAAGTCACCCATAATATATAATATATACCGGTTTCATAGACGCTGATGTATCGTCAATTATATCAGTGGGAGTAGCAAGAGAATCATCATAGTTAGAGTTTGGTAATCTGTATATCATACCGATAATAAAGTTGTGAGGTGCAGTAACTTCTAAGAAAATGGCTTCAATAAGGGGAGACTGCAATGTGATAGTACGTTTGGTTGCCTGGAGGTAATTTTCAATATAAATCGCTATGCCACCCCTAGAAGTACTTTTATTATTGAAATAAGATTGGTAACCATCAATATTATATATATATATATATATATATATATATATATATATATATATATATA
This sequence comes from Callinectes sapidus, assembly GCA_020233015.1. Lineage (NCBI taxonomy): Eukaryota > Metazoa > Arthropoda > Malacostraca > Decapoda > Portunidae > Callinectes > Callinectes sapidus. The sequence goes on from CM035194.1 coordinate 19,805,521, forward strand.
TATATATATATATATATATATATATATATATATATATATATATATATATATATATATATATATATATATATATATATATATATTGCAAATTTAGTCTGCAAGTCGAGTTTCACAGAACCCAAGGACGTCATAATAGTCATTATTAGGATTAACACACTGATCAGTAAAATGATCTATATAACGAGATATGGTAATGATGTTGAATGCAAGTACATTCAAGTGTTGAGGGCTGTTTTTTTATATAATTAAAACCATTAGTACAGTCAGAAAATTAATAATTACAGGTTGGAGTGAAGTAATTATCAACATTTAGATTATCTGTCACTAAGTCATTATTGATGTGCTGAAAACGATCATAAATCATAGTATCTAAAATATTAAATGGAAATCGATGGTGTGTATCAGCATTTAATAATGAAATTAACTCTGTATTATCTATATAGCAAATGGTAAGTTATTCATATCCATATTTGTATTGATTATATAAGTTATAAACTAAGGAAATCTGGTATCTTGAGGCGGTGGATTTACTTCTTACGTAAGCGACTATCCTTATTCCTCACACTCTCTTGGCTTCTCTGTGATGGTAAGGGAGACTCTCTTTGCTGGCTAGCTGGTGTACCTGCCACTTGATCAGGGCTGGGCGAGGCAGACGACGCATGACGAGCAGTCGAAACTTCATCACGGGACACGGGGAGAGTCGGGAAAGTCTCGTACCTTTCACCAGCCCAGGCACCAGCCCCTTCCACTCGGGCTACGTCGCCCCCACCAGACTCTGCTCGTCCCAAGCGCCAGGCATTACCAGTAGCATCTGCGGCCTCAGTTGATTGTTGTCGTTCAGTAGTTCTGTCCGTATTTCTCTCGCGAATTATGAGCTTGGTGTAACGGAAGTAAGCTATTTTTCCTTGAGCTTTTGCTTCCTTTAGTTGGGGCATCTGCGAGTTTTTAATAGCTTGTGATGCTGGACAGAGATCTTCATTTAGAAAGATGTTAGATGACACTCACACTACGAAGGGATGGCTTCATTCACACTATTGCTCTAGTTGCACTTCATTCTCGCTTCACTCACGGTCCTGTTTAATATTGTTACATGCATTTCAATGAAGCATTCCCACTGGCGCTCTTGTTCCTTTCTTGTTCAAGTAATGATCCCTTCGAAATATATTTTGACCGAAGTGAGAGCTGAGCGAGAGCGTAGTATGGCCAGAGTGATATAGTGAGCAAGTTTTCATTATCTGACCATGTATCCCATAATCCCTTGAAACTTTTCGGACACTTATTTTGGTCCCACAATCTTTCAATATGGACATGAAAAGACCAAAGCAACCCTCATGTTCCTTTATCTAGGTTGATGTTGAGAAAAGACTATCATATAGGCATAAAAGTTAGCATGGTTAGAGGTGTAAGGAGAGATATTTATTGAGTCTGGTTTACATGAACTACTTCCCTAATCGAGCCAGCTGCACAGTAATGAAAGCTCAGTTCATCAAGCATATGTTCATAAGTTGGATGACAGATTTCTAAGGAACACACTATAAGATTAATAGAGATACGATACAGTAGAACCACGCGAGCTTGGGGCCCAATGAATCTTCAATCACATAATTTCGAATCCTGGTCACGGTCTGAAGGTAGGGCTTCCTTTCGGGGTAACAGTTTCCAAGCGAGTGAGCGTTCTGATAGGTTTCCATGAGGAGGTCTTCTTTACTCCATAAATTTCAGTCCAAAAACACACATTGTATATAAATGAATAAAAGAAACTACATGGCAGGTGTTTGCAGAATGATAGATTAAATAGACCTTAGTTTAATGGTATAAAGCTTTTGACGTACAAGAGGAGTCATCATCATTTTTATTATCGTTGTCGTCGTCACCGTAGTTGTCGTCATCATCTACTAATTCACTGATGAAGGCCTCTTTACAACCTCTTCCATTAATTTCCGTCGGCTGTGTAAAAGGTGGAAAGGAAAGGGGAGAGAGAGGATGCGAGAGGCAATGATGGGTGTCTAGAGTTTGGTCGTCTGAGAGGTAAGTCAATATCACGCCACACTGACTTCGGGTGTTTTGGTGGGGAAACACTTTTATAGAAGGATCGATTTTTTTTTTATACTTTGAGGAAAATTTTGGTCTTCTCTAAAACTGAAGGGTGTTTTTATGGAGGAACTACTTATGTTTAAAATTACTGGAAATGAAATAAGGTAAGTTAGGATTAGTCACTGGAATATGAATAAAGAGAGCGATGAGGAGGTACAGATGTAATTTTGCATAGATAATTCTTCGAAGACAACGCATGCATAATTCTTAACAGTTAACACACACACACACACACACACACACACACACACACACACACACACACACACACATATATATATATATATATATTGAGAAATTCCTAAATAACATTGTTCTCAAATAATTTTCATAACATTTTCTTGACGAATTTCCACAAGACATTTATAATTTCTAACATGCTCTTCAAGACTCCTTTCGCAAGGTTAGTACCTTACATCCTCTGCACGACTCAAAATATTTCACTGTAACACCTTAAAGTATTATTTTTAAAGCTCTAAATACTTCACTTTAGCAATTTACCCCCTGTATTTTCTCACAACTAACGCATTTCATAATATACTATCAACTTATACGAACGAAGGTCCACCTAAATAAGCGCTTCGTTTCTGCCAGCGGCTTGTCCACAATCTACCAAACTCGTTACTTAGCCTGATGCGCTGAGCAGTATTTCGTTCACATGAGGTTATGGAGTGTGGGAGGGAACACGTCCGGTCGGCGAGGAAATTAGGTCTGGGTACAGGAAGCGAGGGGAAGGAGATGGGAAGAAAACGAATATGGAGAGAGAGAGAGAGAGAGAGAGAGAGAGAGAGAGAGAGAGAGAGAGAGAGAGAGAGAGAGAGAGAGAGAGAGAGAGAGAGAGAGAACACGTGCTTTTTTGTGCTCCTGGTTTTTTGCACTCTGTGGTGCAGCACATTGTACAACAGTTACTCACGTAGTGGTGTAGTTGAAGAAGTCCCGATAGCGCATCAAAGAGAAAAGTGTACCAGTGTATGGCACCTCAGTGAACCAGTGAAATAAGTGAATTAGTGTTGCTCTGTGTTGCGGTGTGTGTACGTATGGCAGCCCGGACGACCTGACCTCACTTGACCTGAACTACCCACCCCTTCCTTTTAAATTCCCAAAGGAGAATACTCTCTGCCCCACCCTCTACGCTGTCCTCGCCTTGCTCTCTCTCTCCGCCTTCACATCTCGCCGCAGAGGGGGAAAAAAAAAAAAAACATGGCGGCCCACCAGCAAATTGCGAAACTCCCCCATCCAGGCTACTGCCCCCAGCGATGGTGTGCCATCTGTGGCAGGAAGGCCACTAAGGATGCACCCTAAGTCTGTTGCGACGGGGATGCACTGCTACTCGGAAAAAATGGCACTGGAAAGAATGGCACAGGAAAAAATGGCACAGGAAAAAATGGCACAGGAAAAAATGGCACATTGTTTAGCCTAGGAAAAAATGGCACACAAGCATATACACCGATATCTGAAACTGGATAATTATTATTATGTTATAAGTGTTTGAAGCCTATATTGATCAGAAATCAAACGATATCTGAAACTGGAAAATTATTATTATGTTATCAGTGTTCGAAGCCTACATTCTTATGTTATAAGTGTTCAAAGCCTATATTCGAAATCGATCAGAAGTGTTATTGGCTTACGTTGTGAATAATTTGATTAGTGGACTCTGTGGACTCTTTGGGACACTGCTGCGAATAGTGCTACGACTTAATTTCTATTTTTTTTGCGATGGAAATTATCGAAAGCAGCAAGGGAGGTCTCAAACTGTGTTACAGTGGATACATGTATACCAAGCAGTGGTCGAGAGGTGAAACGGTGCGGTGGAGGTGTGTCAAGCGAACACTTTCATGTAAAGGGGCATTAACAACATCTCTTCAAAATGAAAACCCAACACTTTTAACAGAACACAATCATGATGGTGACGAAAGTGCTATTGAAGCAGCCAAGTGTAAGTCTAGAATGAAAACATTAGCAAAAACTACCAGAGATAAACCTGGTCAAATATACGCCCAAACTGCTTTAACCATGAGAACCCAAGCGCAGGCTCATTTCGTATCACAAGAACATTGTAAACGACTGATTCGGCATCACCAAAGCGCCAATCAGCCTCGCGACCCTGCTTCATTACAGGAACTTATCTCGGGAGAATGGGCATCAACAGGTGGACCAGAACCACAACCGTTCCTGATTTATGACAATGGTCAAGACAGTAACAATCGCATTATTGTTTTTGCAAGTGAACAGACCCTACGACATTTAACAAAATCAGACATCTGGATGATGGATGGAAATTTTGCCATGGCCCCTCCTAAGTTTACACAATTGTATGTAATTCGTGTTCCTCTCGGAAAGACTGCTGTCTCCGTTGTTTATGCATTCCTTCAACACAAGACTCAAAACACCTATGAACAACTTTTTACGGCAGTTCTTGAGAAATGTGCAGAGTACCACCTGTATCCAGACCCTAGAACCGTTATGCTTGACTTTGAACAAGCAGCTCTACAGGCCATCACTGCAATACTGGGATCGGAAGTTACTATTCGCTGTTGCTTCTACCATCTGACACAGTCATCATGGAGAAAAATACAAGAGTTAGGGCTGGCAACTGTCTACAAGGAAAATGAGGATATAAAGTTGTTCTGTGCTATGGTCGACAGTTTAGCTTTCCTTCCCCTAGAGGATGTGTCTGCCGGCATGAATTACCTCAAACAAAACACACCAGAGGGCATGGAGCCTTTCGTCACTTACTTCGATCAGACCTACGTAACGGGAACTTATCGACGAGTCCAAAGACAGCAAGATGACAATGAGATCCCAAGAGTTCAGCTCCGCCTCATTCCTCCACGGTTTCCTCCAGAAATCTGGAATGTGCATGAAGCAACTATTCGAGACGAGTCTCGCACGAACAACTTATGTGAGGGATGGAACAATCGATACAGCAGGTTGGTTAAATTTATGGAAATGTTTGTAACTCGGTACTTTATATTATATTCTTCACATTTTATAATTATTTTAAAAAGATGCGCTTCACGTTGTTTTTGTTTTTGTTTTTTGTTAGAGCTTTAAGTCCAGTAGAATAACTGTGCTTAGCTTAGAATGGTTATTGGTTAGTTAGTTACCACGCAACTCAAACTATTTACGATAATCACTTTCCTAGGTTGGTTGGTCACAGTCACCCAACAATATGGCGGGCAATCCAGTGGATCCAAGCTGACCATGCTGTTGTAGCTACCCAGTTGGTGCTAGAATCTCGTGGCGAGCCTCCCAAGAAACGGCAGAAAAGGGTGTACAAGAATCTACAAACACGAATGAAGAACCTCTGCCAAGATCGCTGTGATGGTCGCAAATCAGTTGAGGAGTTTTTACATGGAGCGGGTCACAACATTCAATGGAAGTCCTAAGCATTATAAGAAAAGTCAGTAAAATGTATAGAAATAAAGTGTGAACACATTTTAGCTGATTGTACTGTCTGATTGTATTGTTTTTAGATTGAGTTTTTTTTTAGCACATTTTGTACTGTGCCATTTTTTCCTAGACCAAACAATATGACATTTTTTCCTGTGCCTTATTTTCCTGTGCCATTTGTTCCTGTGCCATTTTTTCCTGTGCCATTCTTTCCGGTGCCATTTTTTCCTACATTCGGATGCACTCTGCCAAAATGTGTGTCATGTCACCTGCCTCGGTGACCATGAAACATACTCGTGCGCCGACACACAGCAGCTGCGACTGGAGGCCAAAATCGACGCTGCTGTGACGTTGCATGATGACGCCGCTCACGCTACCGACAGGGAGGACAACCCAATCACTGCTGACCGCCCTACAAACCTTCTCGACGAAGACAACGACGTAAATGTAGACGACGAGAGACAAGCCTACATGGAGAAAGAGGAGCTTGTGACTCACACCTTACGTCTCAAACAAGACGTGTCGAGAAACAACAGTAAGATCCAGTCTCTCACACTACAGCGGGACTGGATACTTGACAATAAACCACAAATGCTAGAAATATTATACCTGAAAGAGGCCCTTAGTGATGCGAAAGACGCCGACGAGTGCAGAACAACACGCACCGTTGGAACCACTGCCGTCGCCAGCGCAATTGACAATGCATGGACGAACGCCTGTGCCTCGTCACCCGGCACTAAGGTATGGTGGGACTCTGACCGCCCCAGGCGTCTCCCCAGGGGCCGCCTGGGAATAACCCCACCCTCTAATGCCGCCGCCACCGCCACCGTCTCCACCACCACCTCCTCTACCACTACTGCCTCCTCTCCCGCCTCCCCCTCCACATCTTCCTCTGATACTCGCCCCTGCACGCCCACTGCAGCCCCCAACAACACCTCCCGCTCTGCCACAACCAGCATAGAGCCGACCACCAGGCAAAACAACAACAGCAGATGGAAAAATGGGAGATGAAAAAATGCAGGCAAGGGAGGAAGGCAGGCTCAGCCGTCCTCCTCCAACACCCCACCCACGCGGCCTCGCCACCTTCCCCCCAGGCCACGTGGACGTGACAATTGCCAGTACTGTGTACGTCCCGGGCACACAACAACACACTGCAGGAAGCCATCCTGAGGAGAGTCTTGGCAGAGGGAACCACTAACAGGCAGCCCAACCCCACATACCCCCAACCCCCAGCTCCCTCTCGGGACTCCAGATGGGAACAGAAAAAATGGCAGGAATAGGCTGGATTCCCGCCACGCGAATGGGCCACGCCCTCTCGCAGCGGGAATTACACGTGCTAGGATCATACCCAACAAAAGCCTACCACGACACACACATCCAAGCCACACACACGCCCCACAGCTCACTGTCGTATCAACAAATGTAAGGGGCCTACGTACCAATGTTGTTGAACTCTCACACAACTGTGTCTTACGACATAAAGCTGACATTGTTGCAGTGAGTGAAACGTGGCTGAACAGCGAGGTGGAGCCAACATACGGCATGATACCTGGCTACACACACTGGGTGAGGAAAGACCACGTCGACAGAACAGGAGGTGGTGTTGCTGCCTGTTTTAAGAGCGACCTCCAGACCCAAGAAGTGACGCCCGACCTGCCCCACCTTATGGAAGCACTATTCTTCCGAATAGTGCTCAAAGACAACATTGGTTTGCTGCTCTGCATCCTCCCCGAGACAAAGACGCTCATCCTTTGACTTCCTGACGGAGGAGCTGGACAACTTGCTCCGACGTTACGGATGTAAAAATGTCCTTATCTTAGGTGATCTTAACTTCCATCTGGAGCAGCAAGCCTACGAAAACCTAGCAATAGTGCAAGGCCTCGTCAACCATGTCATATTCCCGACCCACGAACGTGGAGGGCTGCTCGACCCAGTGCTGTCTGACCTTCCTGAAGCCAACATAAGGTGTCAGCAGCTGGAAAAAGTGGGCAGCTCCTACCACCACGCCGTGCTGACTCACATCAACCTTAGCTCGGCAAGGGAAGACGCAGTCCCCCGCACGATATGGGTGTGGGATAAGGCGGACTGGCCTTCCCTGAGACAAGCACTGCACACAACAGACTGGGAGGCGCTACTCAGCGGAGATGTGGAGAAGACCCGTCTCCTCACTTCAACGCTGCTTGCTCTCCAGTCCCAGTTTGTACCTCACCGCTCGTACCTCACCAAGGTAACATACCCTTCCTGGTTTGGTTTCCGCTGCCGCGCCGCCGCAGAAGCCAAACAGTCAACGTGGAGGAGGTACAAGCGGCGCCCCACACACCTGAACCTCGTCCTCCACAAGGCAGCTTGTAGGAGGATGACATCTACCTCCAAATGGGCGAGGAAACACTGGGAAGGGGTGATGAGGCGGAAGCTAAGCGGTCCGGGTGTAGGTCACAAGACGTGGTGGCCTCTCGTGAAGGAGCGGCAAGGATTACTCCACCAGGACAGCGTTCCCCCCCTCACCAGACCAGACGGGTCCACAGCCACGAGCAGCGAAAACAAGGCAAATATATTTGCTGAAAATATGCAAGTAAGGGACCCAGCCGTCCCCCACCTGTTCTGCCACGGGAAACTGACCACACCATTACAACAGTCCTGGTCACCGCAGCACAGGTGAAGAAAGTACTCAGGGACATTGATGTAAAGAAAGCAACAGGCCCTGATAACATCAGCCCTCGAGTACTTAAAAACTGTGCCAGGGAGCTGTCAGGATGTCTGGCTACTATTTTTGCGTCCTGTTTCGAGCAAAACAAGTGTCTAGCTGCCTGGAAGGAGGCTCATGTGGTTCCTGTCCAAAAAAATAATCCAAGACTGACCCTCGACACTACAGACCCATCTCCCTTTTATCCACCATGGGCAAAGTATTCAAGAAGTTAATTGCTGAAACCCTCTGGAGACACCTGAACCAACACAGTCTTGTCTCCCCACACCAGTTTGGTTTCAGGCCAGGCCGCTCCACTTCCGACCTCCTCCTTCTCCTTGTTAGCTTCACCAACATAAGTTGTCAAAGTGAGTCTGATACTTGTGGCGAGCGGTCAACTGGTTAATATATATATCATACTCCTCAGACCCAGGTTTGGAGGGAAACTCAGATTATAAAAGTCAATATATTGTGTGTGACATTTACAGTGATTTCACGACACACGGTCTTTTCTCGGAGAAGTGTTTAGTCTGTCTCTTGGGAGATAACTTGGAGAACACTATTGAGTCCCGAGAACACATATCTGCACGGCACAACACACAAATACCCAAAACACTACGCAAAATCGGCGGAAGACCGGCCAGCGGCGGCACTGTTTGGTCTCCCTCAACCGCCTCACACCGCTGCTCGATTTCTTCTCTCCTGGTGCGGCCCGCCGCGCCTCACGCCGCAGGAAACTGCTGACTCCGAGGCGTGGGGTCATGTGATGCAGTGGCGTCACGAGGGCTGTTGGCGCCCGGGGGCATAGATGATTATGGCGCCCCCCCTCCCCCCTTCTGCTAATTTGTCATAGACCAGTGGCATTTTGGCGCCCCCCTAACGCTGCGCCCGGGGACATGTGTCCCCTCCTGCCCCCCCCTCGCGACGCCACTGATGTGATGCAGGGATGGGTGTGTGTGTGAGATGCCTTAGGCCCCTTTCACAATAGGACACTAGTGTCCGCCACTGGTGGCGGACACAAGTTGCCTTCCATGCTTTCACACTAGGACACAGGTGTCCGCCACCGATCACGCCCGGACCTCATGAACCCGCCGCTCCTTGTCAGTTGGAAGAATGGCGTCCAACGAAAAACTCCTCCTCGTTGCCCTGCTGGCTAAAAAGAAACGGAAGAGGCGCTCTGCAGAAAGGAAAGTGCATGTGCATCCTATATTATCCTCAAGGATGTACACAGGAGTGCATCATACACTTTTCCCTGATTTGTGTGCAGACGAAAAGAAGTTTTTCAACTATTTTCGCAAGAACAAGCCGTCATTTGAAGAACTTCTCAGCTACGTTAGAAAAGACATCACAGGGACTACAACAAAGTTGAGAGAATGTATTTTACCAGACGAGAAACTGACCATCACTGAGCATGATAGGCTGGCCAGTGAGCGGCGGTGGCGGGTACTGGTGGCGTGGTGTGAAAGCTTCCATTCAAAACCATGCTCTACAGTGAGTGTGTCCGCCACTAGTTGCGGAAGTGAGACACCGAAACTTTAGTGTCCCGAAAGTTGCCTGGTCGAGACACTGCAGTTACCTAGTGTGAAAGGGTCCATTGGAAAGCATGGAAGGCAACTAGTGTGAAAGGGGGCTTCGTGTTCAAGTACATTATTTTCTCTCTTATAGTGATGTCTTATAAACTACATCCTACTTAGAGAGTTTATAGTATTATATTTTGATAAATGGAACATCCTATGGATACAATAACAATTAAAATGCCCAGTTATATATATATATATATATATATATATATATATATATATATATATATATATATATATATATATATATATATATATATATATATATATATATATAAACACATGCAACTCCTTGTAGAGGACAAAGCTGTGACAGCATTTCCGAAGTATTGCACCATCTTATAGATATGTTGCATCAGATTATATCTGCATATATAAATACAATGAATTCCTACCTATCATGTCCCTAACATCGTTCGGTCACCTACAACATCGCGTCCTCGCGATGTCCTGAAGACATGTACCTATCCATGTTAAACCCTCAGTGTCTTCTGGCTGTACAGAAGATGAGAATACGTACAATCACAGTAGGAAAATGCACATAGGGACCAAGATATATAGATAGAGATGTATGTATTGCATTGTTTTAATTTACATGGTGCTCTGCTGTATCAGTTGCACCTAACGGTTCACTGAGTAAGACGAAAACATCACGGCTCCTTTTCAGCAATTGAAACAGTGTGCTCCTTAACTCTGAAAGAATATCAGTGATTCTGTACCTGTTTGTAATACACATTACTCTACATATTTACCAGAGCCAAACCCTAACTCAATTTTCTTGCAGCCTACAAATAACTATGAAGTTGCCAATGTAATAAAGATGTTAAAGAGAAAGAGCCCAGGTTATGATGACATAACAGCTGACATCATTAAGAGATCATATCCGGCTTTCTTAAAGGCTCTGACACATATTATTAATCAATCATTTTTACAAGGTGTGTTTCCCTAGGAAATAAAAATTGCTAAAGTTATTCCTATATTTAAAGGAGGGGATTGTAAAGCAATGAATAATTATCGACCAGTTTCTGTACTAAGTATTTTCTCTAAAATATTGGAACAAATTATGAATAAAAGGTTAAATGAATTTATAAAGTTACACAATCTTCTATATAAATATAAATTTGGCTTCAGAGAAGGACATGGAACCGACTTAGCTTTGATTACTATTGTTGACAAAATATCAGAGACATTAGATGCAGGTGACTATGTTCTCGGGGTATTTCTTGATTTAAGAAAAGCATTTGATACTGTTAATCATAGTATTTTATTAGACAAATTGGAAAGGTATGGAGTAAGAGGCATAGCTCATAAGTGGATAAATAGTTATTTGACAAATAGACATCAGTATGTTGTGTTTAATGAAGTAAAATCAGATTCCTTACGAGTCATGTCTGCTGTTCCACAAGGATCTATATTGGGACCGTTGTTATTTTTTATATATATTAATGATATCGTTAACATTTCGACGCTATTGTTACCAATACTTTTTGCAGATGATACAAATTTATTCCTTAAAGGCTCAAATATTGATCAAATGATTACACAAATAAACACAGAATTGATAAAGCTGATGGATTGGATTCATGCAAATAAACTCTCACTGAATATCTCAAAAACTCATTACATGATTTTCAAAACTAGAGGTAAAGTAGATAAAACTAACTCATTAAATGTCTATATTGATCAGGTTAAATTAAAGAATGTTAAAACAACAAAATTTTTAGGGATTTTATGTAAAGCTAGGAAATTTTTGTACACAACTACTCTAGTAACATTATACAATTGTTTCATATATCCATATATTACTTACGGGGTGGAAGTTTGGGGAACGGCAAGTGATTGTTATGTTCAGCAAATTTTAAAATTACAAGAGATCAGTACGAGTTATCACTTCATCAAGAGCCAGAGATCACTCTACTCCATTATTTTAAAAACTTAAAATATTGCCATTTTCTCATGTTTATATATATTGTGTTACAAAATTAATGTATAAATATGTAAAAGAGTTGGTACCTTCATCACTAAGGGACATGTTTACCACTAGTGAGGACATCCACTCTTACCCAACCAGACAGAGAGCTAACCTTCGTCTACCACAAGGCAGAACAGCTCTCATACATAAGACATTTAGATTTAAAGTAACTCATGTATGGAATGAAATGGCAAGGAAGGTAGATCATTATTGTTCTTTACCAACATTCAAGTACAAATTGAAGAATTATATAAGTAATATGTAAATGAGACCGGGTATCTTTATTAACATTCTAAATGCTAAAGGTGGCAAAGAGAGAGAGAGAGAGAGGGAAAAAAAATGAAGTTGACATTAGCCCTCAAATTCATATACAATAGCAAACTGTAAAGAGGAGGGCAAAATATACCATAAGGTATCAGTCCTCATTGTCAAACAAAACAAAATGATGTATATGAAATTAAGTATATGAAATTGAATATTGTAATTGTATTTTGTATATGCTTATGACAATAAAAGTATTTGAATTGAATTGAATTGAATTGAATTGAGAATTTAGCAAAAACCGTTTGTTTTATGTCTCTCTCACACTGTACAAAGTGTGGTTTCCACTGCTTGTCTTTGCCATTTTTATGTTGGCTAGAACCTTCTATGCAGATGTCAGAACCTACACGTGCGTTTTGAACGGAGACAAGGACGTGCATAGCTACAAGGCCAGGAATGACATGACTTGTAATTACCGTAGCCTAAACAACTGTCCACTTCCCTTTATGCAATAATTGTTCAGAAGTACCTGATGAATCCAGTAGGTGTCTTTCGACAACCACACCATCGAAATTTACTTCTAAAGTTAGTAAGCTTTCTCTGACCCTGTTTAGCGGGAAATCCCGAACAGTAGGAACGGTTTGGGTAGGAACATTCTAACCACCTGGCGCTTTTCGCCTGTTGTTAAGCGTGCATCAATTTAATCTTTTCGTACTTCAGGCTAGTTTAAGGTAATTTCTGACGCCTTGAAGATGATTAAAGAAAAGAGAAATACATAAAGATACACAATTAACATTATTATTATTATTATTATTATAGTTATATTTGATATAGATAAATATAGATGAAAACATATAACATAACAGAGAGTTACAAATTACACTACTAGATTTAAAGGCTCAAATCACATTAGTCTTAATGCCAGAAAATGTCACGGCTCAGTAATATTTCATCACCAATAATTATGTCAACAAGTGATGTAATTACTTAAGCATTACTTAAGCATGTAGTGTCAGCTACTCTGTTGTTTTCTCACCTATACTTAAAGTTGCTATGCGCTCATCTTCGGTAGCAGCAAGCGTCATATAAGGTTAAGTCACCTTCGCTCTTCCTTGAGAGGGTGGCGGGAAGGGGGGTAGGGTGCAGCTTCCACCCAGGTGCGCGTGGGTTCAAGGGTCACTCGTCCGCTCAGCAATTCCCACGCCCGGACCAAAAGTACCACGCCCAATGCGTCCTAGCCAAGGATTCTATAATATCCCTTGGCCCCAGCCAACGTCGACCACGCCCTTCCATTACACCGAGGTTTTGGTGTAAATAGATGTATTCAGGCTGAGTAATTATGTTACCCAGCCACCGACAAGTATAGCTGAAGTGGTGGTGGTGGTGTGTGTGTGTGTGTGTGTCTTTTCAAAGTACCGTGAGTGCTGCAAAACAAGCTTTATGCAGGAGTGTCTTTAGAGCGATGAGACAGAGAGAAGCAGCAGCCAAGGCTAAGTCACAACAAATTTGAGTCGTGTCAGCGATTTGGTCGTTCAAGAGCAAGGTCACTACAGTCTCACTCCTCTCTTTCTCGTTTGTGTTCGCTCACTAGCTTGTTTCACAATGTTTCGTTTTTCTGAGTTTCCTGGGTTTTTAATGTTTTTAGTGGTTCATCCCACGCTGTTTCACCATTTTATGTTGAGCTTCGGATACTTCACGAACCTAAATTGTTTAAGTGATCTTATGTTTGTGAACGAGGAGTTAACTGGTTAATATAATTATATATTATACTTCTCAGACCCAGATTTGGAGGGAAACTCAGATTATAAAAAGTAAATATATTATGTGTAATATTTACAATGATTTCACGACACACGGTCTCTTCTCGGAGAAATGTTTAGTCTGTCTCTTGGGAGATAGCTTGGAGAACACTATTGAGTCCCGAGAACGCACACGTTCACGGTACAACACACCAAAGTCCTCACACTCGAAACACCACGCAAACCGGAGGAAGACCGGCCAGCGGCTGCCCTGTTGGGTCTCCCCCAACCGTCTCACACCGCAGCTCGATTTCTTCTCCTTCTGGTGCGGCCCGCCGCGCCTCACGCCGCAGGAAACTGCTGACTCTGGGCGTGGTCATGTGATGCAGGGATGGGTGTGTGTGTCTGATACCTTAGTGTTCAATTACATTATTTTCTCTCATATAGTGATGTCTTATAAACTACATCCTACTTAAAGATTTTATATTATTATATTTTGATAAATGGAACATCCTATGGATACAATAACAATTGAAATGCCTAGTTATATAATATAAACACATGCAACTCCTTTTAGAGGACAAAGCTGTGACAGCTTTTCTGAAGTATTGCACCATCTTATAGATATGTTGCATCTGATTATATTTGCATGTATAAATACAATGAATTCCTTTTTTTGTCATGTCCCTAACATCCTTTCACACGAATGGCAGGACAACCTCGACGAAGGCCTGACACACTCGTGGTGGCTCTGGACATCGCCGGCGCCTTTGACCGAGTGTGGCACTCTGGCCTTCTGGCAAAGCTACGCGCCAAAGGTGTCGCCGGGAGTCTCCTGAGGCTGCTCAAGGATTACCTCCAAGGAAGAACACTCCGAGTAGCACTCAACGGACGGATCTCCAAGCCTGCCAATATAAGGGCTTCAGTTCCACAGGTGCTGGGGCCCGTCCAGTGAAAGGTGTACATAGATGACCTGCTCCGTCACCTTCCAGCAGTGGAGGCGTACGCTGACGACTGTACGTTTTCACTCTCTTACTGCCGTCAGGACAGCCAGTGTGCCGTCGCCGCCGTCAGCTGAAGGCAGCGGAGGAGTGGGGAAAGTTGTGGCAGGTCGATTTCGCGCCGAATAAGACACACGCCATGGTAGTCTCCCAGTCTCCTGTTGCCTCTCAGGCAGTAGAGGGACGGCTACAGTTTGAGGGGGTTCGGCTGCCCCTTCAGGATACCATCAAGGTCCTGGGTATCAGCATTGAACAGGAGCTGCGATACGACCAGTACATCACGACTGTAGCCCGCCAGACCTCTCACGTGTGTCTGCCCTTCGCAGGGTGGCGGGTAGCCTTGACTCCCGAGGCATCCTGATCCAATACAAGGCACAGATTCGCCCTTGTATGGAATATGGTGTCTTGGCATGGATGTCCGGAGCCGCCACCCACAATCGACGCCTGGACGCGGTGCAGAGACGTGCCCTCCACTTGCTGGGGGAAGAAGCAGAGATTCCTGCCAGCATGACGTCTCTTGAGCATCGCCGGGACGTCTCAGCCCTGACTGTCTGTCACAAAACTCAGGCAGTGCGCACTCCCCACCTCACCCAGTTGTGCCTGCCGCTACACCCAGCCCACAGGACGACACGACAAGCACAAACAGGTCATCACTGTGTGAGTGTGCCTCTCTCCCACAGTTAGCAGTACCAACGAACTTATAAAGCCCGGGTAGCGCGACTGGAATGGCTTCATGGAGGCCACGCCTGATGTGACACGAATGTCCACATAACAGGCAAAGCGAGCCGCAACACCTGGAGAGGCACATTGCCCTCACCGCTCGTGCCCCTCACGTGAACCGAACTGCGACGTATCTTATGTATATACTATGTATATTATTTTATTTTCCCCTGTATATATGCAACAGAACTTTTAAAATACC
>CM035194.1:19852655-19867655 GCA_020233015.1 Callinectes sapidus
CTGTCCATGCGTGTGGTGAGGATATTGAGATTTTGAAAAACTTCAAATACCTTGGTAGTGTAGTGCACAGCGATGGTGGGTCGAGCCAAGAAGTCACACGGTGTATTGGCCTGGCCCATGGCGTTATGGATTCGCTCAACAGGAGTATTTGGCGTTGTCGATACCTGTACAGACGAACAAAGATTCGGATCTTCAAGTCGCTGGTGATCCCTGTCTTACTTTATGGTTGTGAGACATGAACACTGAACACCGACCTGAAGAGGCGAATTGAAGCCTTTGGTACTAGATGCCTTCGCAGGATCATGGGATACCGCTGGTATGACTGTGTCAAACCAGCAATTGTTCCGTGCGACAGATTCGAGGCTTATTACTAGCATAGTCCGTCAGCGCCAACTGCGGCTATATGGGCATGTGGCACGATACTCGGAATCTGATCCTGCTTATCGGGTTGTTTCCGATAAGGATAATCCAGCTTGGAGGAGGCCAAGGGGACGCCCACAGAACTCCTGGCTGCGGAAAACGGATGTCTCCTGCTGGGAGTCACTCAGTATGGGAAGGGAGCCTGCATGGAGACTCACGAGGCGTGACCGCCAGGGGTGGTGCCGTAGAGTAGGCGAGGCAACGCAGCCCCCGGCGTATGCCCCCATGATTGATTGATTGATATATTGTTTGAGCTTTCTTCAAGTATCATTCGAAATTGATATTTTCTTTTATTATCTTCATTATAATATCATTATTTGACATATTCTAATAATCTTCTGTATGATTCACTATAATCGAGAAAGTGCACTGGTTATCAGTGCGAAGCATATTAGCTATACCATAAAATCTTTAACATCATCTACTACTGTATGACAACTCTGTCTAAGAAGCTACTCATCTGTCAGGCTTTCTTCGTAGAGTTGAACACCTTTCCCAGCATTTTGCATTATATATATATATATATATATATATATATATATATATATATATATATATATATATATATATATATATATATATATATATATATATGTATATAGATAGATAGATAGATAGATAGATAGATAGATAGATAGATAGATAGATAGATAGATAGATAGATAGATAAATAGATAGATAGATAGATAAAAACTTTTAAGCATGTACATAACGCGGGATTTTTTCAGCTAAGGCATTGTGTAAGATTTTAAGAAAAATTTTCATGCCCGGATGTATATCTCGTTAGAGCTGGTGCATCATTTCCATCACATGCAACAGATTTAAGTGTAAGATTATGATAACTTCTTTAGTTCTTTACTGCTAGCAGTATGTATAGAGGAGTAGGAAAGCTCGAGGCAAAGAGACGTGGAATACTGAGGAAGGGATATTGTTTAAGACTTTGTCAACTACCTTTCAGAGCAGTGACGCGCTCAGGATGAGGAAATGCTCCTTCCCACTCTTTTTCTCAATTTCAATATTGAATATAGCACAAATATACTGCGGATTAAATTACAGTATAAATATTTTTCTTCAAGACCATTGAATTTTGATTCTACATAGGAGCTAACGAGTTTTGAATCCTTATGTCTTTCTTTAAGAAATTTCATCAGGAATTAATGATATGGGATTGGATGAAATGTAGCAAATAACATTTTTCAATTTTTTTGCTGAAAAGGTGTGCTACCCAGAAAAAAAAGTTGCATAAAAAGGAGATTTTGCTAATATGTACATTTCACATACGTAATACGCCACTGACATGTATGATGCAGATGGTGACTGTATAGCAAATTAGTGGAGAGGATGTGATAAACAATCAGACGGTGGATAACAGATGGGTACATGGTAAAGGATGGAAGAGTGCTTTACCATGTACTTTGCTGGTCATAATTATTCGTGAAAAGGTAATAGGTACTGGTGCTGCTGAGGTCAAAACTTCGCTACTCTATGATATAACTTTGCTGAGGTTATTTGTAAAATTGCGCGATGGTGCACCTGACTTTTCACGTTACCTAACCTCGTAAGCCCCTGTGTAGCGCAGTTAAGGGAGATATTGACGAGGAATCTTCACGAACTCTGGATTACCTTCCCTTTAAACACGCGCGCGGGCACACACACATATGTTCACACACACACACACACACACACACACACACACACACACACACACACACACACACACACACACAGATAGATAGATACAGACAAACAAACACAGACAAACAGATAGACAAACAAATAGACAGGCAGGCAGACAGACACACACACACTCACACACACACACCATATGAGCTCTGAACTCTAAACTGAAACAGTAAAGCTGATGATCACGATTCTTAGTGTACTACTCAAAATTGTGATGATCTCTCTCTCTCTCTCTCTCTCTCTCTCTCTCTCTCTCTCTCTCTCTCTCTCTCCACACAACGAACGCTAAGCCAGCGATCTAAGCCATCATAAAGCAGCGGGTTTCCAGGAAGCGAAGAAGCAAGTTACTGTCACTGGATTTAGGTGAAAGAGTCCAACGATTACATTGAACAAGCGATGCATCCAATAGCTGAATCTTAGGAAACAGCAACAAATTTCTAATGATGCAATCTATCTAATAGTTACATTGCGTGAAAACCAGTTTAAAAAATGATGCTGGGAGGATATTAGTTCTTGGAGATACAATAATACAGATGAATATGGAGAGAGAGAGAGAGAGAGAGAGAGAGAGAGAGAGAGAGAGAGAGAGAGAGAGAGAGAGAGAGAGAGAGAGAGAGAGAATTTTTCCTTAATGTGATATGTCCATTAACTAATTGTACCGTGTAATGTATCAAATTATGACAACCTCCTCCTTGTGATGTGTAGTTGGTGGTGATAAAGACGATAGAATCAAACCTTGTAGCTTTGCTGTTTATTTGGTGTAGATGATAGAGCGCGAGCCCATTTTCGACTCTAGTACTTATCTCGCCTTACAGGTTGAGTCGGCCTTAATTTACTTAGTGCCATTCACCAATCAAAGTGAATCCATTACAATCCATCTAGTACGGGGTTATTAAGAGAAAAGGGTGTGGAGGGAAGAAGGTGCGAACAACTAGAGCCAGAAGACGCATATTTAAGGAAGTCAGATGAGTTAGGAATGAATGCACTTGTAATTATTTCTGCTGGAACGTGTACACCATAACTACCATTACCCCCATTCATCTCTATGTTATTTAGTGTTTTCTCCATTATTTTTCGTTGGTTATCTCTATCTCCTCTTTTTCCTCTATTATTCATTTGTTCCCTATTATTTTTCCCCTCTTTCACCTTCACTATTACAACCACCATTACCACCACCACCACCACCACCATCACAATTTAATCGTCGTCATTCTTCTCTTTCTTTTCTTACAACACCTAGATTTCTTTCCTTTTATATTTCATGCTTCCTTCACCATCACTTCTCTTCCTGCGACACCTATTGTTGTTCCTCCTTCACCTTCTCTTCTTCATTCTCACCTTTCTTTCTCGTATTACCTAATTTTCTCTCCTCAATCATTCTCTTATTTCACTTCCTCCTCACCTTTCTTTCCTCGTATTACTAGATATTTCCTAGATCTCCTCTTGCTCTTTTTCATTTCTCCTTCCTCACCCTTGCCTCTTATTACTTAAATTCCCCTTCGACTCGTTGCCCCTTTCTTCATTATGACGTAAATAACTGAGTCATATCGTGGGATTTTGCAAACATTGCATGGTGACAACGAGCTGATGATTTTTTTTTCTCTCTCTTCGTTGTTGTTGACGCTATACTTTAATTTGTTGAAGAACAGGTATTTTTCGTTTTGTGCGCGTTCCTTATGTGCGAATTCACTAAGATGAGACATAAGAAATATTGAAATGAATTAAGATTGTGCGATCTGTTTGTTAAGATGTGATTTGCCCCAACTGCATTTCAAGCAGTGCGTCTGCAGATAAGTAGTTCTGCTGCTTGCCGAAAGGTGGCTGCTCCCGATCTCATTTCAAAGTTAATAGCTATCTTCTGTGTTTACAGTCACACCTAATCCAGCCAGTTTACTTACATGTTAAGATTGCCTAAAATGTCTTTCATCTTTTCTGTTGTACCCCGTAACAACCCCCATACAAAAACCATCACCTCACCGAGCTTCGTTTACTCTGAAGTACCGCTTCTAACAAAAAGCGAGTCTCTGGTGCTTAACTCCTCATCACCCGCCAGCTCACTCTCCTTGAGCCGGACTTCGTTCGCCAGTTCTTCGAAACTCTGAGACTGTTTCACTGGCCAGGAAGCCGAGGAATTAGAAATAATAAAAGGCAAGGCGATGGACTTCGGGAGCGCAATAATGCAGTAGATAACAAAGACGAAATAGCAAATGCAGTCGCATATCATTTTTATCATGCAAGCAGCTCTGCCTATTATAACTCTGCCGTCCTCCCTCGTAAGGAGGCAGCAGAACTCACAGTCCCAAACTTTGCCACAGGAGGCGTAAGCTTGGAATACAACACGTAGTTTATGTTGGATGAACTCCTCCATGCCCTGAAATACTGTAAAGGCTCCCGTCCAGGTCCAGATAATATATCAAACACCATACTACAACATCTCGGCCACCATTCCCTTGCTAAATTATTAACGCTATATAATAGAATCTGAACCATATACACCTTCCCTCAGTCTTGGGGTTTCGCATATACAATCCCAATCCCCCCAAAGAATGAACGCCTTACGGATCCCAGTGCGTTTCACCCTATTGCGCTCACGAGCTGTCTATGTAAGGTCATGGAACGTGTGGTAAAGCGAAGGCTCCTTTTTGTTTTAGAAGCAAATGGTTTGTTAGGTGATCAACAGTCGTGTTTTCGGAAGTACCGAAGCACGATGGATCACCTAACACAACTGGAGCACTGCAATTCAGAGGCATTTGCCCCCCAAAATAATTCATGATAGGGGTGTTTCTAAACATCCCTAAACCCTTCGACATGACATAGCGACACATTATCCTCATGAAACCCTACGCTTACGGCCTCAGAGCTAACTTGCCAATTTTTTTCTTATAATTTTCTACGGGAAAGACATTCTCTCAAGCTTTTTTTTTTTTTATCTATACAAAATCTATACAAAATTTTTTATAGGAATTTTATGGGCTAAAGGAGACCACCTAATGGAGGCCTCCTATCTGAAAGCCCACCCACTAGAGGGTCGTCAAACCGAAGTCGGTATTCGAACGTATGCTCTCGGGGATCCCAAGGCCCCCAGAGCGCAAGCGGTTCCACTGTACTTGAGAATGGGATGCCCCAGGGTAGTGTTCTTTATCCTATTGTTGTGTCCTTCCTCCTCCTCCAAGTAACGAGACTTACCAACCGCGTGCACAGAAAGCTGACCTACTCCAGCACCCACCTTCGGTTTAATTGCAGTTTCAACCAACGTCATAATATACCATCTGAACGTCTATATTGCACTGTTAGGAGCATTTCTAAACCCACGTTATCCTGGGGTCGATGAGTAAAAACGCCGTTATAGGTTCATCAATATGCTGCGGTCGAAAATTTTCTAAGTCCGGAGAGACGCTTCCCTCTCCGTGGATAAACATAATACTGCTTGTGTTCGTGTGTATGTTATCAATGCTGCGCATGCGTGTGACGTCACTCACGGGGTTATGACGTCTCGTAGGTTGATGACGTTTCGTGACGGAAGCACACACGTGAGGTTATCCACTGCCAATCAACAAAATTCCCCTGTTCACCTGCCAATCACAGATGGGCACGTTTGTGGACACGAGGATGGGGCGAGTCCACTGTGCTGGAGGCCGTCACTTACACCATGGCTACCGTAGAAGACACCTGTTCAGGCTGTAGTTTAAGCTACTTTCAGTGTATTTCAAAGTTCTTTGAACAGTCCAGTGCTGCAAACGAATTTCTTCGTGATCACGGGGTTTTGCCGAGGTCAGTGCAGTGCCCCAACTGCAACTCACCTTGCAAACTCCGGGAGGACAGACACCAGTGGTACTGTGGGCGATACCGTGCTCTCGGCAAAAAGAAGAGGAAGCAGTGCCACTTTACGGTGTCTGACTATAAAGGAACTTTCCTGGAAGGCACCCATCTACCTGTGTGACAGCTGTTGTGTTTTTGCTGCCATTGGCTGCAAAAAAAGTGGGACCATCAGACGGTGATAGAGTGCTTGAAGTGGTCCCAGCACACCAGCGTTGACTGGAGGAGCTTCTGCTCGGAGGTGACTCTCGACTGGCTCAGGAACCAGGACCCTGTTGGTGGTGACGGTGTCGTCGTCGAAATTGACGAAACTTTCTTCGTTAAAAGAAAGTACGACCAGGGTCGCCCACTTAGTAGTGTGTGGTTGTTTGGGGGTGTTGAGAGACTCACCAAGAAAAAGTTTATTGTGCCTCTAGTAGACGATCACCAAGACCGAAGTGCTCAAACTCTCATACCCCTCATTAAGAAGTACATCCTACCTGGTACAATCATTGTCAGTGACGGCTGGAAGGCGTACTCTTCCCTACGGAACGAGGGATACACTCACTGGGTCGTCAACCACAGTGAAAACTTTGTAGACCCAGAAAACCCAGACATTCACACACAGAACATAGAGTGATTGTGGAGGGACATAAAGGAGTGGACAAAGCGACCCGGTATTAAAACTGAATATTTTGAACAGTATTTTGCCAGGTACTTGTTCATCAAGGAAAATTACAAACACCGTCACCACCGATTCTTTATGGCTGCTGCTCGACTCTACCCTCCACAGTCGACACGACCTTCACGACCGCGGGGGCCTGCTGTTCCGCTTGACGAACTGGAGCCGATAGAGGACTCTGACGCTGAGGACTCACAAGCTGGACCCTCAACTTCTTAAAGTGTTTAATGTGAGATTAACGATTTTCACTAGGCATGGATGATATCAATATGACTGGCGTACATTTATTTTATACACTTACGGAATACAACCACAACCTTGCGCCTCTGATTAACGTGTTGCCAACCGTGTTGACAATTTTATTTTGCGTTGACGTTTTGAACAATATTCGATACGCAACATTCACCATCTCTACCCACGACTACCCCAAACACTCAAGCAAGCGCGGGCACGTGTACGGAATCAGGTTCTTTATGGGGGAGGCATATTTCAACGATATATGGACTTTGACATTTTTAAGGACATTTACTTCAATGTAGGGATATTTATGTTAAATGTAGGGAAATATAAATTTCTTTTTCATTGACGTTTCTGGTTGTGTACAAATAATGTAAGGGTTTAGGTTTTAGGCTACAGTACTTACTCACCCGGGGAGGGGGCTGGGGGTTTGGGTATTTTTTTATTGTGATTTTTTGCTGTTTCACTGTTACTGTTACTGAATTTACTCCAACGTATATGGATGTGAGGGTAGAATAGTTATTGGGGGGTCCAGGGGGCACAGCCCCCTGGTTAGAGCGGGGGGGTCGCAGCCCCACCGGTTAGGTTAGGTTTGGGTTAGGTTAGGTTAGATTAGATTAGGTTAGGTTAGGTTAGGTTAGATTAGGTTAGGTTTTGTTAGATTAGATTAGGTTAGGTTAGGTTAGGTTTTGGTTAGGTTAGGTTAGGTTAGATTAGATTAGATTAGATTAGATTAGGTTAGGTTAGGTTTTTCGGTGTTTCCTACTAATTTCTTGCTGTTTCAATGGGGACATAACCTTAGTTTGGGTTAGGGTAGAATAGTTACTCAATTTACTCCAACTTATATGGATGTGAAGGTAGAATAGATATCGGGGGGTTCCAAGGGGCACAGCCCCCTGGTTAGAGCGGGGGGTTCCAGGGGGGGCGCAGCCCCCCCCCGGTTAGGTTAGGTTAGGTTTTTTGACTCATTTTTTGGCCTTTCACTGGGGGAGTTGGTTAGGTTTGCGTAGGGTTATTTCCTGAAATCCAGGAAAATTTCCCTACATTTAGGGAAATTTCCCTAGATTTAGGGAATTTCCCCTAAATTTAGGGAATTTCCCTAAATTTTCAAAGTCCATATAACACTCAAATATGCTTCCCCCCCAAAACCCCCGATTCCCCACAGGCCCCCAACCTTGCTTGAGGGGTTAGGAGGGTGTTGGTTGAATTGATTGGTAGATATATTGGTTGGTAGATATTGGTTGAAACTGCAATTTTACTCCACCTTCTCCACCTTTAGTCCTCCGTTGGTAATAAGAATTTAGGGCAACAAGTTGCTGGTATTATACCGGAGCGTGAAACATAACTAGGACAAAGGTGATGAAACACCAGACTAGATTTTCGTTATATTGTTCAATTCACTACATTACTACACCAACACCAACACACACTCAAACCTCCCACAAGTAATATTCATGAACGAGGAAGAACCACGTGGGTATCACCAAGAGAGAAATGCACAACACCAACACACACTCAAATCTCCCACAAGTAATATTCATGAACGAGGAAGAACCACGTGGGTAGCACCAAGAGAGAAATACACAACACCAACACACACTCAAATCTCCCACAAGTAATATTCATGAACGAGGAAGAACCACGTGGGTAGCACCAAGAGAGAAATGCACCCTCTCAATAAGCGTACTTCCAATCACCACCCAAGAGAGAGAGAGCAAGGGCCCGGCCTTCACCTTCTTGGTCGGGATACTCGTCACGTGACCCAGCCTGGCCTCGGCCAGAGTAGCCGATAACCAAACATTTACTGGGAACCATTATTCATATTAAATTTTTAATGCATTATTGTTAAATGGAAACATATTTAAGTTATAACTAATATTCTTAGATGATGATTATGGAAACATATTTAAGTTCTAACTAATATTCTTAGATGATTTATGTATGGCATATAAAATCTTTTGGTCGACTACTCTCGCCCAGGCTGAGCCAACACCATTTCATGACATGGCTTTGCTACTTCTTATTAATGAAGTTGTACATACAGGATATATAGATAAACAAAAACACATACACATAATAGAAAAACATAAAAAAATATGTAAATATGACACTAGACATAATATTTATAAATATTCTAAATAGATATTAGTAATTGCACCTTTTCAGAGAGAGAACGGAACCTAGGTATGTAGGAAGGGGTTACTAATTAATTACTATAAATCACGTTGTCGGCGTGGCGCTCTTGATTCCCTTGAGCAACGGGCATCTCTGTGGGGATTAAGCTTTCCGCTGCTAAGTGTATCATATATATGTGTGTGTATATATATATATATATATATATATATATATATATATATATATATATATATATATATATATATATACACACCATTTCTTAAGCACTATGTAATTATCTAATCGAAATATATGTAAATAAATATATGAAACTGTGTATGATCTTACTTATTTGATACGAATGTGTTCCCTTTTCCTTGTGAACCTGTGAGTTGCCGCTCCCCTCCCCCGCTACCCTGACAAAGGACAATAACTTTATGATAGGACTAGACTCCCAGTGTGAATGAAGTGTGTGTGTGTGTGTGTGTGTGTGTGTGTGTGTGTGTGTGTGTATGAAAGTGTATTATTATTTCATGTTCGCCTGTGTAACCAGTGACAAAAGTGGAAGAGGAAGTGGATGACCTTGAAGCCATAGTAGAGGAAGTAGAATGCCAGATTTGGCTAACTGCAGAGAGACTATCATGTTTAGTGTTAATGGGTGTTTTGTTTACACTTTATTTACACCTTAGCTTTAAATATAAGTTTAGAATCATACATTTTTAAAACATGTTAACTTTATTGGTCAAATTAATGTGTTTTTCTTTCACGAAATTGAAGTTTTTTTTCGGGGGCCAAAATACCATTCCCTATTATCCATTCTTTCTTATGGAAAGATAGCTTTGTTAATTTTTCTTCTCCTATTTCAGTTTGTGATTGCTTTAGAAACCCAAATCTCACACGAAACGACAAATATCTGTAAAAGTCAAAAGGATGCAGTTCAGTTTGCTTTAGCAGCCCATGCAGTATTATAGGAAGCTTACACATTTCATCACTTTCATTTGTCACCAAATAGTGCCAATAAGGTAAAATATAGTTGTTTTTCGTAACTATACGAAGTAGTAACGAAAAAAAATGTCATCCGTAATGACTGGTATAATGAAAGCTGTGTACCTAATGAAACTGATGCCACGATATTGAAAGGATTATCGAAAGTGTATATAATCATTCTGATACATGATCCAATCAAATGCAACGGCTTTAAGAAATTAAGTATATTAAAGGTATAGGCTACTAATGAATTTGAGAAGACAACATAACATAATAGCCACGTGCAGGCCTATTGACTTTCCTAATTTTGTAATATTCTTATGGTCTTTAAATTAAGTGTAATTTACATTTAAAAATTCATTTTAATCAACCCAAATTTTGAATTTTTTTTTATTACTTCTTAAGTAACATGAATATAACAAAAGTAGAGTGTTACTCCGGTAAGCCGCGAGTATTTCTTTCTTACTGTCTTTCAGGGAAACGAAATTTACTTCTATGAAGAAAATCCAATTACAGGTAAATATCAAGCTTGATGAACTCCTTGCCGGAGCTTACTCGTCGACTTCCGACTATGTTACTGATTTGCTCTACATCATCGAAATTCGCTACCGTCTTCCTTGTTATTCGGTGTGACTGTTCACATTTGCTCTCTTTCATCATGTTGAAAACACACTTCTGGATAGGGCTGACAAGCGTTTATACATATGCACGCGTATTTCATACATATACACAAGCTTCGATTATATCTTATAGGTGTATTGGCTTTTTTCAGCTCCCCACTTGTTCTCATTTTCTTATATTTCTATGTTGTATATATATATATATATATATATATATATATATATATATATATATATATATATATATATATATATATCTATATATATATATATATATATATATATATATATCTTGACAAATCTTTGACCATTTTGTCTCTGCCGCCATGTCCCGTAGCAATGTGAGCACGTTTTAATGTGTCAAACATATCCTCAATGTGCACAAAATAAACAGGTTCCTGAGTTCTATCATTCCGTTTCTTTATCAACTTTTCAACACCACCACACTGAAGACTTTCGTAATGCCCAAGGATGTAGTACTGACGATTTGATTTCTTTTTTGCACATGCAGCTCCCTGAGTTCTTCTATCAGATTGTAGTACTCGATTTTAGTCAGTAGTAATGACTTTGAGTCCGAGCTCTTCTTCAACATCAGTTCCTCGTAAAACTGGGCTTCCTGGGAACCCACCATATCTTCTACAAATGAAGTAAACCTCACGGAAGGACAATGCCAGGGACAAGGCCAACACACAACTGCACTGGCGAGCTGTCCAGCCCCCAGACGCCTGTACCGGTCACACACACACACACACACATACACACACACAGTATATCAATAAAATAATGAGCTCTGAGCTGGCTTCACAAGCCAATGGACCTGGATTCGTTCGCCGGGCGGGCGGAGTCGGAAGATCTGTGACCTTGCTAATACCAGGATTTATTTCAGTCAATATGTCAAGAAAATATATGAAAATTTTAGTCACATCAACGGTCCAGATTAGTCAGTAGTCCAATAAAATATATGAACATTTTAGTCACTTTATAAATTGCCTACAATATTTAGCTGATTTCTAAATTGACTGAGTGAATCACGCAATTCACAAATTTCCTGAAAAAATGTCACTTTAAAAATTTTCTGGATTTAGATATTGACTAACATATACACAAATACAAACGACACTTTATTAATCTTTTTGTGTTTCTTATTTTCCTAAGGTATATACACAAATATTCACCTAATTTCACTTACAAGTGTGCACACCATGCATTACATAAAAAATAAACAATTGCGCTACCACTCCGCAGCAGTGATAAGCAATTGAAACTCAGCGTCTGATAATAAAGATTTTTTTCATGCTGTGTTTTGATTAACTGTTTCGTTTTACATTTGCACAACACACACACACACACACACACACACACACACACACACACACACACACACACACACACAATCAAAAAGTTTCCCACCATCTGGCTTCGACTTTAGAGTCACTCTCTAACTAATTTTTTCTGTGCTGTATATCTCTCACCTAACTCCTCTGACTACAGAAAATTCTTTGACCACCTAACTTCTAAAGTGGAGCACATTCTGACTCTCTTCCATTTTGCGGAGAACTCCATTCCTGGAGACTTCAGTGTTCACCACCAGCTTTGGATTTCCTCTCCCTTTACTGACTATCCTGGTGAACTTGCCCATAACTTTGTTATCCTACATGACCTAGAGCAACTGGTGCAACACCCTACTCATATTCCTGACCGTCTTAGAGATACGCCTACCATTCTTGACCTTTTTCTAACCTCTAATCCTTCTCCTTATGCTGTCACCCATTCTTCTCTGTTGGGTTCCTCTGATCACAATCTCATATCTGTATCTTGTCCTATCTCTCCAATCCCTCCTCAGCATCCTCCAAAGCGGAGGTGTCTTTGGTGTTTTGCCTTTGCTAGTTGGGAAGACATGAGGAGGTATTATGCTGATTTACCTTGAAATGACTACTGCTTCCGTGTCAGGGACCCGTCTCTGAGTGCTGAGCGCATAACAGAGGTAATAGTGTTTGGCATGAAGGCGTACATTCCTCATTCTTTCGACCTAAACCTTTCAAACCCTTGTTTAACAGAGCCTGCTCTGATGCTATCGATGATAGAGAGGTGGCCCACAAAGGGTACTTGAGCCTTTCATCACCTGAGTCTCATGCGCTTTATATTTATGCCCGAAATCATGCCAAGTCTGTTCTTCAACTTGCCAAAAAACTCCTTCACCCATAGAAAGTGTCAAAATCTATCCAGATATAAATCCCCTCAAGACTTCTGGCATCTAGCCAAAAAAGATCTCCAACAACTTTACTTCTTCATATTCCCCTTCTTCAGTTCAACCTGACGGCACTAATGCCATCTCATCTATCTCTAAAGCTGAACTCTTCTCTCAAACCTTTGTTAAAATCTCTACCTTGGATGATTATGAGCTTGTTCCTCCCCCTCCTCTCCCCTCTGACTACTTCATTCTACCTATTAAAATAATTCGTAATGATGTTTTCCATGCCCTCGCTGGCCTAAACCCTCGGAAGGCTTATGAACCTAAAAGGGTCCCTCCTATTCTTCTCCGAAACTGTGCCTCTGTGCTTGCGCCTTGCCTAGTCAAACTCTTTCAACTCTGTCTATCTACATCTACCTTTCCTTCTTGCTGGAAGTTTGCCTACATTCAGCCTGTTCCTAAAAAGGGTGACCGTTCTAATCCTTCAAACTATAAACTCGATAGCCCTATTGCTTTAATCTCCTGCTTATCTAAAGTTTTTTAATCTATTATCAACAAGAAGATTCTTAAACATGTATCACTTCACAATCTTCTATCTGATCCCCAGTATAGCTTCCGTCAAGGCTGCTCTACTGGTGATCTTCTGGCTTTCCTTACTGAGTCTTGGTCATCCTCTTTCAGAGATTTTTTGAAACTTTTGCTGTAGTTCTAGACATATCAAAAGGTTTTGATAGAGTCTGGCACAAAGCTTTAATTTCTAAACTTCCCTCCTACAGGTTTTATCCTTCTCCCTGCAACTTCATCTCAAGTTTCCTTTCTGATCATTCTATTGGTGCTGTGGTAGACGGTCACTGTTCTTCCCCTAAATCTTTTAACATTGGTCTTCCTCAAGGGTCAGTCCTATCCCACACTCTCTTCCTATTACTCTTCAATGATCTTCTAAACCAAACTTCTTGCCCTATGCACTCCTGTGCTGATGATACCACCTTGCACTTTTCGACGTCTTTCCATAGACGACCAACTCTTCAGGAAGTACAAAGGTCACGCAGGGAAGCTTCAGAACGCCTAACTTCTGATCTCTCTAAAATTTCTGATTGGGGCAAGGCAAACTTAGTGTTGTTCAATGCCTCAAACACTCAATTTCTCCACCTAACAACTCGACACAACCTTTCTAATAACTATCCCCTCTTATTTAATGACACTCAACTGTCCCCTTCTGCTACACTGAACATTCTGGGTCTATCATGTACTTGTAATCTAAGCTGGAAACTTCACATCTCCTCTCAAGCTAAAACAGCTCTTATGAAGTTAGGTGTTCTGAGACATCTCCGCCAGTTTTACTCACCTCCCCAACTGCTAACTCTATACAGGGGCCACATCCGTCCATGTATGGAGTATGCTTCACATGTTTGGGGAGGCTCCACTCATACAGCTCTATTGAACAGGGTGGAATCAAAAGCTTTTCGTCTTATCAGCTCCTCTCCTCTGACTGACTGTATTCAGCCTCTTTCTCATCACCGCAATGTTGCCTCTCTTGCTCCCTTTAACCGCTATTTTCATGCTAACTGCTGTTCTGATCTTTCTAACTGCATGCCTCCCTTACTTCCGCGGCCTTGCCGCACAAGACTTGCCTCTTCCTCTCACTCCTATCTAATGCAAGTGCTAACCAGTATTCTCAGTCTTTCATCCCTTTCTATGGTGAACTCCGGAACTCTCTCTCTCTGCTTCTGTATTTCCACCTGCCTATGACTTGAACTGTTTCCAGAGAGAGGTACGAGTATCAAGACACTTATCCCATTCTTTTGGCTGACGAATCTGAACTTTCCCAGGGACCGGCATTTTAGTGGGCTTTTTTGTTTTATTTTTCTTGCCTTTGGCCGCTTCCCTTGTACATAAAAACAAACAAACAAGGACACAAATAAAAAAACAAATACACAAGGTCTCTAGTTAAGTGTGTGTCCCCTGCTCACCTAACAGTGATTAAGTACCTGTTATAAGTCGGAAGCTGTGATCCATCTCTGAAATAGAGGAAACAAACTCCGAATAAACCAACAAACACTCGGTGGCCTAACCACCCCCAGCCTAGGTCATTAGGTTAATTCTGGGGCAGTGGCAGCACCAAGATAGTGATTGAGGGGGCCTCGAGTCCATCCAATAATGAGCTAAGCTTCCACTTGTCCCCCCCCCCCCCCGCTAATAATTTTGTACTTCATATTTATGCATAGCAATTTACCATAAAAACTTAACTTTGATGACTTTTTGTGAAGCCC
>CM035194.1:20013044-20023348 GCA_020233015.1 Callinectes sapidus
GATATATATGCAGGTGTATGTATGATTCTTACATACGAAATGGCGTCCTACAACTTCCCCTTTTGCTTATTTAAGTGATGATGAGTTATTAAAATGTGTATTTGATAGTCATGACTTTCCCATAAGTGTAGACAATTGTCTCGTAAATAATGTACCTAATATAAAATGCGAGTACTATTTCTGTAGCGCATATAATGTTAGTTCTCCACAACATAGTCACTTGAACATTCTATCGTATAACATAAGTAGTGCTCCATTCCATTCAGATACTTTTGGTAATAAATGTTTAAACGCTATTAACTTTTGTGTTGATGTGATAGGTCTGTGTGAAACCCGTTTACATGATAATATTTCTTCCTTGTACAACCTAAATTCATATCGGGCATACTTCCAGAGTAAGAGCACCTTTGGGGGAAGGCTGGGTATTTCATTGCGTAGCAAGTTCACCCTAATTATTCTATGCAGCTACCCTATATTGAATCATTGTTCATGGAAGTTATTGGCCATCATAAATTTGTCACTGTACTCGTCTATAGACCCCCAAATTCATATTTCTTAAACTTCCTAAATGCAATGGAAGAAATTTTGGAGTACATAGTTTTTTCCTTACAAATAGCCCGTTATATTTTCAGTGATTTTAATATCAATTTACTTAACAATACTGATTAAAAGGTGAAATAATTTAGTAATATCTTTTTCTCTCATTTATTTTTTCCCTGCATAACTAAACCCACAAGAGTAACGAAATCCTTAGCTACCCTCATTGATAACATCAGGACAAGCAACTTTGAAAGACTCAGAAACAGTAGAATTATGTATAGCATGATTAGTGATCATTTTTCCGTTTGTTCTTTTAACTTATCATCTTCTACAGACCAGCAACATCAACTTATCAAAAAGAGAGTATTAAGTGTTGAGGCCACTACATCCTTTAAATCTTCATTAGCAACTTATAACTGGACAGATGTAATGACCGGCCATGACGTGAATATGGATTTCAATGAGTACATGGGTACGTTTTTACAGTTGTATAATACTTATTTATCTGTTAGAGAATAAGATTAAAGAGAAACACATTAGTAAACCATATATAACTACAGCTAGTAAGAATTCAACCAAAGAAAATAATAGATTACAGAAGTTATACGCAAAGTGGCCTTTACCCTACGAAAGACAATTTAAGAAGTAGAGAAATATGTTGACTTCCCTAATCAGGAAGGCAAAAAAATTATCTTATAAATACATTAGAGAAAGGTGCAAGAAATTCTAAGAAAATGTGGAATGTATTCAATGATTTACTAGGTAGAAAAAGGAATAGCAACTCAAACGTTTTTGTACACCAGGATTGAAATCTCACAGATAGTTTAGATATATCGGAGGAATTTAACAATTATTTTTCAAATGTAGCAGAAAACTTAGCACAGCGTATAGAAGATCCTAGAATATCGTATGAGAAGTACTTACCCGAACCAGTACATTTTTCTTTTTACTTGAGACCCACATCATGTGCCGAAATAAATACCATAATTACTAGCATGAAGGAAAAAAAGTCCAGGTCATGACGACGTGAGTATTAGTATTATCAAAGAGTGCAAGGAAGTGATTACTCCCATTTTGGAGTATATCATTAATAAATCCTTTGTTCTTGGCTGCTTTCTTGATTTCTTACAAATTGCACAGGTGGTCCATATATTAAGAAAAGGTGACTTCTGTATTTTTTTTCTAATTATAGACCTGTTTCAGTGCTGCCTTGTTTGAGCAAAATATTTGAAAAAGTTGTAGCGCACAGGATTATGGATTACTTAGAGCAAAACTCGCTTTTATCTGATAATCAGTTTGAATTCAGACTAAAGTACTCTACACAACTGGCCATCCACCGGCTTTGTCAAAATTTATATAAGGTTCTGGACAACAAAATGTATCTGTTAACAGTTTTTTTAGCCCTTTCAAAAGCTTTTGGCACCATAAATCATCCTATATTACTCCATAAATTAACAGTATACGGCATAAGGGGACAAGCACATAATTGGTTTAAAAGTTACCTCGCTTCAAGGAAACAATACACTACGTACAAAAATGCCAACTTACGTTGTAAGAATGTAATTTGTGGTGTTCCGCAAGGATCCATTCTAGGTATGTTGTTATTTTTTATTTATGTGAATGACATCACTTTTTGTTCCAACATGCTGAAATTTATATTGTTTGCTGATGATACCAACATTTTTCTTCATGGCAGTGACTTAAATACTATAACAAATACAATGAATTCTGAGTTAGTAAATGTAGTAAATTGGTTGAGTAGTAATAAATTATCATTAAATGTAAGGAAAACACAATATATGCTCACACAGCACCATATGACACACCCAGTAACTGACGATGTTAAAATTCTTAATTCAGTGATTAAAAAGGTTAACGAAATTAAATTTTGGGCATTACATTAGACTGCCAATTAAACTAGAAGACACACATAGAAGGAGTAATTAACAAAGTATCTAAAATTACTGGTATTTTATATAGAATTAGGACCTCATGCAACGTAAATTGTTTAGTTCAAATATATTACTCCCTATTGTATTCAAATATGATTAATAATTATGCATTATGGGGTGGGGCATATAAGTCATATATTGATAAATTATTTGTAAGTCAAAAGAAATTGATCAGAGTTATAACCCAATCAGGCAAGTTCGATCACACTGCTCCCCTCTTTCGTAATCTTAAGCTACTCAAAATACAGGACATTATTTCATATCAAACTATAATATTTGTATATAAATCACTGAATGATATCTTATAGATTGTGGTTATTAGCAACGCATCCAAATTAACCTGCACGCCAGGGACACTAGTGATCTTGTAGTGCCTCTGTTCAAGACCTATCATGCTCAGCAATGTGTTCTTTACCGGGGAACTAATCTATGGAACCAACTTTCACCTGATGTCAAAAACAAGTCTCTAAACTCAATCAAACTACATATGGAGGAACAGTTAAGAGACAGATATTAAGCATTATGTATTGGTAGTTTGTAATGTTAGGTAGGCATATTGTATTTTCGTTGTAATTTGTAGTATTAAGTTTCTGTAACAATAGTGGTTGGTTATAGAAACAATTACTACAAATATATTGTCTACATATATCAATGGAAAATAATTTGTAATTCTTTTTAAGTGACTGATATTGAAGCAGGGTACATAGTCCATAAAGAGTCTAGAGCTCCATGGAAAATGGCTTTCGAGTAACTTTTATGTATTGGATAAATCATTGTTTTGTATTAAATAATCAAACAATAAACAATCAAACAATCAAACAATCAAACAATCTCTCTCTCTCTCTCTCTCTCTCTCTCTCTCTCTCTCTCTCTCTCTCTCTCTCTCTCTCTCTCTCTCTCTCTCTCTCTCTCTCTCGCGCGCACACACATGAAGGTCATCCTCTTCTCCTCTTCCCCTGATCCAGTTATTCATGGACGGCCCATCAGCCATTCATGTATTGACGCCGCCTTTCATTTCGCTGGCCGTTGTGGTGACCCAGTTCCTACATTCTCCAACAAACTCATAAATACACTGAAATGCATAAGCGTCTATTCCTGACGTCACGTTCACAACCACTGCTTACCGATATAATACGTTACGTGAAACTGCGTACAAATATATATATATATATATATATATATATATATATATATATATATATATATATATATATATATATATATATATATATATATATATATACACACACACACACACACACACACACACACACACACACAGCCACGAAGGTAGTTCAAGGTAAATTTGTCTAAGTAGGTTTATGCAATCAGAGATTATTAAAGGACAATTCACTTAACCTTCTATTCGTAAACATTTGTTATTTCACAAGGACTATTTTCAAAGACCACAGAAGAAAAGGAAGACACAACTTCCAAAGGATTCCAATTCTAACTGATCACGCAAAGTTTTTATAAAGATTACCATCCAAAACCCTAAACGTTTCCAATATAACCTGGTAAAAGTTTCTTATATAAAACACCGTAATGTCCGAGAATACTAATCTTAGTTCAACACTAGCAATGCTTTAGAAAATAAGTTATTTCAGTAATTAGTAATGGACAGATAAATATGACCACATATGAAAGGAGCAATGGTAGAGAGAAGATAAATAAGGGTATTAGTAAAGGGTATTAGTAAATGAGAGAGAGAGAGAGAGAGAGAGAGAGAGAGAGAGAGAGAGAGAGAGAGAGAGAGAGAGAGAGAGAGAGAGAGAGAGAGAGAGAGAGAGCAAACGTAAAGAGACGAGACGACATTTGTAAAGGGAACAAGTGCCAATAATATTTAACGCATTTAGAGGGTGTAGTGACTAATGAGAGATTTCCTCTCGTAGGATCTTCTACCCTCCTCCATTCATCAACCACTCCATTCATCAACCACTCTGTTCGAGAACCAGTTCTTTCTCATTTTTTTTCCTAAACTTAGATTTCTCAAGCATGAACCCATTATTTCTAGTCTTATCCTGGCCACTGATTCTAAAAACGTGTCTCCTTTGTTGTAATCCTTATACCACGTAAACACTTCTATCATAATCTCTTAATTTACGTATCTCTAAATAATGCAACTTTCGTATCTTCAATCTCGCTTCATAAGTATTATCCCATATCCCCTATATCCCTTTAGACATTCGCTTTTGCACTGATTCAAATATAATTATATCCTTCTTTTAATGTAGGAACCAGAACTGCACAGCAAAATCTAGATTTGGTCTGACTAGCCCCAATTATCATTTTTAAATTTCTAAAGTAATTCTGCATTTTACATTCCTAAAAAAACCTAATCCTAATAAATTACTTGATTAATTTCTAGCTTCTATGCATTGTTTTCTTAGACCAAGATCAAAGTTAACTACAACTATCAAATTATATCTACAGCCTATCAGGGTCTCCTTGTTCATTACATACCTATTTTGGGAAGTTCCTCTACTTTCGCTAAGAACTTTCCATTTGTTAATCTTAAGCTACTTTTAGCATGTATCTGTCCACTCGATTATCTTATCCATATTTGCTTGTAAGGCGATGGTATCCAAATTCGACCTAACTGTTCTACTTAATTTTGTGTTACCCGTAATTTTTTGCACTTATGAGTACTAATTTCACTATCTAAATCACTGCTATTCATTAAAAATAATAATGACCATAAAACTAATCTATATGGCACTCCACTAATTACTTAACCCAACTCATAAATTTACTCACAAACTTATCCAGACTAATTTTTTCTTCTATCCCGTGCGCCTCTGATAGGGTGCCTTATCATACGTTTACTAAAATCTAGATATTGGATATCATGAATATCACTATTATTTGCCGCTTCATAAATTTTACTGCAAAAATTCAACAAGTTTTAAGACATAATAATCCATGCTGAGATTGATTTATCAACTTATGTTTGTCTAAATGCTTTCCAATATCCAAAATACATACAATGGAAGCATAAAAACATTCTCTTTTGATACAATAAATAGGTAAATGAAAAGAGGATAATAAAGGCTCGCCGGTCACCTTACATGATGAAACAAGCACGATATGACAAAAAAGACGTGGAAAAATTCAAATCATAACACTTTTGATATATAAGTTTGAAATGATTATAATAATAGTACCAGGAAAAGATGTCTCCTATCCTTAAAAATGAGAGGCAGTAATGTACGCAGCACGCACGTGCGCGCGCGCGCGTTTTTTTTTTTTTGTGTGTGTGTTTATTTGTTTGTGTATGTGCAGATGAATAAACGAGAACTAAATCTGACCTCAGAGTTAATCCCCTCAGCGGCGGTTGACCTTGTGCTGTATTATCCCTCTGATGCTAGACCACATGGGCACTAGGACATCCGTGTTTCCACATTTTGCCTTTCCCAGTTATCATCCCAATGGAGAAAGAAGACGTAATGTAATGCATGATGATGGACGAATAGAGTCCCGCCACAAGAGGGACGTGACTGTTGCAGAATCACACCGATCAATACAGACAACTCTTGTATTTAATGTTGATGAAGCGTGTCTCTCTCTCTCTCTCTCTCTCTCTCTCTCTCTCTCTCTCTCTCTCTCTCTCTCTCTCTCTCTCTCTCTCTCTCTCTCTCTCTCTCTCTCTCTCTCTCTCTCTCTCTCTCTCTCTCTCTCTCTCTCTCCATAAAGGGGGCGGTCACATCCTGGGCTCACAAGAGAACGCTGCTCTTTTATACAGAACTACGTGCACCTAACACACATGCGCTTCTTAAAATTCAAAATCAAAATGACGACTGTAAGTCAGTCTTTGGTTCTCTTGGGAGAGGCCCCTAGGTTTGATTCCTCTTCCGATGTCGACCCTAAATGTTTTGATATACCCCCTCAACTTTATATTCATTAATTCTTTCAATATTAGCGGTTTTATATCTAGTTTTTCAATCTGTAGAACACTACCTCTCCTTTACTAAACCTCATATTCTTTCCCTTACTGAAGCAAATCACAGTAGTTTCTATTTCCTTTTATACTACTTTCTCCATCCTTCTTTTCATTCCAAACCTCAATGTAGTGTTTATGTGCGCGACGACTTAATTTACTCTGTTGCCTATGCTCTTGAATCTTCTGAGTTCTCCAGTCACTTTCTACTTAGATTTACATTTGATTTATACATTTTGCCAAACTCTTATTTCCTTTGACTACTTAACTTCCAAAGTTGAGTATATTCTGTCTCTTAACTTTTACAGAGATCCCCATCTTTGGAAACTTCAATGTTCACCACAAGTGTCAGCCTTCCTTTCCTTTCACGGGCCAACCTGGTGGATTAACCTTTAACTTAACTTTTCTCGATGAAGTAGATGGACTGGTTCAATATTTGTATTCCTGACAGTCTTGGAGATAAACCTAACATCTTTGACCTTTTCTAACCTCCAATCATTCCACTTTTGCGATTACTCTATCTTCTTCCTTGGGCTCCTCCTCCAATCTTAAATCTTTATCGTGCTCCATTTCCAGAATCCTTACTAAGCATCCCCCAAGGGCGAGGGACCTCTGGCGTTGCTCCTCTCCCATTTGGTGGCATGACTGAGGATTTATTATGATAATTTCCCTTGGAATGACTACTGCTTTAATTTTAAGACCCATCATTGTATACTGAGCATACAACAAAGATCATGTACTATTTGACCGATATGGAGGCATATGTACCAGTCTGTGTGATGTCAGACCGATACTTTTTTTATATATTTAGTAGCGTTGGACGAGTGGCTGGCATGGAGTGCGTGGGGTAGGATGTGGTAGTGGTATCTTTCAAGTGAGGTAAGAAAAATACATGCAGAAGTTGATTATGGACTTGTATTATTTCTCTCTTGATACAGCTTTGATAAACGATGTGGTGAAGATATGACGAGTGTCGAGAGGGAGAGATGTGCTTCAATGCTGAATGATGTTGCTTGAATGATAAGGAGAACGCGAGGACAAGCCTTTTTAATAATATCGGGGGCGTGGCTTTAGCAGGAGGTGTGACCAAGAGAAAAGTTGGAAATAACTAGTTTGAGTTAAAAGGGTCAGGAATGTCAAGAAAGGGTCAGGTTTCCCAGGAGACTGAAGGCCGGCAAAAATTTCACATAGTCATTAATTTGTCATTAATTTTCCCTTGACAGGGAGTGTGAGGTTTTTAGAAGGAAGGGTGTGGAAAGGTAAGGCGAACACGTGTGACGGAGAGAGCATATTTTTTTTTGTAATAAACTGATATAGATAAATTTAACAGTCTTTTCTTTGAACTTTAGCCTTCCAAACCTTTGCTTAACACAGCCTATTCTTGTGCTACACATGATTAAATGATGGACCCTAAAGGTAATTAAGTTTTCTATCTTTAGAATCTCATGCTTTTCATATTTCTACCAGGAATCTTTTCTTCTTATCAACTCCTCATCTCTGATTGACTGTATTCATCCTTTTTTCTCTGTTGCATTATTGCACTTCTTGATATATTTTACCATAATTTTCATGACAACTGCTCTTCTTATCCCAATAACTTAATTCCTCTCTTCTTCCCGAGGCTTAGCTGGACTAGACTTTCTACGTATTTCACCCTTTCTTATCCACCTCTACAGTGCAATAGTTAACCAGTACTTTTTGTCATTCATCCATTTCCCTGGTAAACTCTGGAAATTCTTGCCTGCTTCTGTACATCCACCGATCCATTCTGAAATTATTTACGAGCTATGTCTCAGGATATTTATCCCATTCTTTTGGTTTACTCTTTTAATCCTGCTAAAGGACCGGCACCTCAATGAGTCTTTTTTATCATTTTTTCCCCTTGGCTAGTTTTCCTTCTTACACAAAAAAGGAAAATGAATTTAACATTGTCAATAATTGAAGGGCAGCCAGAAGAAGAAAATGATTAAAGAGCATAGCAACACCATAAGACAGTTCTCTTCTTATATAACCGTGAGTTCATGATACTTTGAGCTTTTTTTTGTTTTTATGGGTCATCGTTGACGTCATGTGCGGCAGGTTTCTTGCACCTTCATTTCCTTCTTGTAAATATCCATGACACAACAGAACAACATTTTTTTTTTTTTTTCAGTACTTACCTTAATTTGAAAGGAAGAGCTCGAATGCTCACTGAGCGTAGACATTTGTATATTACAAGAATACAAATCTCAGGAGCGCATGGATAACCTGTTCTCTCCTGGAGTTCTTTCATAATTTATTTCAAGAGTGTCCCGATAGGCGGCTTTGACTGAAACTTTCTTTGCTTTACACATGATTTTTTTTTTTTTTCGATTTGTGAGAGCTGAAAAAAATTGCCGATTATTTTGCAACGGTTTCTTCATGTGTAATAATAATAAAAAAAATTCCAACGTGAAATATTTACTGCATTCTACGTTATCTGTGTCTTTGATGATTTTAAATGTTTGTATCAAGTAGCCTCTTAGTCTTTTAAGTGTTAATAGACAGAAGAAGAAGAAGAAGAAGAAGAAGAAGAAGAAGAAGAAGAAGAAGAAGAAGAAGAAGAAGAGAAAAAGAAAAAGAAAAAGAAAAAGAAATAGAAAAGAAGAGAAAGAAGAAGAAGAAGAAGAAGAAGAAAACCACCACCACCAACAACAGCAAACTCTTGAAAAAGCTCAAATGATAAGTGGAAATACAGAGGTAGGTAGGGAATTCCAGAGTTTATCAGAAAAAGAGGAAAGTAAGTAGAATTAAAAAAAAAAAGTGAAAGAGATGAGGTAGTTTTACCACATACAATTTTTTTTAAATCTTAACAATTGTCATCTGATGGAGCCCTTTCTTATCTTAAAACAATCGTATTCATTGAAGTACATTTGAATAGATGACTATAGTGTTGAGTAAGTTACTCTGAAAGCAATTGATTAATTGTATCATTATTGGGACGCAGTCAGCAGTAAGTTGCAAAGGAACAAAACATCAACATGGTCCCTTTAATCTTTGATCTTTGTTACATAATAGTGATTTCGCTTCCTTGTAGAAATGTGTAAGTATCAGAGAGCAAATGATACGTAGTGAACTTGTTCGTTACTCAAACACGATTAATGCCAACTGCGTATTAGTTTCTAGATAATTGTTGGGACATTTTTTATTATTCATTTGACAATATCTAAGTTAATGACTTTTGGAGGAAGAAAATTCTAGATATTCATATGATTGAAGAAAATAAAAGTCCAGTTTAATGAATTACAAATCACTTTGAACCCACTGTATCTTATAACATTTAACTGTGAGGTTGAAGAGGAGGAGGAGGAGGAGGAGGAGGAGGAGGAGGAGGAGGAGGAAAAGAAGGAAAAAGAGGAGGAGGAGGAGGAGGAGGAGGAAGGTAGAGGAGGAGGAGGAGGAGGAGGAGAAGGAGGAGGGAGGGGGAGGAGGAGGAGGAGCAAGATGAGACAAAGAAAGAGAATTAAAAGAGAAAGAGGAGACAGCCAAAGATGACACTGACGTTGTGATGACTACATATATACACAACGTGAGACGAGGAAACAAATTGAAATATAAAAGAAAAAGAAAAAAAGAAAAAGCTGCCAATCCCTCACCAGTACACTCTAGAGCAAACAGAAGGAGAGAGCCAAAGGAAAGTGGAGCATGACAGTGCTCAAGGGATCAGGTTGTATAGAAGGCAAAAACTAAAAAGGTTTCTCGCGTTTTCATTTCGTTTCAAAAAAATATTTTCCCATCTTCCAGAAAACCAAGAGATGTGGATTGTGTAACTTTAATATTTAAAGGTTTAACGGAAAAATACGTGAAGCACTGAGGTGTGTGTGTGTGTGTGTGTGTGTGTGTGTGGGTGTGTGTGT
>CM035194.1:20033745-20043745 GCA_020233015.1 Callinectes sapidus
ATATATATATATATATATATATATATGGCTGTTCTAGTGATTTCAGCGTAGGAGGGAAAAGTTGCCTCACAGTTACAGGATCTGAACGTTTATTTTGTCTATTATTGTCTTGTGACAGCAGCACCAAAGATGGCTACAAACTTAACTCTCACGCTGGTGTTGTTCTATGGCACTGTTTTTTTTTTTTTTTTCACACTCTTCCATTTTTTCATAATAATTCCTCGTACATAATTTCTGCTTCCTGATGCCTGTTTTTATTTCAGTAAGCAAAACCAAGGTAGGTCGAGGAACACTCAATGGGCAGCCCCGATGCTCCCCTGCGGTAGTAGTGGCGGGTTGGCGGTCTGAGGATCTTTTGTTGAGGTGATTTTTCCCGTCTCTCTCGTTCTGCGTCCTTGTCACAGGTGAGAGAGAACAGTGACCACGCTCTTCGAAACTGTGACCTCCGCCTACGTCTCTCGAGACACACGTTGGAGGAGGTTGAGGTGGGTGAGGTGGTGGTGCAAGGAGTGCAGTCCATGTCCGTAGATTGTGGGAGGCTGGCAGGGGAGCTGAGTTGTCTTCTCTCCGCCAATGACAAGCTGCGGCCGCTCCGCCTAGTATTGGCTCCTCTGTGGCGCGGGCTGGGACTCTGGCTGGTGCTTGATCTGTGCTTCACTTTTTCAGATGGCTGTCGCTGCCAGTCTATGAGTCTCTCTGTGCTCATTGCACTATTGTAACTACAGTTAGTACTTGCACAACTGGTAATACTACAGTTAGTATTACTATTGCTACTGGTGCTGTCACTACTGCTACTACTGTTGCTACTACTACTACTGCTACTGCTGCTGCTTCTTAGACCAAATCGTTGTCTTTGTCTTGATTTGGACAGGATCACAGCACAATGTTCTATTACTGGGCCACACCAGCACTCATCCGAAAAGCGAAGACACTTCTGTCCCGGCAGCAATGAAGCCGAGGAAGAGGAGGAAGAGGAAGAGTAGGAGTGGAACTGACGTGCTCGCACTCTTCCCTCCACAGACAGCTCCCTTGGGCTTCTCTCCTCCCTCACCTCGATGTCTTCGTAACTGCAGTCGAAGCTGCTCATTCTCCTTAAACGAAAGCGTGACCGGTTCCTCTTGTTGGTGTCAGTACTAGAGTGTGAGCTACTCCTCTCGTCGTCTCCCTTCCTGCCTGAGGACATTGCTGCGGCTTGGGATGCAGGCGTGAGTTCCTGGCGTGAAAACTTCACAACACCAAACTGTGATCCGTGAGGCAGACTGACTGGAAATCCGGGATGTGAGCTCAGGGAAAGACAGCGATCAGCAACCTTATGGTGAAGCCTCACACCGACTTGCGCCTTATATACATTGCCACGCTCCATCCTCCTCCATACACCACAGTTGCCAGAACTCATCAGTATCCATGAAACACCCGCCAGCAGTCACGTGTCATCATCCAAAGGGAGGGGAGGGAAGAGACCACCACCACCCTCAGACTCTCAGGCCTTTTGTATCTGGTTACCTTTCACTGTCTCGCCAAAATACTCATCTCCGAACCATGAAGACATCACTAAACTTCCCCGCTTTGGTTTATGTATATATTTTTTTATTTGTATATAATTCTCTCTCTCTCTCTCTCTCTCTCTCTCTCTCTCTCTCTCTCTCTCTCTCTCTCTCTCTCTCTCTCTCTCTCTCTCTCTCTCTCTCTCTCTCTCTCTCTCTCTCTCTCCTGTCAACAAAAATCATTAAAATGATGTGATAAATCATGATTTTTTTCTTTGTGTGCAAAGTCTCCAATGATCTACCTTTCTCTTTGATAGTCTTTCTTAGAAATTCTAACAGAGAAAAGCTCAGCCAGACATTCTGGGAATTACGTAAACTACCCATGGGTGTTTTAGACCAAAAGTTTCTGTACACAATTTTTTCCTTCCTCTCGAGGAAAAATTTCAAAGTGGGGAATATTTTGTCTATTTACCAT
This sequence comes from Callinectes sapidus, assembly GCA_020233015.1. Taxonomy (NCBI): domain Eukaryota; kingdom Metazoa; phylum Arthropoda; class Malacostraca; order Decapoda; family Portunidae; genus Callinectes; species Callinectes sapidus. Next base: position 20,035,705 of record CM035194.1, read on the forward strand.
ATTTTGCAAACTTAAGTTCACTCATTCATTTATGATTACGTAAATGATGTTTAAGTATTAAAAGATAGTCAACTATTTTTATATGTCAGTCACTACAAACAGAAACTGATATTCTCAAGCAACCTCATTACAAGAGGAAGATCTCACAGTCATCCCTTACGCTCCAGATTTCTTTCCTAATGGGTAAAAGAGAGAAATAGAAGAGGTTTATTTTCAGCAGGGCAGCCAGATTCCTGTGAGCTATCACGTGTCCAACGAAATAAGAATCTGATTTCTCTCTTGAAACTCAGCTTACTCGTGTTCACTTCTTGTGTCAGGAGTGTTTTTACAGATATTGGTTCAGAGAGAGAGAGAGAGAGAGAGAGAGAGAGAGAGAGAGAGAGAGAGAGAGAGAGAGAGAGAGAGAGAGAGAGAGAGAGAGAGAGAGTTAAAGTTGCAGTGAGAATAAGGAAATGATTAGGAAATTACATACGATCTTCAGAGCATCTTCTCCATAACACATTCACTTCATTCTAGTTGATTTGTCTTCATCTTCATCCCTTTCTAGATCCGAGTCTTATCAGTGGCAATAATCAGTAGGTTCATTATCATACGTGCGGCACCATCAACATCGCCACTATTGATGCCACCTTCAGCATCATCATTAGAATCACCATCGATAAGACCCTCAATTGCCTAAGAACCGAAACATACTAATACATCTACATCTAGGCTTGTCTAATCCTAACTTCTATTCATCCAATGCTTTGTATAGTGTTTCACCCCATTATAGTTTTCCGAAGTTTTTAGTCTGGCATTGGCACTCGCTCATCCATTGATTTAAAAAAAAAAAAAAAATGTGAAACTTATGGTAAGTGAAGAGGTACATGATCAAAGAAAACACTCTTATTACTGAGTGGAAAGCTAGTCATTATGTGTTCTTTTAATTGTTGCATCTGATAAAACACTACACTAGAAAGTACTTCCCTAAACTCTAAATCGCAGTGGTGACTGATGTCAATATATATTTAGGGAATCATCGTGGTGGTGGAGTAATAATAACACAGCCACATAGGGAGGAATAGGGGGTAAGAATGCAAATCTATATTCAGCACGCAATGTTCCCTGTATTCACAAGATTAAAGGTAAATGTGAAGTAACATTTATAATGATCTAGCATCGTTAATACATACAAAGGAGCTGCACCTCCTCAGGGACTGGCCCAAGACCAGACTTGTTCCCCAGCCGGGACAATTCTGGGCCAAAAACCTGCAGGGGGCGGCTCGTGGTCGCCACGACAGGAGGACATCATCGTTTCCATGGTGATACTTAAATTTCACTGACGTCAGCACCGACAAGGTACATAATGACGTTTGATTGCACAAAAAGATATATTTTTGCCTCTTTAAAACCAACCATTAAAAAGCTACCGACCAAGTGGTGGAGACGCCTCCCGCTGCGAAACATAACAGTTCTAATGAACCAGGATCCTTTTGGCATCATGCCAGCGGTAGTGTCTTCATGCATACATTTGCCATCGCTGGGTGCAAACCCTTCACCTGACAATAGTGCTTATGCGTGGGATAACAACGTAGATTGAGTGAGATACACAGCAAGATTTACGATATTTCCTTTCATGTCTAAGATTCACTAAGTCAATGCATCTCCATTTAACTTAGAGTATGAAAATACCACGGACCAACAAGACTTTTTTTTCATGTGTGAGCAGGCCGCCGCACTACCGGGGGCCATCACACACAGAGGGTGGAAATTACTTCCAAGATTTCCCGCAGAGCCCTGCGACTTAGTAAGAAGACTTGCACTGATTTCAATCCCAGGGATCGTGTGTCACAGGATGCTGAGGGGCACCAGTCAGACGGGAAAATACGACCAAAGAGAATCCAAACTGCAAACTATAAATATGCAATGAGACAGCACTTCAGCTTTCGCCACATACTGTAGGCCATGGAAGTCCAAACCTTATGGTTTTCATTTCCATCGGCAATATTTGGCAGAAGAACGTTGCAGTAAAAATAAAGGTGGAATCCTTGCTCTTTTCAATATAATTTTCTCATGTTCTTTTCTTCAACGACCTCTGATGACGCACAAAAAAAAGTGTTAGAAGCATGGAAGGGAAAAAAAAAAAATTCTTCACAATGTGAAAACAGAAAACATCTATTAACAGACTCCAGTGATTTATACTTATGACCAGTTAAATATACTGATGTGAGTAGGAAAACATATCGGGCCATATTGTAGACTTTAATAAACAAAAAAAAGAACAGGGCATTACAAAAGAGAAGGCAGTACATTTAAACAATACACTTATACAATAGATAAAAGCAAGCTTAACTAAGGCAATCAGACATGCATCTCTGAAAAAAAACTTAACACACAATACAAAGAAAATACACACCTGAAGTGAACTAATAGAGGGCAATAGTTCCTATTTACTACCGCCCATACTATATCAAATTAACATGTAAAACTGATTGAATAAAATACAAGCCGACTCAATAAGTGAGTAAATTATATCTAAACTGAAATTCAGACAATGCATACCGCTTACTTTGATGAAGGAAGAAAAACGTCTAAAAAAGAACAGATAACTAAAGGCCTACGATACTGGATTTAAATTTCACGTGACGTGACGTGGATAAAAGCCCCCAATTCTGTTTTTCATCTTTGTGACGTAAAACTGAAGCTACAATACTTTCCAATCTGAAAAGCAAACTGGTAAAATACTCACAGAGCTGTCAGTCACTCAGTCATACATATTATTTGAAGAAGTTCGAAAAACATTCAATAAGAAAAAGTTGTTAAAAACAATTGACTTCAAGTAAGTTTAAAGTAGTAGTAGTAGTAGTAGTAGTAGTAGTAGTAGTAGTAGTAGTAGTAGTAGTAGAAGCAGTAGGAGTAGTAGTATACAGTAGCACTTTTCTGTTTCTTCCTACTTTCTCTGCCCACATTTTCGTTCTAAAACTAGATGTTGCGTCTATGTGTTCAAAGACTTAACTGAATCTCGTGCCCACACTCTTAAATCTTCCAAATTTTTTACCATCTGGCTTCGAATTAATGGTCACTCTCTAACTAAATCTATCCGTGTTGTATGTCTCTCCCCTAACTCCTCTAACTATAATAAATTCTTTGGCTATTTAACTTCTAAAGTGGAGCATATACTGTCTTTCTATCCGTTCGCAGAGATCTCCATGCTTGGAGACTTCAATTTTCACCACTAGCTTTGGCTTTACTGTTCCTTCACTGACCATCCTGGTGATAAATTTTGTTATCCTCCATGACTTAGAACAACTGGTGCAACACCCTACTCGTATTCCCATCTTGTACAAACGTTAAACATTCTTGATGTTTTCCTTACCTGTAACCCTTCAGCTTATCTTGTTACCCTTTCTTCTCCATTGGGCTCCTCCCATCACGACCTCATGTCTGAATCTTGTTCTATTTCTCTAATCCTTCCTCAGGGTCCTCAAAAGTGGAGACACCTCTAGCGTTTTGCTTCTGCCAGTTGCGGGGACGTAAAAAGGTGTTATGCTGATTTTTCCTGGAATGATTACTGTTTCCGTGACAGAGACCCATATCTGTGTTCTGAGTACATTAAAGAAACGATATTGTCAGGCAGGGAAGCATGCATTTCTAACTCTTTCCCTCAACCTAAATCTTCTAAACACTGGTTTAACTCAACCTGTTCTAGTGCTGTATATGCAAGAGAGATTGCCCACAAAGGGTAATTAAGCACTCCATCACCTGAATCTCGTGCACTTCATATTTCTGCCCGTAACCATGTTAATTCTGCTTTACAACTTGCTCTACACTCTTTCATTCATAGAAAATGCAAACTCCAGCTTCCCTTGAGATTTCAGGCAACTGACGGAAAATATCTCCATTAACTATTTCTTTTTCTTTCATTTTTTCATTTCATCCCGATGGCACTACTGTCATCGCTAATAGCCTTACCTTGGATCTGATCACCAGTATGGCTTCCATTAAGGGCGCTCTACACTTTTCCACGTCTTTCGAGAGACGACCAACAATTCAGGAAGTTAACAGTTCACGCAAAGACGCCACAGAACGCATGACATCTGATCTCTCTAAGATCTCTGATTGGGGAAGAGAAAACTTGGTATTGTTCAGTGCCTCAAAAACTCGGTTTCTCTATCATCTTAGTCCCCTTTTCTTCAATGACACCTGTGCGGAGTGAGTCACCGAAGGTCCGTATCACTCGTTGAGCCAGTGAGTTTCCGAGGGTTTGTGACCCCCGAAGCTCCACACGATGCATGGAAGCTTGTGGCTGTTCTAACTATCGGAGGCGACGCTACACCACTGCCATATCAACGAGGCCTACAAGAGCTCGTTACAACTCCAGCCACACCAGCCATTACCTTACTTATACCTGCATATAATTTGCACTGTTGTACATAATCACCACTGGTGTAATTAAACTTCTGCATCGTCGTCGTGTTTACCTTTACTCTTTACATTGCAAAGTGAGTAGAATCTGCTAAGATGGAGACACGAGGACAAGTAGTGGCAGCACAGACACAGGACAAGCTGGCGTTATTACTGGAGGCGCAACAGGAGGATCGCAGCTTACTAATGGAACAGAACTCTGCAATCCAGAAGCAACAGGAGTCTATGTAAAAACTATTATCGCAGGTAGTTAGCCAGTCAGAATAGTACCACTGGCGGCACAGATGAAGGCACTGGTGGCCGTGACCCTTCTTATTCTCCGCAGTTTTTGCCTAGATGTTACCTCAGTCGACCGCAAGTACAACTTCCACATAAACCATCTCTAGATGTGTCTCTCCGTGAGTATAAGGTGTGGCACAGCACATGGAGTGATTACGAGGAATTTTTGCAGCTATGTGATCAGCCTGTCTGCACGCAGCTAGCGCTCTTCCGTCCCTGCCTCACCCTCACCCCGGATTGCGTCACGAGGACGCAAAGTAATTGCATTAAAATGCAAAGGTTGTAGGTTGTAGTAGGGAGGCCCATTTACAAGGACGATAAAAATAATGTAATGCATGGGTTAAGGCTTGTAACCACTGTGGAATTGTTGGACACTTCAGCAGTGTGTGTTCCAGGAAGCACAGCCAGAGAGGAGAGGGAGAAGAGTTACAAGCTAGGATTTCAAACGACAAAGCAACGCGTAGTTTGCGGATACGTGACGTCCACCTCTACATACTGGATCGTCGAGCCATGAAGATATTCATCAACGAGTCTAGCCCTCACGACCCCTTGATATCCAACTGCAGACTTCACTTTACGCCTGACACTGGAGCTGAAGTTAACGCCATCGGTTTGCAACACCTCCACCTCCTAGGCCTGGGAAAAGGTAACCTATCTAAGTGCCAAAACGAGGTCTCTACTGCTGACAGGAGTCTCTTACATTCTGGTAGTATGTATAAAGCCAGACTAACTCTTGGTTCTGCTGCAGTTAATACTACTATCAGTGTGTTCCATGACATTAATGATTGCTTGTTATCCTGGTAATATACACGTGCCCTACGCATAATCCCTAACACTTACCCTAAACAGATCTCATATCTACCGCGCCAGACGATGGAATCGAAGAATAAGTTTGCATTAAGGAAGCCCGTCTGACTTTATTACAGGAATTTGCGGATGGTTTAGTGGACCCCGAGGAATGGGATGACAGCATGATTCGGGGTACCATGGTTGGCCCACCTATGCAGATACACCTGCGTTCTAATGCGCAGCCTTTCGCCCGTCACATGCCCAACGCCCTATCGCCTGGATGGCCTAGCTGGATAAGATGGTTTCCCAAGAGCTCATCACGCCAGTAGGTGGACAAGCTTCGGCCTGGTGTCACCCGAGGATTGTAGCATCCAAGATGTCCGGAGGTGTTCGCATCACAATTGATCTATCCAACCTCAACAGCCAGGTCATCAGATCCGTGCATCCGTTCCCCTCTCCACGTTCTTCTGTGACTCAAGTTACCCATGGCTCCAGGTTCTTCACAACACTGGATGCGATTTAGGGCTACTGGCATCTTCCTCTGGACGAGCCCTCCCAGCACCTCACGACCTTCATCACTCCATGGGGCTAGTACAAATTTCTCAGGGGACCCATGGATTTCATTCTACAAGGGATGAATTTTGCAGACACGGCGATTTGGGGCTGGAGGGGATCGATAACTGCGCTAAAGTCGTAGACGATGTTCTTGTGTGGGAAGTTATCTTCGAGGACCATCTACAGCACGTACGCGAAATCATGGAAGGATTTCGGCAACACTGCTTGTCCATCAACAAAAAGTTCGTCTTTGGTGCTGCTTAAGTGTCATGCTGTGAATACGACATTTCTTGTGACAGCATCCACGATGATCCGCGTAAAGTAAAGGTTATTACCGATTTCTCTGTTCCTACCAATATAACCGAACTCCGTTCATTCCTCAGACAGGTAAGCTAACTTACTGACTTCTCTACGGATATAGCAGGAGCCGCTGACACCATTCGGGATCTCCTCAGCCCGAAGAAACATTTTGTTTGGACGCAGGACCATGACATTTCCTTCAATACTGTGAAGCAAACCCTTTCTTTTCCACCAGTTCTGGTTTACTTTGATTCCGCCCTGCCAACAGCCCTGCTCGCCGATGCCTTAAAGGTTTTGGATTTATCCTCCACCAACAACATGGTGGCGCCTAGAGACTCGTTCAGTGTGATTCACGATTTCTTGTCGATGCGGAGACGAGGTACGCTGTTATAGAATTGGAGCTGGTCGCCTTGTTCAGGTCGACCACAAGCCCCTGGTGTCGATCTTGAACGACCGTATCCTAGACACAATTGATAATTTCCGACTTCAGAGACTAAGGTCGCCCCGTACGTCTTCACAGCTGTATGGCGAGAAGGAAAGGACCACACAATCCCAGACGAGCTCACACGCGCTCCCGTCGACATTCTCTCTTCGGCGGATCTGAAAGGTGAGTCGGTACTTTCTTTACACGTCCGTGGATGTATTGTAGCCAGGATATGTTCTGCTCCTTCCTCTTCCTCTAGCCCCTATGACGAGCCTGTGCTTGCTGAGATGCGCACAGCTGATGTGTCTGATGCGATTTACCAACTGCTGATCTCATACCTATGTATCTGCGGGTTTTCCAGTCATCAACCACAACGTTCCCCGGATTTCTGGACTACACGAAACTCTGTAACGACTTTACGACAGAGGATGGCCTGGTGCTATATGGTTTTCGGTTGGTTGTCCCTGCATCCCTTCGCAACGACACCATTGCTCTCCTGCATGACTCTCATGGTGGCATAGAGACGTCCAAGCACCGAGCTCGACAGACGGTGTGGTGGCCCTGCATTAGCAGTGACATAACTAACAGAGTCTGGGGAGGTACTGCATGCCAAGAGCTGATACCATCTTTGCCGATAGAACCATTACTTTCCGACCCGCAACCGTCATACCCGTTTGAGGATGTTTCCGCAGACTTATTCACTTATGCTAGTAATGACTATTTAATTTACGGAGATCGATTGTCTGGATGGCTTTGTCTAGTTCAGTACGGCAGAGACGCCACGTCACGGACTACTACCAGGTTCCTGAACTGCCTCTTCCGAGACGTGGTCGCACCAGTTCGAATTCGCACAGATGGAGGGCCACAGTTTGCCAGCTCACTGTTCTGGCAATTTGTCAACCGCTAGAATTGTTCATGTTAAGTCTTCACCAGGTTACCTGCAATCAAATGGACACACAGAGGCCTACGTCAAGAAAGTAAAACATCTTATCGAGATGGTTGGCTTGTCCAAAGACCGTGATGATCAAACCTTGGATCACGGATTACTGGAGCTGCGCAACACACCTCACCCAGATGGTCGATCTCCTGCGCCTGGCGTCCTGTATGGTTTTCCTTACGCCCTGCCGTGCCTGCGCACTGGCGTGCCTTTGCAGTTGAGTGGGAGTCTACTGCAGATATGTGCAACGCCAGACAGGCTGTATTGTGAGGAGATTCCATGGCGTACTACAACAGATCTGCTCAGCAGCTGCCACCCATCTGCATCGGTACCTCTGTGCGTCTGCAAGACCG
>CM035194.1:20048745-20058169 GCA_020233015.1 Callinectes sapidus
GTCTGGTTGTGACGCTTCCTTGTTTTTTAAAAGATTTCTTGTCTACTTAGAATGGCACTTACTAATGTATCTTTGATTAAAAATCCTTTCCTATTTCCCTACTGAGCCATTCACAATTTACATTTTCAACTCATTTTTACTTGCGAAACTGTAAAAAGATGGGTCATATATGCTATAAGATTCTTAAGATTCTCTTCAGCCTTCAGTGACTTGATTCCTTAGTGCAAGCTTTTTTTTATGTGCTGGACATGCCTTTCTTTGTGCATCAGAATGTTTTTTTACTAACAAGGAACATTTCATGCGTGCTGGAGAATTTTTACATATTTTCCTTTCATTTTCCAATGACGTATTTCACCACCACAGGTATTCTTTTTCTTCTACTGGATGACCTGTTAACACTAAGAAAAGCTTGACATGCGAGGTGGAGGGACCATGGACTAGTAGTGTTCCCTTCATTAGCGGCCCTCGGTAACAAAAGGGATGTTATCAGAACCTAAAGATCCTGGTCCATGCATTACGTTCACCTCAAAACTCATTTACCTGAAGGTTAAACAATTCTGAGTCACATAAAGAAAAGTTATGGGACAAAAATTCATGCAATGTAGACATTAAACTTCTCTCGAGTTAACGTTGATTTATTTCCTAGACAATTTGATGCTGTGTTATGAGAGCTTTACTTTTCATGGCAGATTGTGACTTCATCTTTCTACAAATTTAGTATATTAGACATGTTCACCACATATTATTATATATATATTTTTTTTCTTTCACTTACTTTACTACCACATATTTGTCCTTTCCTTGGTACGTGCAGGAAATCAGACAGAGGACTTCAACAGCGAATTAAAAACTATTTCCTGTAACATTTAGAATAAAGGAAATTCAGTCTATTAGACAGGGTATTCACATCTTATCGTAGTGTAATTCGCTTAATCAGCACATCTTTGCCTTCACGTGGGGGAAATCAGACAAGTAATATCAGCAATGAATTAAAAACTTTTCCTTGTTATATCAAAGAATACAGGTGCATTAATAATAATAAAAAAATTAAAAAAAAACATTCGTTTAAAGGAACATGGGGTACTGTAAATGGGAAGAATAAATTATTCATATATTTATTTATTTATTTATTTATTTATTTATTACTATTATTATTATTTTCTTTATTAATTTTTTATTTTAATTTAATTTTATTTATTTTTATTTATTATTTATTGATTAATTATTTTTTTTTGTGAGTGTGTGTATATTCACTGTCCCAGTCGCCTGCTGGTTACCCAGCTAGCCTTTTCCCTATGGACCGAGCTCAGGGCTCATAGACCGAGCTTAAGGTAGAGCTGAAACCACAAGGATACTCTTACAGTTATCATTGTTTGCCACCTTTACTTTTTTTTCAAATTAACAAAAGTTTAGTTCACTTAAACATCATAGCTAAAGTTAGTAGTTTCTTGCATCGGTATTCTTTTGGGGGTGATGTAAGGTGAGCTCAATAAAGATTCTATCTTTCTCTGTTTATCTAATTTGATATCACTTAGAATCAAGGTCCGTCCTATGAAAAGATACAAGTCATATCTTCATGTTACACTCCGTCTCCCAGACATACAATCTTACATCCACACCATTCTTACCCAAAACTTCATCTAATCTTCTAAGGCTCTATAGTGACGCAGCAGTAACATTATAGATACTGATTTATTCCACATTTTTAATTTGATATTAGTTCTAATTAACCAGCTCATTAACCTCTAGAATAAAGAAAAGAACACAATAAATTCATCTAATCTTCTAAAGCTCTATAGTGACGCAGCAGTAACGTTATAGATACTGATTTATTCTACATTTTTTATTTGATATTAGTTCTAATTAACCAGATCATTAACCTCTAGAATAAAGGAAAGAACACAAAAGAAAAAAAAATGGAAGTTAATATTATTTTTCACCTAATTTTCAGGACTGCTTAAATATTCATGTAAGAAAGTTTAGAGAAAAAAAAGTTATAGGTAATAAAAGGGGAAAAAATATGTGAAGCCATTGCCCCCAGGAAGAAAACGTACGTAAAGTGAAGGAACGATCCACCAAAAGTCAGTGCTTTGGTGTGTAAAACCAAGATGTGTTTCCATGGCAGTTGTGGAGGAGCTGGATATTGATCTGATCAGCGTGAAGGTTTTCAGATAAAAGCACTGATTGGCTTTAGGTATGATATGATACTCGCGTTTTTCCTTCCAGTGACGAGGTCAGTGTCCCTCCAAAGTCTAGGTAAACCACATCAGCATGAAAAGAAAATCCGCCTAGCAACTCGGACCAATCTCACCGGCTCATTCACCTCCTTGACCTTATATGGGTACACGAATATTGAATGAAACAGTGATGTCAGGGATTCATCTGAATTGCTTTGTTAATTATCAATATGAGTGGATTTTTCGCTCCTTTGTACGGATTAAAAAAAAAAAAAAAAAAAACTACATTGAACATGCTGGTTGTAGTAATTGAAATTGCAATACAATGATTACATTTGAGCGAAAGAATATATATACATAAAATTCTTTAGAATTATAATGGGAATATAGCACTATATCTACTAAGTACTCATCTTCTCTCCATAAATTGTTAATCTGTGAATAGTAGAGTAACACGTAGCACTCACTTTGCTTTTATACTGACCCCTCCAATCCATTATTCTATTGATTTTCAGGTTTAGTAACACTGTCAATATATCGAAGGACTTAAACCTGATGAGAAGGAAAGAAAAATAAATAAATCGTAAACTCTGCTCACCAGTGTATTGTAGCAATACCTCCAAGACATTTACGTGTTCTGGATAGTGCCCCTGCCTCTGATTGAAAACACGGTGCCAATAAAGATGGAGGAAAGTTATGAGCATAGGTAGTGAGGAGTCTAGACGAGTGCCTTCTCCTACACAAAAACCCATGTTTCTCAGTTTTAAAGATTTCTATCTGTACGAAATACTTTGCACTTCTTTGAAATTTTGTTGTTTCTTCAAATGACTGTAGTACACACTTTTCCTCTTCTGGATATTGCTGTTCCAATGTTCCTTCATTCATAGAACACGTTTAATGTTGCACTTGACCTACTTTTGCTTTCCAACACATCATAGAAAAAAGTTGCAGAGAAGCTGCGAGTTAGGGAGACACTTATCCTTCAAAACTTTAAGGCTTTTTGCCCCTCAGAATGATGTTCAGAAATCAGCAGATGAAAGAAATCAGAGAATGTTTTACTCACCTATTGTGAAAATACTAAATGCTGAAATGAGATTAATGATATACAGAACTAAATCCAAAACATTTTTTCTCGCAACATACGAATGACAAAAAATAGTAATAATAATAATAATATAATGTAAAAAGGATATGAGATTTTTCTACTAGAGAGGCGGTCGGTGCGCCACCGTGAATGGCAGTGTGTGTGTGTGTGTGTGTGTGTGTGTGTGTGTGTGGTGGAGGGATGGGGAAATCAATTGACGCGGAGTGTCCACGCTTTGATCTTTATTATCCCGTTAGCGAAAGAAATACCGTTTTGTGTAACAAAACTACAACCAAAACAAAAGATCATTGACTTGTGATTCCGAAAAGCTTTTCTAAAGGTCTTGTGATCTTTTAAATGTTGAAACATTTGCTTCATATCCTACATGCTGCGTTACCTTGCGCTACATTTATGGTGTGTTGAAGTTGAAAAAAAAAAAAAAAAAAAAAAACACATGTTGAAGCAATTTCCTATACTTCCTTTGTTCTCACTCAGTAACAATTATGCTTTTCTTCTTATGAACTCTCCTCTGACTGACTGTCTTTAGCTTCTTTCTCTACGCCGGAATGTTGCGTGTCTTGCTATCTTCTATCACTATTTTCATGTTAATTGTTCTTTTGATCTTGCAAACTGCATGCATCCCTTCTTCCTGCGGCCTCTCCCCAAAGAACCTTTCTTCTTTTTCACACTTATATTTTGTTCAACTCTCTAATACAAAAGTTAACCATAACTAGCAATCATTCATACCTATTTCTGAAAACTCTGGAACACCTTACCTGCTTCTGCATTTCACATTTCCTATGACTTGGCTTAATATAAAAGGGGGATTTTAAGTCATTTATTCTTTTCTTTTGAAACTCTCTTAGACTTTCAAGGAGTCTGGCAACTAAGTGAGTCTTTTTTTGTTTTAGGTTGCGCTCGGCATGCTTTCCTCTCTTACACATAATTATCCAATATATAAAAAATAAATAAATAAAGAAAGAAAGAAAGAAATGAATAAATAAATAAACAAATAATACATATATATATATATATATATATATATATATATATATATATATATATATATATATATATATATATATATATATCATGGAGGGCATACGCGGGATGTGCGTTGCCTCGCCTACTCTCGGCGCCAACCTAGCGGTCACGCCTCGCATGCAGGCTCCCTTCCCATACCGAGTGACTCCCAGCAGGAGGCATCGACTTGCCGCAGCCACGAGTTCTGTGGGCGTCCCCTTGGCCTCCTCCAAGTCGGGTTATTCCTTACGGAAACAACCCGATAAGCACGATCGGCTTCCGGGTATCGTGCCACATACCCATATACGTAGCTGCAGTTGGCGCTAGTAATAGGCCTTGAATCGGTCTCACAGAACAAACCCTGATTTGAAACAAAGTCATACTAGCAGTATCCCATGATCCTGCGAAGGCATCTAGTACCAAACACATCAATTTGCTCTTCAGGTTAATGTTCAGTGTCCATGTCTCACAACCATAAAGTAAGACGGGGATCACCAGCGACTTGCAGATCCGAATCTTTGTCCGTCTGCACAGGTATCGACAATGCCAAATGCTCGTGTTGAGCGAGTCCATAACGCCGTGGGCCAGGCCAATCCGCCGTGTGACTTCTTGGCACGACCCACCATCGTTAGGCACTACACTACCAAGGTATGTGAAGTTTTTCAAGACCTCAATGTCCTCACCACACGCATGGACAGACTGTCCTGTTTCATCAAATACGCCACCAAACACCTGGACCTTGGTCTTGGCCCAAGAAACCTTGAGTCCCAAGGGCTTCACCTCCTCGTTCAGTGCCTCTAAAGCCATTACCAGAACCTCCAGTGACTCAGCGAAGATTGCTGCATCATCAGCAAAAACAAGATCTGTGATTTCAGTGTTGTCGACAGATCCTCTACAATGACTTTGTCCCACAACTTAGCCTAGTACCCAATCCATGCATGTGTTGAAAAGTGATGGAGCAAGCACACAGCCCTGCCTCACACCTGTATTCACAGAAGAAGCTGGACACGCCTCTTCCACATTTCACAGCACTCACAGTCCCGGAGTACAGGCCAGTTAATAGACCAATAATCCTTGCAGGAATCCCACGGAGACGCAGAAGATCACAGAGAATCTCTCGATGTACTGAGTCAAACGCCTTCTTAAGATCGACATAGGCTGCAAGCATTCCCTGTCGAAACTCATGTCAGCGTTCTACCAGTCCGTGAAGCGCCAGAATACAGTCAGTTGTTGACTTACCAGGCGTGAATCCTGACTGTTCAGGTCAATGGTGCTTCAGCAGGTGAGTGTAGATCCGCATTAGCAGCAAAGCAAGCACGGGCAAGCACCTTGCCTGGTAGGCTGAGCAGTGTTATACCACAGTAGTTGTTGCAGTCTTGACGGTCCTCTTTCCCCTTCCAGATAGGGACGACGAACCTCTTCTTCCAGTTAGGAGGAATGGTACGTGAATGCCATACAGCAGTCAAGACAACATGCAACCCACGGATCATGGCTTCAATCCCAGCTTTGAGCAGCTCCGCATTGATGTTGCAGATGCCAGCTGCCTTTCCACCGCTCAACTTTGCCACAACCTGTTTGACATCGCCAATGGAGGGTGCAGTTTCATCAATGGATGGATCAGTATCCAGCGTCTGCAACCTTGCAGTCTGGAGCTGTCCGCTTGGAGGCTCCACTGTGAACAGCTGCTCAAAGTACTCGGCCCAACGAGCCATCTCCCCGTCTGCGTCCGATACGAGGCAACCATCTGCTGTTCAGATAGCACTCACCTGAGAAGTAGACTTGGAACGGAGATTCTTCAGAGCTCGATAGGCAGGTCTGAGGTCATTAGCATTTAAATGACACTTGACATCCTCAGCGAGACCCCTGACATACTTCTCCTTGTTTCTTCTCAGGAAAGTTGTAGACCTACGTGACAGAGTCCTATACTGGTCATGGTCCCCAGCAAGTCTGGCAGCGCAACTCTCCTTAATACTTTCCAGAGTCTCTACCGAGGTGAAGCCACTCCGTGACCTCGGGCGCTCTCCAATGCATTCCTCGGCAGCCTCAAGAGTCTCACATTTGAAGGTATTCCATTCTTCTTCAGAGTCCTCAAGCGTGTCGAGCGCTCCAAACCGATTGGAGACTGTGACTGTATACTCTTGTGCACATGTCAAGTCCTTCAGTTTCTCAAGATGAAACACAGTGTGGTTACATCTTGGAGGCTTTCAGGACTTGACATGAAGCTTGCGTGTAGCAACAACAAGCCTGTGATCGGTCGCAAAGAACTCGGCACTCCTGCAATTTTGAAGGATCCTCCAACGAGTACTGATAAGGATATGGTCAATCTCCTACGCTACTCCTCCGGCATTGCTATACCAAGTCCAGCGGTGCAGCGCTGGTCTCTGATACCAGGAACCCGCAATTCTCAGCCTTCCGGATCTTTCAAAATTCAGAAAGAAAGAGCTGTTGTCATTTCTGATACCAGAACCATGGGAACCAACACATATTTCATAGCCAGGACTTTCAGTGCCAATAACAGCATAAAGTCGCCCAGGACAATGAGTGCATCACGACGGGTACACTGGTCCAGTACAGACTAGAGTTTGGCGTAGAACATCTCCTTCTCTTCAGTTTTACACACTTCGGTAGATACATACACTGCAACAACAGACATGAAGCCTAAACTGTGCTTCAGCCTTAATCGCATTATACGCTCATCAACCGGTGTAACCTCTACAACAGATGGCTGCAGTCTGCTGGATATGCCTATAGCTACCCCCTTGACATTGTGACCATTGGTCATGCCGGACCAGTAGTAAGTAAGAGCCTTAATACTGGTCTCACCAATACCAGGCCTCCTTGTCTCAGAGAGCCCTACCATATCCACCCAGGACATTCCAGGAGCCCACACGCAGAACCCTTCGAAGGCTCACCCCAGGAGTGGTCCAACGTGTAGGCACCACATCTACAGCTCCACTGGCACCCCTAAAATTAAAAATAGGGCTAGGGGGTTCCCCCTCCCCTCTCAGCAGGACACAGGATTCCCGCAGGCTTTCCCCTGCATCCTTCCTACCGGTAGGCAGGCCCCTCTGGTGCCTCGGCACCCGAGAGGTCTGCACGGTCGGACCCCCTAGCAAACCTGGATCGGGGCGGTGGTCAGAGGCTCGCTCGCCCCTATAGCCCCTACCCCGACCTCTACCTCTAACAATGGTGGCGGCAGTGGATGTTTTTTACAGGGAGGGGTTGCAAGCACCACCTCAACCAGCTAGGTCAGCCGTGGGCAGGGACACTGGTATCCCTGGGGGAAAGAACCCTGTCTGCCCAAAAAGGAGGAAGGGGAGGCACAGATGAGGAGAGACAGAGGGGGGAATGAGCTATGGGAGGTAGAGGGCACTCACTCCTCACTTGGAAAGAATCCACCGTGTGTGTGTGTAGGTGTGTGTGTGTGTGTGTGTGTGTGTGTGTGTGTGTGTGTGTGTGTGTGTGTGTGTGTGTGTGTGTGTGTGTGTGTGTGTCTGTGTGTCTGTGTGTAAAACACACATAAGGAGAAGAAGGAAGAATAAAAGGCAGGGAAAAAAAGTGAGACCAACAGAAGGAGGGAAAGTCAGGAGGAAAAAAAGGGCAATATCCTGTCTCCTCTCATTGGGACAAGGGTAATGAAGGACATTTGTCAGGCGGTCACGGTGAAACTAATGAGCGAGCCGACCAGTGAGGCACCTTTCCGCAGACGAGGTGTTCGTTATCTTCCTTGTGGCGACACTAGGAGGAATCGAAGTTTGCTGGACTGAACGGGAGGATGGGAAAACAGTGAGGGGTGGAAAAGAAACGCTGGAGGAGGAATGTGTAGAAAAATTTGCAATATTAAAAGTTTTATGAAAGCAAAGGAAAAGAAGGGGGAGAAGGAAAAAAGTTGGAAAATAGAAGGTAAAACAAGATAGGCATATGTGAGAAATATTGGAAAAAAATATCAAAGCAAGCAAATAGAATAAAAAAAAAAGGGATACGGAAAGCACCTATACGTGTAGTAAAAACTAGTACCAAAAGTGACATAGGTAAGGAAGATGAAGAGAACAAGTACTGACAGAGAGAGAGAGAGAGAGAGAGAGAGAGAGAGAGAGAGAGAGAGAGAGAGAGAGAGAGAGAGAGAGAGAGAGAGAGAGAGAGAGAGAGAAAGTATGAAAAGTAAATAGAAAAAAAATGAAATAACAGAAGAAAAGAAAATGTCATCGATGCCAGGGAGATTGCAAATGAGAAAGGAAGTTAAAGATAAAAGTGAACACAACGATTGAAACAACATTGGCAAGGACATTTTGGGATGTAATAATGAATAGATTGGAGATGGGCACCAACTTATATCTGTGGTCTGTCCGTCTGCTACTCGACCACCTCTTCTACTCTTTTCGTCGATGATGATGGTGATGGTGATTATGATGATGATGATGATGATGATGATCATCATCATCATCATCATGATGATGATGATGATGATGATGTGGTATCCTGGCACGGATAAAAAAAGAGAGAAGAAACAAGAAAATAAGAAGAAATGAGAGAAACAGAAATAAGGGAAGAAATAGTATAATAACAGTACCAGAGTAGGTAGGAGGTAAAACCTTGACAAGGATTGATGGGAAGGTCCTCTAAGCCTGACCGTTTTATGAGAGCGCATTGCAGGCATGACCCAGAAGTAAACACAGAGAGTCAGGGGAACTGAGATGTTCGGTCCTGGGAAACCAGAAGAAGCGGTAAACCTCAGGAGAGGGGACATTTATAAGCCTAACTTTGAAAGATGCATTGTCTTGACTCCGTCCTCATACCGTAATGAGTGTGTTTAGTATAAGATTGACCATTGCCATGAAAACAGGCTTAGCATGCCACGCCTAGAGCGTGTCTTTTGAAAAAGATGTAATTACTGCATGTTGGAACATGTGAAATGTATAGAAAATTCGACCTTAGTTATAAGGATGGTTTTTCTGAGGAAAATATGTGACAACTGAAATATAAAATGAGATGTAACGGAGAGAAGGGCGACTTTTTTAGAAAACAGCTTGTTGAGAGTTCGAGAGAGAGAGAGAGAGAGAGAGAGAGAGAGAGAGAGAGAGAGAGAGAGAGAGAGAGAGAGAGAGAGAGAGAGAGAGAGAGAGAGCGCGACATATATATA
>CM035194.1:20089038-20108209 GCA_020233015.1 Callinectes sapidus
TAATAATAATAATAATAATAATAATAATAATAATATTATTATTATTATTATTATTATTATTATTATTATTTTTATTATTATTATTATTATTATATTTATCATTATCATGATTATTATTAACAATAAAAATAATGATACTGACAACCATAAATGCAAAAAACAAAAGAAACGAGGTAGCACCGAGGGATGAAATGGCTTTTTGAATATTCTCATGAGCAGAAAAAAGTTATATGAGTAGGTTATTTAAGATCATTATTTTTTGCAACAATTCCCTCACTGTTTTTAAGTTAGCTGTCAGGACAGAGCCTGCTTCCCTACAAGCTAGTGTGATCATTGGCTGTTATGATTTCCCTCCCTCGAACACCTACAGGCTGCGTCACTGAAGCAAACCTTTATAATTTTTCTTGTGTGTCAATTTGTTTGTCTGCTTGAAATACGAGTAACTGTAACCGTGGTTTTTGTCTCCCAGCCCAAGAAGATCCATTTCATCACGACCAAACCTACTCAATAAGTTACCCTTATTTCAACGTTTACATCATGGTTTGGATCTGAATGATCTGTTTTATACATACAAAACAAGTAATATGGTGAATTTAAGTTAATCTTAATCAGTATTTCTTGCTGCTACGGCTGACTATTGATGATATGGAGAATATCATTAGCGTTGGAAAATATTAGTTTCATTGATGTACTTGAAATCAGAAAAAAAACAAAGATAAGAAATTAATTTTAGCAGTTTTATGTTACAAACTATTCAAAAGATTGCAACACTTAGAAAAGTATTAAAAATATTGAAAAAAAATAAGCCAAGTAAAATATAAGGGAAAAAAGTGGATTTGAGAGTAAATTCCATAGGTAAGGATACTAATTTTAGCAGCTTTATGTTACAAAACTATTAAAAAAATTGCAACACTTAGAAAAATATTAAAAATACTGAATGAGGTAGGCCAGGTAAAAGCCAGAGGAAAAATGGATTTGAGAGTAAATTTCATAGGTAAGTTGTTCTTTCTGGAAAACTGATAGTTTTAACCGCACGTGCATGCATTTTAGGCCTTCCATAGTTAACTTCTTATTTTAGGGATAGACTGGTAGTGCTCTAATTGTGATGACATCAGGAAACCCACATTTTCAGGATGCAATAATCGTCGAATGAGCTGCAATCGATAATCTCTCTCTCTCTCTCTCTCTCTCTCTCTCTCTCTCTCTCTCTCTCTCTCTCTCTCTCTCTCTCTCTCTCTCTCTCTCTCTCTCTCTCTCTCTCTCTCTCTGTCTTGGAGAGTAGGGAATTTGCAATTGTCTGTATAGTGAAATAATGGTTTATATCCTTATCTATATACATCTGTATCTGTTATCTAAACTTGTGCATTCTGATTAAATTTAGATAAACAAATACTTTTTTATAAACAATGGAAGAGACAGTAACTGTTAATTCTTCATATCTGTATAATGAGCCTAATTAGTTGATTATTTCTTAACAATATAGTGTCTTATTAGGATTTTTTCTGTTTAATGTATTCTTTTCTGAATACCAAAATCCATTTATCTATCAAACTATCCGACTATATATCTGTGATTTTTTCTCATCTGACTACCAGGTTATCTATTTTGTAATAAAACGGCCACATCAACCATTATAAGAATCCCTATTCTTCCCTTCATCCCTCCGTCATTCCCTTGGCATGGCTGCAGTACCTTCGTTTACCATTCCTTCACAGACACCAAGGCGGTACTGCCTAGTACACATAATGACCACAGAAATGCGAGTACACACAAGATCCACATACAGAATTGGCGCCACTTTTATGAACTTAACATTGATATATCATGCTTAGTATACAAAGTAGTGTTTCTTTATAATTCATAGTTACTTGCCAAGAAATCTACAACACATATGTACTGATTCACCATAACACGATGACTTGGATTATACTTATTGCTGAACGGTAACTATTCTATAAAAAAAACGATATTTAAGAGAGAAGAAAAATCATGTTTACCAGAAAAGTAATAATAGAAGGCTAAATGAAAATTTATAATAATGAACCAAAAGTGATAACAGTAAAGGAAGAAAAAAAAAATCAGTCTTAGCCTCTAGTCTGAATGAAACATGTATTAATTTGAACGTTATATTAACTGAACTTATTCATAAAGATTAAAGATATTTTAAGTTCTCACGCACAGAAATACATTTGATATTTATCTCCTTTTCGTAGGTGGTGTAAGGTCAGATCCCATTCCAACACTCAAGGCTTTCCTACACCGGAGACTCCCTTACGCTGAAGTACAAGTGAAAGGGTTACCTCTGACTTGTGTTATCAGCTTAATTGAGATCGCTAAGGTTAAAAGGAAGTCCTCATGTGAATGCCTACACTTAAAGTTGAGTGTCATAATCCCTGCAAGTGCTGGAGTCGTAATCTTGGCGCCGGTGCCGGCAGCAGTACTTACCTAGTTATATTTCATACAGACGTTACCACCTGCTGACCTGACAGCTTCTTGCAGCTTCCCTTACAGAATATTATTATGCTCTTATGTCTAACACTTTTTCCATTTATACCTTAGCATATGTGTTCATCTTTGGTCTACCACCCTATTCCGTTGCCTGTGATACAACTTTCACACTAATTAGCATATAAATAACAAGACTATGAATCCTTTAATTTCGTTTTAACATATGTCTTCGTTTTAAGCTAATACTCCTTTCTTGGTATTATAATCAATATTTTTTTCGCATGGGTAGCAGTAGGTTCCGATGATATGCCTCTGTCACTATACATATTGTCCTTCCTAGTACGTCATACTATGGCTAGAAATCAACTTTTTTAAAGATGATATACAAAAAAGGCATTTATATTTTTGCGTGTTATCATGAAATAGTATTTTTTTTTATTCTAAACGTTAAACGATAGAGTAACAATAAAGCCCATATCATTAAACCCTTAAAAAGTTAACAATAATATTTCAATAGCTGCAGAGATAATGAAACAGATTTCCATGTTTTTTTCACATTAATGAAACAAAATAATTTCAAGTCATTACCAGAATCATGAAAAATCCCTCATGGCTTCAATAACTTCCTTAGCTACATAGATATAGTCGAACTCGGTCATCGATACGTTTGAGAATTCGAAAATAACAATACTTTATGCGCAGCACTATGTCAAGGCTTCTCCATGAAGCCAACAGATGCACTTCGCCAATAAAGTTGCTGTACACAAAACTCTGGCTCATATGTAAAGACTAAAACAGTGATTTAGCAGCAGTGCCAGCATTCACTTCCAGCACTTTACTTCTCTATACCACGCCATCTCATGCAATAATTTCTTGTATCTGATTAGATAACCAATGAACCTTCTTTTTTCATAACTGAAGTTCATTAGCTCTCCCTTTGAAACCTCCCAAACAAGTGTCACTAATTATGCACGACAGTATTACAATAATCTATCTTACATATATTCATCATCAACATCTTCAAAGAGTCTTTTTTCTTACTTTTCTTGACCTTGGCCAATACACCAATTGCACAAAAGATAATTATGCTAAATTGAGGTACATTGGCGCCCGAACATTATTCTATTCACGCCATCTTAACGTCCTTCCTTTGTTTTTCTTTGCGTCATTGGTGGATGCAGATTTGGTCTTGGCGTTACTATCATGTAACACATTTTTTTTTCTCACCCTTCTTCCTCTTATCATAATTGTTATTACTCCTTTTCTTGTTCCTCCTTTTAGAATATAGATGCACTTTTACACATAAGCAGAATAAAGTATTGCTTTTTATAGTCCATGAGAGTGAGACAGTTTATTGTATTTATCTCCTCCATAATGTGATCATGTTTTTGCTGTATAATAAAAGCATTAATCATTCAAACAATTAAACTTTTCAAGTAATCATGGATATATTAAGCCCATAACCACGTGTGAATAAGTGGGATATACAACAATTGTATTGGTTGGTGCCATCATTTGTAATAGTTGGAAGCTGGCATCATTTGTATTGGATGTAGGTGACTTCTGTGTTAGTTAACGTGAGCGAGAGTGGCATGAAGGCTTAGGGTGCATAGGTGTGAGGCTGATAGCTATCGGTTCATAAGGTTTGAAGGAGATACTTATGTAAACTCAGGACAAATATTCTTTTACTGTACAACACAGCGACGTAACGGAAGATGGCCAATAGTTATCAAGTGGTTTGATTGATAATCTGGTGCGATATCCAAGTGAGTATGATGTCGACCAGCTTGAAATGGAAACTTGTCTCTGGTCAGAGAGAGAGAGAGAGAGAGAGAGAGAGAGAGAGAGAGAGAGAGAGAGAGAGAGAGAGAGAGAGAGAGAGAGAGAGAGAGAGAGAATGTGGAATGGATGGTGGAAATGATGTGTGAGGCTTATGTGGGAAAAGTTACTCAGGGAAAGAATGAAACTGACATATCAGTGAAGAGAACGAGAAGGTGAGAATAGATACTGAGTATATAGCTTTGGAATGCGGCGAGAGTAGGACAAACGCAGATGTTTTCCCCAGAGGGTAGGCATGTGCCCATGGGAGAAAGGAAGAAGATGAAAGACCCCATTTCTAGTAAGGGGAGAGAAACACGTGACTGGAGTAAACAGGGAGAGAAAGAACACGTGGATGATAGAGAAGCAATCAATCAATTAATCATTAGGGCATATTCGGTACAGCTACAGTCATAAGTTCTGTGGCCATCCTCGTCCTCCTCCATGCTGGGTTATCCCTTTTTGAGACAGCCCGATAAGCAGGATCCATATAGCCACAGTTGGCGTTGACATATTATGCTGGTAATAGGCCTAAAATCAGTCTCACGGGACAATCGCTGCTTTGACAGAAAGTCATACATACCAGTGGTATTCCATGATCCTGCGAAGGCATCTAGTACAAAAGATATCGATTCACCTCTTCAGTTCGGTGTTCAGTGTCTATGCCTCACAACCATAGTGTAAGACACGGATCATCAGCTACTTGAAGATCCGAATCTTCCTCCGTCTACACAGGTACCGACAACACCAAATACTCGTATTGACCAATTCCATGACGCCGTGGGCCAGACCAATCCATCCTAGTTCTTCCTGGTTCGTCCCACCATCGCTATGCATTACACTAGGTAGGTATGTGAAGGTTTCCAAGATCCCAATGTCCTCATCACATGCATGGACAGAATGTTCTGTTTCATCCTGTAAACCTCTAAACACCTGAATCTTGGTCTTGGGACAGGAAACCATAAGTCCCAAGGTTAAGGTCTCTAGGTTGTTTAATTTTGCAATGTCTCTAGAGCCACTACCAGAACTTCCAATGACTCGGCAAAGATTACAGTATCATCGACAAAATAAGATTTGTGATCTTTGTATTGCTGACAGATGCTCCACAATGACTTTGTTTCACAATTCTGCCTAGTACCTAGTCAATGTATGTGTTTAAAAGTGATGGAGCATGCATGTACCCCTGCCTCACTCCCATATTAACAAGGAAGAAGCTGAACACACACTCTTCCACACTTCACAGCACTCACAGTTCAAGTGTATAGGTCAGATGATAGGCCAATAAGCCTTGCAACAATTCTATTGAGACGCCAGTGTCGCTTGATGCACTGAGTCAAGCGCCTTCTTGAGATCGACATAGGCTGCAAACGTTCCCTGCTGAAACTCACGTCGGCCTCTCCACCAGTACGCGAAGCGCTAGGCTCAGTTGTTGACTTACGGGGGTTAACCCTGACGGTTAAGGTCTCTGGTGCTTCAGCAGATAACCATGGAT
Organism: Callinectes sapidus; assembly: GCA_020233015.1. Taxonomy (NCBI): domain Eukaryota; kingdom Metazoa; phylum Arthropoda; class Malacostraca; order Decapoda; family Portunidae; genus Callinectes; species Callinectes sapidus. Next base: position 20,094,797 of record CM035194.1, read on the forward strand.
CCGCATCAGCAACAAATAGGTAAGCGCCTTGCGTGGTACACTGAGCAGTGTTATACCACTTTAGTTTTTGAAGTCCTGATGGTCTCTTTTTCCCCTTCCAGACACGGAATAATAGCCCCCTTTTCCATTCAGGAGTAATGGTACCTGAATACCATACAGCGGTCAAGAAATCATGCAACTCACGGATCATGGCTTCACCTCCAAGCTTTGAGCTACTCCGCAATGATGTTACTGATGCCAGCTGCCTTTACACCCCTTAACTTTGCCACAACCTCTTTGACATCATCAATGGAGTTTCATCAATGAGTGGATCAGCATCCAGCATCTGTAACCCTGTAGTTTGGATCTGTTCTCTCGGAGGATTCACCATGAGAAGCTGCTCAAAGTATTCAGCCTAATGACCCGTCTGCCCATCTGCATCCGATACGAGGCAACCATCTGCTCAGATAACGCCCACCTGATATTTACACTTGGATCAGAGTTTCTTCAGGGCCCAATAAGCAGGTCTGTGGTCATAAGCATTTAAATGACACTCAACATCCTCAGCGAGATCCCTGACATACCTGTTCTTGTCTCTTCTCAGGAAAATTCTTGTCTTACGTGACAGAGGCCTGTATTGGTTGCAGTTCCAGCAAGTCTGACAGCTCGACTCTACTCAGTACTTTCCAGCATCTCCACCGAGGCGAAGCCACTGTGTGACCTCAGATGCTCTTGAATGCATATTTCTTAGCTGCCTCAAGATCCTCAAGTTTGAAAATATCCCCATAGCTCTACCGGGTCGTAAAGGGTGTCGATCCCTCCAAACCGATAGAAGAGTGTCACCGCATACTCTTGAGCATATGTCAAGTCCTTCAGTTTCTCAAGATGGAATACAGTGTGGTCACATCTTGGAGGCTTTATGGACTTGACATGAATTTTCAGTGTAACAACACACCTGTGATCAGTCGCAAAGAATTCAGCACTCAGTAAAACCTTGCGGTTCTGGAGGATACTCCAACGATATGGTCAATCTCCTTTGCTACCCCTCCGGTATTGCTATACCAAGTTCATCGGAGCAGCGCTGGTCTCTTATCCCAAGAACCAATAAATCTCAGCCACTTGGTTCTTGCAAGATTCAGAAGGAAAGAGCTCTTGTCATTCCTGGTAGCAGAGCCATCTGGGCCAACACATATCTACACATATCTAGCCCGTGCCAATGACAGCATTAAAGTCACCCATGATAATGAACCCATCACAAAGGGGACACTGGTCCAGTACAAAATCGAATTTGGTATAGAACATCTCCTTTTCAGTTTCACACATCTCGGTAGGATCGAAGAGAGAAGCAATGACATAAGAATAATAAGACGACAATAATTGATACAGTGCTTCCCTCTTTATGAAATGCATCCTTGTATTTAGAATGAAATGAGGTGTGAGGACATGAATAGATATGAAAGCTATCTTACAGAACGATACGAAATATACATATAATGATGAGACAGATAAAACATAATACATTAGACAATAATAAAGAATATCAACCAATCATGAGGAGCATAAGCCGGGGGGCGCGTTGCCTCACCTGCCCTACAGCGGCACTCATGGCGGTCACGCCTCGCGAGTCTCCATGCAGGCTCCCTTCCCATACCGAGTGACTCCCAGCAGGAGGCATCGACTTGCCGCAGCCAAGAGATCTGTGGGCGTCCCCTTGGCCTCCTCCATGTCGGGTTGTCCCTTACGGAAACAACCCGATAAGCAAGATCGGCTTCCGGGTATCGCGCCACATACCCATATAGCCGCAGCTGGCGCTGACGGACCATGCTAGTAATAGGCCTCGGATCAGTCTCACGGAACAATCGCTGAAGTGACACAAAGTCATACCAGCGGTATCCCATGATCCTGCGAAGGCATCTAGTACCAAAGACATCAATTTGCCTCTTCAGGTCCTTGTTCAGTGTCCATGTCTCACAACCATAGAGTAGGACAAGATCATCAGCGACTTGAAGATCCGAATCTTTGTCTGTCTGCTCAGGTATCGACAATGCCAAATACTCGTGTTGAGCGAGTCCATAACGCCGTGGGCCAGGCCAATCCGCGGTGTGACTTCTTGGCTCGACACACCATCATTATGCACTACACTACCAAGGTATGTGAAGTTTTTCAAGATCTCAATGTCCTCGCCAAACGCATGGACAGACTGTACTGTTTCATCCAATGTGCCTCCAAACACCTGGACCTTGGTCTTGGCCCAGAAAACCTTAAGTCCCAAGGGCCTCACCTCCTCGTGCAGTGCCTCTAGAGCTATTACCAGAACCTCCATTGACTCAGCGAAGATTGCTCCATCATCAGCAAAAACAAGATCTGTAATCTCGGTGTTGCCGACATATGCTCCACAATGACTTTGTTCCACAACTCTGCCTAGTACCCAATCCATGCATGTGTTGAAAAGTGATGGAGCAAGCACACAGCCCTGCTTGACACCTGTATTCACAGGGAAGAAGCTGGACACGCCTCCTCTACACCTCACAGCACTTACAGTCCCGGAGTACAGGGCAGTTAATAGACCAATAATCCTTGCAGGAATCCCACGGAGACGCAGAAGATCCCAGAGTGTCTCTCGATGCACTGAGTCAAACGCCTTCTTGAGACTGACATAGGCTGCAAGCATTCCCTGTCGAAACTCACCACCATCAGTACGCAAAGCGCTAGGATACGGTCAGTTGTTGAATTACCGGGCATGAACCCTGACTGTTCAGGTCTCTGATGTTTCAGCAGGTGAGTGCGGATCCGCGTTAGCAGCAAATGGGCAAGCACCTTACCTAGTACACTGAACAATGTTATTCGACGGTAGTTGTTCCAGTCTTGACGGTCCCATTTCCCCTTCCAGATAGGAACGACCAACCCTTTCTTCAAGTCAGGAGGAATGGTACCTGAATGCTATACAGCAGTCAAGACTTAGCATGCAACCCACGGATCATGGCTTCACCCCCAGCATTGAGCAGCTCTTCATTGATGCTACAGATGCCAGCTGCCTTTCCACCCCTCAGCTTTGCCACAGCCTGTTTGACATCGCCAATGGAGGGTGCAGTTTCATCAATGGGTGGATCAGTATCCAGCGTCTACAGCCCTGCAGTCTGGAGCTGTCCACTTGGAGGATCCATAGTGAACAGCTGTTCAAAGTACTCAGCCCAACGAGCCATCTGCCCATCTGCATCCGGTACTAGGCAACCATCTGCTGTTCGGATAGCACTCACATGAGAAGTAGACTTGGAGCGGCGTTTCTTCAGAGCTCGATAGGCAGGTCTGAGTTCATTAGCATTTAAATGACACTCGACATCATCAATGAGACCCCTGACATTCTTCTCCTTGTCTCTTCTCAGGAAAGTTCTAGTCCTACGTGACAGAACCCCGTACTGGTCAAGTCTGGCAGCGCGACTCTCCTAAATAATTTCAAGGGTCTCTACCGAGGTGAAGCCTCGGGCGCTCCTCTATGCATTCCTTGGCAGCCTCAAGAGTCTCACGTTTCAAGGTATCCCTTAGTTCTTCAGGGTCCTAAAGGGTGTCGAGCGCTCCAAACTGATTGGAGACTGTCATTCCATACTCATGTACACATGTCAAATCCTTCAGTTTCTGAAGTGGACTTGACGTGAAGCTTGAGTGAAGCAACAACAACAACCCTGTGATCAGTCGCAAAGAACTCGGCAGTCCAAAAAAACCCTGCAGTTCCGGAGTATCCTCCAACGAGTACTGACAAGGATATGGTCAATCTTCTTCGCTACCCCTCCAGCATTGCTATACCAACTCCAGCAGCGCAGCGCTGGTGTCTGATACCAGGAACTTGCAATTTTCAGCTTTCTGGATCTTGCAAAATTCAGAAGGAAAGAGCTGTTGTCATTTCTGGTACCAGAACCATGGGGACCAACACATATCTCATAGCCAGCCCTTTCATTGTCAGTGACAGCAATAAAGTCGCCGAGGACAATGAGTGCATCACGACCGGGACACTGGTCCAGTACAGAGTCGAGTTTGGCGTAGAACATCTTCTTTTAGGTTTCACACACATCGGTAGGAGCATACACTGCAACAACAGACATGAAACCTAAACTGTGCTTTAGCCTTAATCACATTATACGCTCACCAACCGGAGTAACCTCTACAACAGACGGTTGCTGGCTGCTAGAGATGCCTATGGCTACGTTTTAGAAGATTGGACAAATTTCTCGATGAGGATGAAAGGTGGAAATAGGGAGAATTGTTCAAACTCGGAGTGCCAAGAATAGGTCTAACGGCATCTTGAAGCTTCGCGCATTTTCTCATGTTCTTATTTTCATTTTGCATGAACGGTTTTATGAGTAGATCTATGGATATTTAATCTCAAGGTGATGATGCGACTAGGTATTTGAGTGAGGGACTCTGGTGAACGGAAGGCAAGCGGTAAGCTGGGCATAAGAGACAGAGAGCGCTGTTAAAAAAAAGAGTCTTTTCTCATCGATAGCCGGAAATATAAACGTCTTGCTTGCGAGAGCGAACGACCACGACCTGGATGGCTGAGAGGAGAGGATCATTAATTGTATATAAGATAACATCAACCAAGGACTGTGGGACAACAAGCTGAGTAAAACGTTCATTAGAGTCATCTGGAGATACGGAACTAGATTTGTAAAGATCATCTTGCAAAAAGAACGAATTTGCATTAATGTACAACCTAGAAAGATTTTGTTACCTGACTCAAGATAGTACAAGAGAGAAGCGCAGAACGGGTGTGAACGTTTATGTGTTTTGATGTCTTCATCTGAGGGCATGGCAGGGATATATGTGATGAGACAAAGGTGAGAAATGTTGCGTGGTAAAGCATTTGCAACATATTTACCTTTACCAGTAATGAAGGAGAAGGTAGTATTAAACTCCCCACTGGTTTATTGCCAAAAAGCGAATTTACCTGTATGATTGTTTCCTTTGAATATTTCTGTGATAGCGTAATAATCCGTGAGGACTTGGATTTTGTAGCCAAATATGAGTTCACTAAACATAAAGTCCAGATGACGGTAAGATTTTCACGGTTTGTGACATCATAGTTCCGTTCGGCCTTATTCAGAAGCCCATTTGCCTAGGCTATGACATGATGTTTGCCGTTATCATCTTGCTGCATAGAACTGCGCCTATACTGAAACCCGAGCATCGGAACAGATCTTAAATTCCTGATCAAAATTAGGTTAAACAGGGACTGGAGCGCACCATAAGCCAGTCTTAAGATGATCAAATGCACTTTGATCCCTCTCAGACCAGAAAAACTCAGCGTGACTAAATCACTGTTACTTTGCAATTTAATGTATGATTACTATTTTTTGTCAACTCTGTGACCAAGGAACTTAATTTTTCTGAGGAGAGTACATTTAATGAGTTTAATCTTGAAACCTGTAGACTGAAAATGCCATAAAACATGGGGATAAAATGCTCTGGAAGATCCTTAGAAATGATGACAACGTCATCGAGGAAGATGACAGTGACTGATACACAATGCTTCTTCCCCGGTAACCTGTTTTTTTTTTCTATATATTTTTTTTATGCCAAGCCTAGTCGATCGTAATAGCACACTTTGTCTAATAATTTTATTCTAAAAATCTATACGAAATGAAACTGATTACAAAGAAGAATTGCAGGGCAACACCAGAATTTTATCAACGATATAAATATGAAATATATATAACAGCATTATTTCATTATCTTTGGCATTGAATCTAAGCTCTACACTCACTTATATAAACCTAACAAGAAAATAAAACCTTAGTGGCAACCTGCTTAATATTCTGTTCCCTGTGCATTGGTCATCCAGTGGGGCTCCTTAGTAAATACCGTTCCAAGCTTTTACAGAATAATTTCATCATCAGGGTTATCAAAAGCTGCTGCGTATATCCCTTCGGAGTCAAATTATAGCTTTATCTCAAACTTGAAAGGCACGTAATGACGGGTAAGTGCACCCCCTTCCACGGCAATTTAGTTTCCACGATTGAACCACATTAGTCTGCCATTAGCCGCGCCGCCTATCATTTTCTACCATACCCTGCGCGGGACAAAGGGGAGCAGGGTGCGGTAGAAAACTGACTGCATAGAGCCCAGTTAGAGCGGAGACTCAGTCATAAAACGCATTCCCAGTAAACATGTATATGTGTGTAATTCACTGTCGCGGTCGCCTGCTGATCACCCAGCCAGCCTTTTCCCTATGGAGCGAGCTCAGAGCTCATACACCGATCTTCGGGTAGGGCTGTAACCACATCTCACACTGCACACCGGGACAGCGAGGCCACAATCCTGTATCTCCTTCCTGCTCGGTGAACAGGGGCTAGAACACATTAAGAGGCTTGCCCATTTGCCTCGCCGTGCCTGGGACTCGAGCCCGGGCCCTCTCGGTTGTGAGCCTAGGTGCTAATCACTAAATTACGCGGTGTGTGTGTGTGTGTGTGTGTGTGTGTGTGTGTGTGTGGGAGGAGCAACATTGGTATTCTGAAACAGAGAGAGAGAGAGAGAGAGAGAGAGAGAGAGAGAGAGAGAGAGAGAGAGAGAGAGAGAGAGAGAGAGAGAGAGAGAGAGAGAACTTGCTCCTTGCATATACGTAGTACACTGTCATGTGACCTTCGCATTGTCTTTTTCCAGGTGTGCAATCATTGTCTATTCTTAACTTTAATATTAGTGCAATTAGTACAAGTTTCTTCAATCTATTATCTCAGGCGCCACGACTGCTAATGACACCACTCCCTTCCTGAAAGTGATACTGTGAGACTTCTAATTATCCAGCAATTTCACAAATGTTTTAATCAAATCAACAATATTTGGTTAACCATCTCTTCGAATATATGAACGATCTATGAATATAATTCTCTTTCTCTCATAATGTTTGCCTACAATGTATTTATCCATCTAACACAACAACATCACCTCCAAAAACATACATACAGCAGGAGCAACATTCACAACAGCTCAAAAGTTAAGAACATTCTATCAAAAATAAATATAATCATTAGCAATTTGAATAGAGGGCAAAGTTAACGGAGTAGAGGTAGTTAAATCATGAATTGATCCCACAGACTCAAGCCTTTCGTATATATATTCCTTCTACTCTCTGTCCTATCCACACGTGATAACCACAGGCAGTAATACAGTTGTCCCTCTGTACGTGTCTCATGCTCTTTATTGAACTTGTAAGACCACAATGGCCATTCTAGAATGTAGTAGTAGTGGTAGTAGTAGTAGTAATAGTAGTGGTAGTAGTAGTAGTAGTAGTAGTAGTAGTAGTAGTAGTAGTAGTAGTAGTAGTAGTAGTAGTAGTAGTAGTAGCAGGAGTATTATTATTATTGTTAGTAGTAGTAGTAGTAGTAGTAGTAGTAGAAGTAGTAGTAGTAGTAGTAGTAGTAGTAGTAGTAGTAGTAATAAATTCTACTTTCGCTGTTATTATTAAATTGCGCATTTTTCAAGAAAGTAAACACCTGACATCCAAACAGGAATACATCAGTAAGAGATAAATTAATATAATAATAAAATAAGGGAAAGCTAAGGAGTAAAATGACGAAATAATACTTTTGTCAGCGTATCAGAGACCAGAAAATACTTATATTAGTGAAATACTCTTTCACCACTATTTTCACATTGAAATCAAGAATATCCTTCAACACTTCGAATAATCATAGTAACTAACGCATATGAAAAATAACAGACTTAATAAAATAGAAGCACTCAGATAAAAAAAATCCTGAACTGAGTTCATTATAATGAAATTAATTTCATGAGTCATGAAAAACATTTAATTAGGTGGCTTAAAAAGAAGGCAGAGAAGAGATGAAAAGCATGTGATCACGACTCTAAAGTGTTGCATGAAGTGTTGCACAGTAATTGCTTCACTTTGAAAAAAAAATGTTGTTTTTGTTTTGTGTTGAATCCATTGCCACACAATTACTAATACGTTAAGGAGTCGTGTACCACGGTAATGATGATATCATGACTGATCGACAACGTATACTCATGCACACGTGTGGGAAAATGAGTAGATTAAGGGAAGAAAAAATAAATGAAAGGTAAGTGTGTGTGTGTGTGTGTGTGTGTGTGTGTGTGTGTGTGTGTGTGTGTGTGTGTGTGTGTGTGTGTGTGTGTGTGTGTGTGTGTGTGTGTGTGTGTATGTATATATTACAGTGAATCTGTATAATCAGGGAATATGTATATTCTCTGAAATCTTCAGGGAATGTGTATAATGTCTGATTCACTCAGGGAATATGTACATTCCCTGAGATTTTCAGGTAATATACATATTCCCTGAATTTTAGGCCTTATTATTATACAGATTCCCTGAATCATATTTGTTATGATAGAACAAGGAGTAAATCACAGGATTCCCGCAAATTATCCGTCCCAAACCTCCTGCTATAACCCCACGCTTTAAACGACTGAAATACCGAACCATCACGAGACTCCATCATTTTCCCCTTAGAACCCCCGTGTGTGTGTGTGTGTGTGTGTGTGTGTGTGTGTGTGTGATATAGGAGTCAGCTGGACCGACCCGCAAGAGAACCATCGCGCCAGTTCGGAGCGGGGGAAACGCTTTGGCTTAAGGGTGCTTACACACCAAGATCGAAGCGGAGCGAAGCGAGCGAAGCGGCGTTAAATGTTTTTTGGTATTCCTATGCAGAAACGCTTTGCCGTTCACACTGCAAGCGAAGCGGAGCGAGCGGAGCGGAGCGTTCCGCTTAAGATTATAAGGTCGGATTTATCGACGCTAGCGGCAGACCAAATTGTTAAGTTATCCATGAACCTTTTCTGTAGAAACTGTTATAGAAAATGATAATTTGGGGGTAACTGTTATAGAAAATGATAATTTGGGGGTAACTGTTATAGAAAATTATATATTTTTTTAATTTGATTTTTTTGTATAAAAATGGAAGGAAAAAAGTATAATATGGATATAAAAATGGAGGAAGAAACGTTTAATATGGATATGTGATCTTTGTAGAATGTTTTTATACTTATTATATGTTTGATAGATATGCATGAAATGGATCACATGTTTGAAACGACGCTGCGGTTGGGATGTAAACAAACCGATTCCAGATACAAATGTTGCTTCACTGGGTGAACATGGCCAAGAAGATGAGTTGATGAGTTCCAAGGTAAGTTTGCTTATTTGTGATGAAAACTAAGGAAACTTTCTTGTTCGGGATTTGAAATGTAGGTTGATAGCTAGTAAATAAATTGATTTAAAATGAAAGAGAAGATGTAGCTATTTGAATTATTGGATCTGTCAGCTGGGTATGATAGTGTGCGTAGGAAATCTCGTCAGCTAACAAAATAAATTAAAAAATATATTCCGTTTTCCTGTTTTTCTGAAATTATACAAAAACGGGTCTGATTTCAGCATTCAAATTTTACCCACTGTATTATATTCCAGTTTTGTGCGCCACAGTAATAAAAACAATATCAATGATGGTAAGGTAAGGGAATGCCGCCAGAGTTCGCAATTTTTATTTTAATCACCTTTCCAGATACCCATGGAGGATTTCATCGGGCTTTTGCCTGCACGACCTGCAAAAAACGACTCTGGCAAAAAACCCATCCACATTTTCAAAATCGAGATGTCCGCGAGGCCCAGTTGCGTGAAATGGCTGATGCTTTACAAGCTACTGGTGAGTAGAACTTAAATTATTTGACCTGTATTAAATAACTATGATTTGCACGTTTACTACTGATCTAGAAGGATAACAAAAAATAATTTCCTTTAGTAATTTACAGAAAAATAACATTTGCAGTGCATAGTATTCTTTCACAATATTGGAGTTTATATAAAAGAAGATTTTAATTTAGATAACACTAAGTGACCTACTACATCAATATAGTGGTACATTTCAATTTTTGTCTGACATAAATGAGGAAATCCTGGCTCTAAGTATTATTACCAATTATAATCTGGATGATGATAATACAATGACATACATAGTTGATAAGCAGCTGCATATCTTGAAAGAAAAAAACATACCTAGCATTGCAAATAATCGAGTCTTACAATGTTATATATTTTAACATAATGTAACTGTTTCCTACATAACATACAAGTCCAATAACCTGCCTAGATTGTCACTTGCCCTATCAGCTTTACTGCACTTTATCAGCTTGCCATGGAACTGCACCTATTCCTGTTACATAATTCTTAAGCTGATCACGAATCCATGAGGGATAGGCTGCTGGTCTTCCGCGATAATGCGTTTCCTGATTATCAGCGTGGGTCCCATTCCAATCTTCATAATCTTTAATATCGATTTTTTCCAGAGTCATAACAAAGTTATGGAGAATAATTGTCGCCAGTGTAATTTCCGTTGCAGTATCAACTGCTACTTCCATAGCTGTGCGAAGTACACGCCATTTTCCTGCCAAAACTCCGAAAGCACTTTCTACGCAATGGCGGCAACGCGAATGTCTGTAGTTGAATACTCTCTTTTCATATGACATGTCAGCGTTATAAGGGGTGATGAGATCTTTTCGTAGCGGATACGCTGCGTCACCAAGTAGGAAGAATGGCAGATCTGCGTGGAGGTCTGAGGTAGTTGTGGCAGTTTCTGGGAGGTTAAACGCATTGGAATCCAAAAGTTCCTTGATCTTTGACCTTCCGAAAATTCCTCCATCACTATCTTTCCCATATGCTCCGACATCCACGAAAATGAACCTGAGATCTGGACCAACTACACCTTGAAGCACGATCGAGAAGAATTTCTTATAATTATAGTAATTAGAGCCACTGTTGTCCGGGCACTGAAGGCGAATATGTTTCCCGTCAATGCAACCAATGGTGTTCGGGAAGTTCCATCTCTCAAGGAACTCTTTTGCTGCATCTTGAAGGGATTCTCTTGTTGGCATTGGCAGATATAATTCATGTAATTCCCAAATAGCCAAGCAAGTTTCCTTGACAATTGCAGCTACAGTTGACACTCCGAGGCGAAAATTATACGCCAATGACGAGAATGATGATCCTGTAGCCAAATATCTGCGGATCAAAATAAGAAATACTAGCTATAAAAATTACTTTAGTTAGAACGCTCATTGGTGATAATAAAATCGTAACAACTATACCAACTTCTTTACAAAAAAAAATTCTTTAAAATCTATAGCTATATCAATATATAGTTTCAAGTGATGCTTGGTTAGTTTACTGATAGATTTCTTTAACCTAGTCAAAAACTCAAGTAAGCAAGAAAACATGCAGAACAAAGTTAACAGTGTGAGCAAAATAGACGCAACTCGAAATATACACAAAAATAAACACCAATAAAATGGCAATATGTTAATAGGGTGAAGGCATATTATTTTTTAAAATCGATTTCAAGCTTTAAATATTGCTAAATGTTATCGTATTTTCGTCTTTTTTCAGTTGCTGAGGTCAAGGATCGTTTGAAAAATGTTAAGGACTCCATGAGGAAACAAGTGAGTTCCCTACCAAAAACAAAATCAGGTGCTCCGGCTTTCGAGATGGCCTCTCGGATTACATTGCCCTACTTTACAATGCTTCTATTCATGAAGGACGAATTTATTGGCCGAACAATGACATCCAGTTGCCCCGGGAATGCGCAATGTACTGAAGAAGACAACGATAACCACAACTTGGATGACGACAACCAAAATGAGGAAACAGATCTATTGCAACGCACTATGGAGGAATCTGGACTAATCGCGGCCGAAAGTCGGTGTCCAAGCCGGGAATCGGCATCTTCATCAAGTGGAGGCACGGCACCAAAGCGAAGAAAGAGTAACAAAACATGTTCTGACACCATTGAGCAAGCTAAGCTCGAAATGTTGAGAGACAGTTTAGAAATTTCAAGGAAGAAAATGGAAGAAAAAAAGACCCATTAGAGGTGTTCGCTATGGATTTGGCAAACGACCTCAAGCAAATTGAGGATAAAAGACTTCCCGTACAAACTAAGCTTGAATTGAAACAGTTAACTTCGAAGGCAATATTGAAACAAATGGATACAGTTTTTGCCGATGGAGCATCTCACGAACAATAAACATATGAAATGGGCACAAGATATATCCAGGGAGCCACAAACATCCAGCCGACATACGGAACTCGCCTATCAACTATTGTGAAAAGGTAAAAAAGGCAGTGACCCTTCACAATGATTTAGCACCCAAGAGAATCAAAACAAAGGAAACCACCCTCACCTGCACTGGACAGTGGTGACATGGATGCCCTAACTAGCCAAGCAGCACTTATTTCAATCACACAGAAATGCGTACGGCTCAAAGTTGTTGCAACAAAAATTGCCTAGCACATCTATGTTTTAAAATATAATTCTACTCAGCTGAGGTAGCAGAAGTTGGTGGTTTCAAGGCAAAAGTTCTCTTGAGCGGCCCGAATATAGTAGTTCGGAGCAGAAAGTTAGTGTTGTAGAGGTAGACTGGTAACTGACGTGAAACTGACGAGAGACTAACGTGAGGAACGCCGGTCGTGATTTATATACCGCGCCACCAACGCCCTCTGTCTTATATTCCCGTAAACTTCAACTACTTAATTAGCTATTTGATTTTACATGTCTCATTTATTAAGGAAACATTACTATTTATTTATTTATTATTAAATATATTTATTCGTATGTATTCTTATTTGTAAGCATTATACTTGTTTTATTTACAAGCATTATACTTGTTTTATTTTTGCCTAGTTAAATTCCTAACATATTCCCCAGAGGAGATTGCGATTCCCCAAATCGCAATTAGGTAACTACTCTGGCGGTCAATTTATCTGTTTATTTATTTTAAATGAAGAGATGAAATGGGGATTTACTGTAGTAAGAGAGAGAGAAAAAGATGGAAATGCAACTCGGGGAGGTTGAGATCGCTGCTCATCTCATCCAAATAGTCATGCCCCTAACAAATTCCTCACCTTTAGGAAAGGTGTAGCGTTTTATCCTAACCTACTTTATCTCACCTAACCTAGTCTTAAATTTAAACCTTATCCCCACCTTTAGCTAATACCTTAATACTATTAACTGCATCACCTTTAGTGAAGGTGTGTACCTTTAGTGCATTTTCCTCTTATCCTCACCTTCAGTGAAAGTGTAGCATTTTTTGCTAACATCCTCACCTTCAGTGAAGGTGTAGCATTTTTTTACTAACACTTGAACTTAAATCCTAGAAGTCCTCACCTTCATGGGTGTAGCAGAAATTTATATTTACAAGTACTCTAAATCATCCCTATGCATCATATTTACAAGTTCTCTAACTCATCCCTAAGCATCTTATTACATCTATCAGTAGCCTTCCTTTTTGGCCTGGCCCCCCTGAGATTGTCACCGCCGTTCCGGACTGGGGTTACATCATTAGGGGTGTCTTCTTTGGCCCTATTTGAATCTCTACCAGCATGAGTTATGGTAAGTTCAAGGGGATAGAGATGACATATTG
>CM035194.1:20121067-20132049 GCA_020233015.1 Callinectes sapidus
CCTCCCCCTTGTGGCCCCCCCCCCCCCCCTCCTCCTCCTCCTCCTCCTCCTCCTCCTCCTCCTCCTCCTCCTCCTCCTCCTCCTCCTCCCCGTGCATTCCACAAGGCAAAACTTTTCTAATAAGCTACCCCACACTACGGCAGGGTGACACATCATCATATTTAGTGGAGGAACCTTTCGCCTCCTCCTCCTCCTCCTCCTCCTCCTCCTCCTCCTCCTCCTCTTCTTCTTCTTTTTCCTCTTCTTTTTTTTCTTTTTTTCTCCTCCTCCCATCACTCCTTCCCATTCACACAAACTCATTTCTTAACACTCACTCTCTCTCTCTCTCTCTCTCTCTCTCTCTCTCTCTCTCTGGTGTTCTAGTTATCTTCCCTCCTTTCTCCACCCCTTTATTCATAATTCTTCCCTTCTTTCTTTCTCTTTTCCTATTCCTCATCTCCCTTCCTTCCTTCTTCCTTCCTTCTTTCATTCGTTCCTTCCTTCCTTTCTTCATAATTCTCTCCCTTACGTCATTTCTTTTGATTGTTTTCTCTCTTAGCTTTGCACTTCCTTAATCTGCCTCTCATTTCCGTTCTCTCTCTCTCTCTCTCTCTCTCTCTCTCTCTCTCTCTCTCTCTCTCTCTCTCTCTTTCTCTCTCTCTCTCTCTCTCTCTCTCTCTCTCTCTCGTTTGTCTCACGTCATCCAGCACACGACGTCCCTCTTATCGTCCTGAAAAGAAAACACTGGTCTTACTGGCGTCCGTTATTCTGGTATTAAAAGTTATGGAAGAACCCATAAGTTTAATGTTACTCAATATCACGGTCACACCAAAGAAAGCCAGATAGAGGTTCAGTTGAGTCCTAAACCTCAAGACTTCCATAGTTGAGGCGTCACTACCATAGATAATATCTTTCTGAATTGTTTAGAAATGTCAGTGCTACATCTCAAGTCTCTTTCGCTTTACGATTTAGTGTTAATCATGCCCGTGCAATTCGAAATAATCAGTAGTACTAAAGTAATACAAAAATCTTTATATTCATCTTTAAGAAAGTAGTGTGTCACTACAAGTAAATTTTACAATATCCATATTACTTAATGAGTAGAAGTTATAGAAAATGTAATACTATTTCTCTCGCTCTCTCTCTCTCTCTCTCTCTCTCTCTCTCTCTCTCTCTCTCTCTCTCTCTCTCTCTCTCTCTCTCTCTCTCTCTCTCTCTCTCTCTCTCTCTCTCGCAAACATTCATATTGTAGTCTTGTGGAGAAAGGGTGGTGTTTTCAAACGTTTGGGGATTTAGTTAGCGCTATTTTCAGAGGCTTAGCTGGTGAGTTTTTTTTCTTTTTTTCTTCAAATTTTGTACAGAATAAATGTTACTAAATAATCGCTAATTTGATGAAAATAACCTAGAAAACACACACACACACACACACACACACACACACACACACACACACACACACACATTGAGAGAGAGAGAAGAGAGAGAGACAACAACAAAAAAACAGCGTTAAACTTTGTGACCGCGAATTGGAAACAGTACCTAAAATAAACAGTGCCCCTCGCCACCCCCCAGCCGATTAGTTAGGTCATAAACGAGTGACCTTGAAAACTGTCCCAGTAACTTGACTCTGATCCCTGTGTCCCCCTGCCATTGGGATCTGTCTAGCGTGTTCTGTCCAGAACTAGACAAATGTGTCAGTGAATATGGAGACCTCCGCCACCAACCTCGTCTCCACTGCCCCACCTGCCATTGCCCATTGCCCCCACTATCCTGACCCCTCACTTGGCCCCCACCCTCACCACAACTCCCACCTCCCTACCTGACTCCCCTCTTATCCCTACGTCCACCACCACTACAACCTCCACCGCTACCTCAGCCACTTCCACCACCCCGGCTTCCACCTCCTTCACCTCTACTCACAAAAAGATTCTGTGTCCCTGGAGCAACCTATTGTTGTGTTTGCTCCTACACCACCAGGGATAAGGTCACCACCCGCTGCATTCAAGAGGGGTGTCCTAATAGCGTGTGCACTAACTGTCACACGGGGGAATCTTTCCTGTGCACCCTGACTTCGCAGTTGAGACTCGCAAAAAATATCACTCGGCCGGTACTGTACGAACTCCGGCCTAACCCGGCCGCCCCACGACCCCACCCTGCAGTTCCCACCCAGGACACCCCCTCTGCCTGCGGCACCCCCCTCTTGACATTCTACGGACCCCGCCTGCCCTGCCTACGTCGGAGGAGGAACTCATAAGGAAGGATCTGCTCTCCTATCCTCCACAAGAACTCGCTGACATCATTATCCGATTGCGAGCTGAACTGTCCTCCAGCAAGGCAGAAAATAAAGACCATAGGAGGCGAATTTACTCTCTCGCCAGCTCACGCTGCCATTTTACCGCTGCGCTGTCTGCAATCGACGGGGCTGTTAATATCTCGCAGCAAGTGGACACGACCCCCGTCACCCAGAGCACCAGTGCCCTGCCCAGCAAGATTGACTCTGACTGGGCCGAGGTGTGTTCTAATGACCAAAAGTGGAGAACGTGGTGGGACTCCGACAAACCGCGTCATCTCCGAAAAGTATCATTTGATACAGACATCGCCGTTGCCTCAGTCGCCTCCATCACCTCCGTCTCCTCCATCGCCCCCATCTCCTCCAACTCCACCAGTACACAGAACCTGGTAGCACCCGTCCCCCCCTCCGCTTCCCGCGCAGCCCCTGGCCCCACCCCTGCCCCACGGAGTAGGGACGCAACCACCTCGACCAACACCAACAACTACAACGATCCAAACATCACCCGGGGGCGTAACACCACTCACGCCATCACCACCACCAACAACAATAACAACAACAACAACAATAATACCAACACTTCCAATAACAACATAGGCTACTACCGCAGCAACAGCAGCAGCAACAACAACAACACCACCAACAACAACAACAACCAGACCACCAATAGGAAGAACTTGTGGCCTGGCAAATTTAGCGCCCCGCGAGACATCTACAACCTTACCCACCACAACGGCAATAGGTTCAACACTCCCCCTCACTGTGGGAGGTGCCTCCGGCGAGGCCATACGCGGAATAACTGCACGGCCATCGTGTGTGACTTCTGTGGGCGGAGAGGCCACTACGTGGATCACTGCAGGACTCGCCAGGCGGAAGAGAGACGCAGACTCCACTGCGACTTCTGCTTCAGGACTGGACATACAGTGGAGACCTGCCACACACGTGCTGCTGAAGCCAGGCAGGAGCGACTCATCCGTGCGATTCTTGTGGAGTGCCTGCTCCCCACCCAACCCAACAATATAGTACCGCTCCTCCCCCAGCCTGAGGCACAGCCCGTCCTGTACCCCCAGCCTCTGCTACAGACGCACCACCTTCAACCCACCAACTACCGTGCGCCCCTCCTAACTGCGCCATCCCCGCACACCCACACCAGGCAGTAGGATGGCTCCCAGTGGCCTCAAGATCCTGTCAGCTAACATCCGTGGCTTCAAGACAAACGTGGGTGAGCTCACCCATGCAGTCCTCAGGAACGGTGCTGATATCGTGGTTGCTGTTGAAACGTTCCTGAGCGACACCTGTGTCACAACTTGTGACAGGATACCGGGCTACAGCCACTGGGAGAGACGGGATCGTAAAAATGGACAGGGAGGTGGTGTGGCTGTGTGTTATCGGGAATGTCTGCAGATACAGCAACTTCCCGTTCCGCCACCACAGGAGATGGAGGCTATGTTCTTCCGCCTTCTCCTCGCCGACAACTCTGCTGTCCTACTCTGCGCTCTCTATCGACCACAGTGGCAAGGCGGTACGCCCCTTACTCCTCACCGAACAGCTAGACACCATCATGGACACACACAACTGCCAGAACACCGTAGTCGTGGGTGACCTGAATCACCACCTGGTGCACAGAGCCTTCACGGAACTAACAGTGGTCCACGGGCTCACTAAACATGTAAACTTCACCACGCATGTACGTGGAGCCTCACTAGACCCCGTCCTCACTGACCTTCCTGGTGATTCCGTGCTGTGCTCCCAGCTGAACAGAGTTGGCAGCTCGGACCACAACGCTGTCCTCTGCACCCTAGAACTAAACCCTGCACAAGAGGAGGACTACCAGCGTACTATCTGGCTTTGGGAGCGAGCAAATTGGCAAGCCATTAAGGAGGCTCTGGCTGCCACAGACTGGGATGCCATATATTCTGAGGACGTCAATCACTCTGTGGCTGCACTCACCTCCATCCTCCTTTCAGCCCAGACACAGCATGTCCCTCACAGAACATACCGAACGGAGCCTCGAGATCAGCCTTGGTTTGGTTACCGCTGTCGCATAGCCGCAGAGAAGAAGTACTCAGCCTGGACCCGCTACAAGCGCCGCCCCACAAACCGTAACAAGGCTCTGCATCGCAATGCTTGCAAGAACATGACAAGGACCGCTAGGTGGGCAAGAGAGAGATGGGAGAACAACCTTAAAGGGAAACTGTACAGCAACCAGGTTGACCCCAAGCAATGGTGGTCTCTTGTGAAGCAGAGGCAAGGGACGACTACACAGGAAAGAATACCTCCCCTCAAAACAGCAGCTGGAGGCTTGGCGGTCACAAATCAAGCGAAGGCAGACCTGCTGGCCGAGCACTTCAGCGGCAAAATGACCACTGAAGAACCCAATAGGCAACCCCCTCGCCTCATCCCACTCTGCGATACGCGTCTGGATAGCCTGGTGGTCCATGAGGATACTGTCATGCATCTCCTTCGTAACGTTGACACTAAAAAGGCACCTGGTCCAGACGGTGTGAGCCCCTTCCTGCTGAAGCGCTGTGCAGGGGAGCTGTCAAAACCTTTGACACACATCTTTCAGCAGTGCCTCAGCTCCAGCACTTGGCCCATTGCCTGGAAGGAGGCTCGGGTTACGCCCGTCCACAAAAAGAAGGATAAGGGGGACCCATCTAACTACCGGCCAATATCCCTGCTGTCGGTCCTCAGCAAAACCCTGGAACGAGTTATTGCTGAACAGCTGACACGCCACCTGGACAGTCACTACCTCTTCTCCGACCGGAAATGCGGCTTCAGGAGAGGGCGGTCAGCCTCAGATCTGCTCCTTCTCTTGGCTAAGAAATGGCACGAGGCCTTGGACTCTGGCCGGCCATCGCTCGTTATCGCCTTGGACATAGCTGGTGCATTCGACCGTGTGTGGCACAGAGGGCTTCTGGCCAAGCTAGAGCAGTTTGGTGTGGCAGGTGATCTGTTGGAGCTATTCTCTAGCTATCTGCAGGACCGGAGCCTAAGGGTGGTAGTGAGCGGGCGCACATCAGCCACGTACCCAATTGAGGCATCTGTTCCACAAGGTTCCATCTTAGGTCCCATCCTGTGGAATATTTACTTCAACGACCTGCTCCAGAGCCTCCCTTTGGCATCAGCATATGCTGACGACTGCACCCTCTCCCAGAGCTACAACAGGGTTGAGACCGCGAATGTGATCGAAGACACCAACCGACATCTCAGGGTCATCACAGAATGGGGTGCAAGGTGGCAGGTGAAGTTTGCAGCTGAAAAGACCCAGGCTGTTCTCATCTCACGTTCGCGAGAGAATGCCAGGATGCTCGAAGGTCAGATAAAGTTTGGTGTGGATACCCTTGCTATCCAGGACTCAGTCAACATCCTGGGGGTGGAAGTAGACTCCAGACTCTGCTTCGATAACCACCTGGAGAGTGTGGCGCGGAAAGCCTCTCTAAAGGTGACACTCTTGCGTCGGGTCAGGAACCTACTCGACGCAGATGGCCTCTTGAAGCTGTACAAGGCGCAGGTGAGACCCATCATGGAATACAGCCCACTTACCTGGATGTGCAGTGCCCAAGGCCACCTCTCCCTGCTGGACAAAGTGCAGCGGAGGGCTGAACGCCTCATAGCTGATAATTACGACCACCAGCAGCGTCACCACCCTGGACAACAACTCCGTCACCGTCCCCATGAGCGGCGTCCCCAGCAGCAGCATCGACATCCGCCAGAGGCACATCAAAACGCCTCTCGCACACCGATGCTGGATTCCTTGGAGCACCGAAGGAGGGTCGGTGCTCTCACTGTGTTGCACAAGGCCCAGGTGCAGTACACCCCTCACCTTGCAGCGCTTCGGGTCCCATGGAGGAGGTGTGAGCGCACTACGAGAACGGTAGTGTCGGACCTCCTCCTTGAAATCCCGATGGCCCACACAACAGGGAAACAGAGGGCCTTCACGTGTGCCACGTCGTTACTGTGGAATGCCTTTACAGCTGCAGTGGAAGTGAGGCACATGTCCACCCAGCAGGTGAAGGTAGCCGCCCATACCTGGCTACGATCCCGACCACCCTGACAATATCTAGTGTAATTGTAGCTTTCCCTGACAGTGACAGTGCAGTGTTTATTGTTTTCCTCCAACCCCGTTCGTGAAATAGTGCCTGATAGTGATGGGGCTTGTGACTATACCATGTTTGATAGCGACAGTGTAGTCAAAATGCCTGATAGAGATAATGCCAAGACATGGGTGTAGCTTTTGAATAGAAGCCTCACGACAGAGGTCTTCTTTAGCTAGAGACAATCTCCCTTCTATGTATATTTCAATATGTCTCACATATGTGTATAATTCACTATGTCATACCTATGTTTAAATAAAAAAAAAGAAAAAAGAGAGAGAGAGAGAGAGAGAGAGAGAGAGAGAGAGAGAGAGAGAGAGAGAGAGAGAGAGAGAGAGAGAGAGAGAGAGAGAGAGAGAGAAGGGGGAGACGGGAAAAGGAGTCACATAAGTCTGTATTTAATGCTGATCTATGTGTACTTCCTGGTATTTCAATTTATTTTTCATAATTTTTCCCTTAGATTTTTTCAACTGAGTATGTACACATCAAAGTCCGTCTATCTCAAGGCTATTGGCTCCTTTTTCCTCCCGTTCATCCCTTTCACGACCTTTTTGACCCACCGCGCTCTGGATATCACGTGCGGATCTTGTTTCCCTCTTATTCCGGTCCATTGACGCTGTGTCCTCGCCGCTGACAACTTCCTCGACCAGAATACCCAATGGAATTACATACTGGAAGAGACTCAAAAGGTTGTTAGCATAAGCTGATTGTTCACTTTTTAAATTTTTTTCTCTTCTTTCACACTTCTTTCACTAATATTACTCTAGTGCCACCGTCTGTGTGTGTGTGTGTGTGTGTGTGTGTGTGTGTGTGTGTGTGTGTGTGTGTGTGTGTGTGTGTGTGTGTGCGTGCGTGCGTGCGCGCATGCGTGTTTGTGTGTGTGTGTGTGTGTGTGTGTGTGTGTGTGTGTGTGTGTGTGTGTGTGTGTGTGTGTGTGTGTGTGTACTTAGCTACTGTGAGAGATGATTTCATGCTAGTTGATTTAAACAAATGTTCCTCCGAGTGCTCTTTATGTGTCACAAAATTGCAAATAAGTTGTATTCTAATGCAAATTGATCTCAATATTCATCCCAGTGTGATCATGCTACGCTGTGATGCACCGTTATTGGGTCTTTGTCCCATTTGTTGCCGATACTTACAAGAAAAGACTAGTTACTTGTAATGAACCAAGATGAAATTGGAAAAAAAATAACCATTGTTACTTACTGTTAAGGGCGATGTATCCTTACATTGTCATGATATTCCGATACCCCTTACTATTATCTTATTTGCTCGAACTAAAAGTTATGAAAAGGTTACGTTTGTCATTAATTGATAGCGTTTGAACTGTAGCACACTCAGCTTCTTCTTTTTTTGTGAGCATTGTATCCTGCTACGTGTTCGTATAGAGAGGTTATGTCTTTCTTGCGAAAGCAACACATGTTTATTCCTTCGAGGCCATAGTGGTAGACGTGTATCGCTTGAAAACCCTAAGTACATTTTTGATATAAAAAATGTTTAACATGAGTTTGAGTTTCAGGTAATCTTTAGCTCGGAATACCTGAGCAGGCATGAAAAAAAGGAGAATGTGTATAGCAGTTTGTTACCTCCTCTTTAATAAGCTGATGGGAATCGTGGCTAGGTGCAGATCTACGACCAACGATTAAACTATACATCTGGTGTTTGTAAAAGCTTTAGGAGTAAGAAAATGTGCATGTAATGATGTGTGTTATATTGAGAGTGGCCATCCGTCTTTTCCGGACCTTGTAAAAAACAGACAACATAAATTTTTTTCACGCGATGTGACAAGAGCAGTCTGGGTAAAGAGATGATCCACTTGCTTTTGCAATTAACTTTTAACAACAATCAGAAACACACGCGACTAAGATATTGAAAGAATTTAAAAGAGAAGATGTAAAGCTGATGAAAGAAACAGTGTTGGGCACTGTGTATGAATTAAAACGTAGTGATACATCTAGAAGAGTAGTGATACATCTAGAAAAGTATTAACCTAGAAATGTCAGTTCACTATGTGTATAAAAGAACACATGCCCTTAACGAAACACACAATTTCACACAGTTTGTGTCAGTGGTCACTTACTGGAGTGCGAGACCAGCAGGTGGAACAATTGAGGACAGGGTGGTCTGCCGCTGGAAGAACGCCAATGCCAGCGTGGCTCGGAACAAACAGAGTAACATGTTATTGAGGTTTTTCCACTGACAGAAAGACTTTGAGACTATCACTATTTTAATACTTTGCAGGATGTGTTTTCAAACCAGTTTTTTGCTAGAGACCATGTGCAAAATCAGTCAATGATAATTGACTTTGATTTCTTCAAGTGAGAGTCTCACTCTCCGATAGAATTTGCAACTCTGGTGCCCTCACCCTCCTTGAGTTTGCTTCTAACTTGGTAAGATTACTGCTTTTGGTATGGGCAAAGTAATTGTGTATTTTCTTGATCTTTTGACACATGGACGTGTTGGATTTTGATGTATTACCAAAAAAAATAATTGTGTAAATAGGTTAGGATTTAGAGAAAAAAAAACATTTTTGCTTATGTTTAAAGAAAAAGAAACATTTAATTATGGGCGAGATGAGCAGGTAGAAGAAAGCTATGCAATAAATTTTAGTAAAGGTGTAGTGTGACATGTAAAGGACAGCACTTTTACATTGGTTACCTTGGTTACCACTTCTCCTTGTAGTATCCTCGATATTTATTTATCCATTTATTTTTCATCTGTCAACCGTATAACATTATGTGGTTTGATAGGAGTGGCAACACGTGTGTGGAATCGTCGACATGACGCACAGGTTGACTGTCAATAGTCATTCGCGTAAATCAACTTATCATGATTTATCACCAAGTGTAATACCAAATAAAAAGTAGTGGTTAGAGAAATTGAAAAAAAAAAAATCCTCTTCTCTATAGTGTCTCAGTATATGGGAATTCATATCTATGTTTATTTCTTTTCTAGGATTGCGATCTGTGTGCATTTCCCTCCACCTTCCTCTTTGTTGTCAAAATAATTTTCTTCGTTCATAGCCTGTCTAGACTATTAATTCAAGAATTTACCAATGCATAACTTTGTTGGGCCTTTGGGTAGCTTCACCAGCATAGATTATTTCAAATAAGTTTGTGAGTTTTTTTATCATTCAGTTGTGATAAGTGGAGAGCGGTCAACTGGCTTATATATATATATATATATATATATATATATATATATATATATATATATATATATATATATATATATATATATATATATATATATATTCTTTCACACCCAGGTTTGTAGGAAAACCCAAATTATAAAGGTTAATATATTATGTTTGATACTTACAATGATTTCACGACACACGGTTATAGCATAATGTCACTGTCTTTCCTCGGGAAAGTGCTTACTTTGTCTCTTTCACAGATAACTTAGAGAACACTATTAAATCCCGAGATCACACACTGTTCACGGCATATGAGACACACAAGTCCTACACAGCCAAACACCACACGCCGGCGGACGTCCGTTGGCGGCCTGTTCACACTCAACAGCCTCACACCGCCGCTTGTTTTCTTCTCTCCTCTTTGGCGGGTCGCGTCGCCTCACACCTTCCAAGAGATGCTGACCTAAGGCATTTGGTCATATGATGCAAACGGGGTGTGAAAGTCTGATGTCTTAGTTCTTAAGTATATCATTTTCTCTCATAGAGTGATGTCATATGAACTACACCCTACCTACTTAGAGAGTTTATATTTTTATACTTTGATAAATGGAACATCCTATGGATACAATAATAATTCAAATACCTAGTTATATATGTAAACACATGCAATACCTTGTAGAGGGATAAGCTGTGTCAGCATTTCTCAAGTATTGCACCATCTTATGGGGACGTTGCATCAGATTATATTTGCATATATAAATACAATGAATTCCTACCTATCTTGTCGCTAACAACTTTTTAGACATTTTCAGATATGACACCATATCATCAAGCTACTGTATCACTAATATTAAGTCAGTCATCTTGTTAATTATAGAACTTTCCCCTTTTATTCTTCTATTATGTAACTCAAAGGAAAAGGAACAAGACTAATATGCAATGAGATATTTTTTTGTGTGTGATCTTCGCATTTATACCCTATAGAGAGCAACGAGTACAGTAAATATTTTTACTTCTTTTATAACTAGCGAATAACTTTTACCTACATGAAAAAAAAGTGTCTAAATTTAGGAGACCAGAAGACTAAATATGTTATACGTGCCTTGGTAGTGTTTTAGTGGCTGCAGGTAAAACGCTTTGTCCTATTGTATTTATTAAAAAAAAACAAAAAAAACATAACATGAGAATAAAGGGAAAGCCTGTAATCCTTCACGTGACAGCCCTTTTTAAAGCAATACCCTGCATGAATGTATACCTATATTGACTAATAATTCCTTTACATAAATTTATCTAACTTATTCTACCTTCCTATTGACAAAAGAAAAAAAAACTACTAAATGAACTCCAGTATCCCACCCCATTGTTATTTTGTGCTATGGAGATTCAGGAACAGAACTAAAATAAAACCAAAATAACAATAAAAGAATGAAGATTGCATGTGATGTTGAAAGATGGAAAGGAAAACGTGCCTGTGTAC
>CM035194.1:20137495-20151271 GCA_020233015.1 Callinectes sapidus
AATAATAATAATAATAATAATATTATTATTATTATTATTATTATTATTATTATTATTATTATTATTATTATTATTATTATTATTATCATTATTGTTGTTGTTGTTATGTGAAATGCACGCTGAGAGCCTTCTAACTTTTCTTTCTTTGTCCTCCAGTCAAGGTGCCAAGATGCACGCTCAGCGGTGCCCCGTGGCCAAGCTACGAGCTGCCAGCCAGCAGCAACAGAACCAAACCGCTGGCAGAGGAGCCAACACCCGCATGTCAGCTGCAGCAGAAGCAAAAAAGAAGCAGGATAAGAACCGTCGAGGTCTTGCAGCCAAGACACCGGAGAGACCGTCGTTCTTTCAAAATGTGCATGGTGAATCTGCTCCCCTACTGCCGCCACACCCTCAAATGTACAGCGAAGAGACGTGGGCACTCACGCACGCCAGGCCTCCTCCCCACCCTGACTATCGCAAAGAAACACCGAGGCCTAAGCCACTCACCCGTCTCATGCACTGCAAAGACTCCACGCACACACAAGCGCAGCCACCCACTCTTCGTTTGCATTATAAGGAAGCTTCCCTTGCAAAGTCCTTAGCACATCAAGCATATTTCAAAGAAGAAACCCAAGATGGAAAGAGAAAGGCGACCATAGATCGGTCCTTGATTCTTAATGAAAACTGTGCAGTGCACGGCCACAACACGCCCCTCCGCTACTTCATGCCAAAAAGCCTCAGCTGTCCGTCCTCCCGCCAGACTGCCGATGTGGAGAGACTCAAGAACTGGCGCCGAAATTCCCTCACCTTGACGCCCTCCTCACCCAATCCCTTCATTTCGGCACAGAAATATCATTCCTCCATCACGTCCAACACTACCACTCCTGGCACGAAGGAACAACGGCGACGCCCTTTGTCTCAAAGTCACGAACTTACTTCTCTGCCTCCCGGGCAAAGGATGGTTGTGAGGCAGCACGTGTCCTCCTCGCGTGCCCTCAGTCCTCCCACTACCACTACCACTTCTCGCTCCAATTCCCAACCTAAGAATACCACACAGAGCGATGACCCGCACGGCCGTCGGTCACAGTTCCGTCGAGCGTGGTCCTTGTTCGCTATGGGCTGCGATGAGAATCAGAAGAAACCACAGCCACAGAGCATCCTCAGGCAACCCACTCGGCATGTATATCGTCGCGGAATCTCAGGTCTTCCCGTGGAATGCACTAGTATGGATATGGGTGTGGTCTTTTGACATAAAGGGAGACACTCACAGTGGCAGGCGAGGGATGGAGGCTGAGTGGCTGGCAAACTACCACTTCTCTAAGTACAAAAAAATAGTCCAGGTGAAGGTATGGAACTGATCAGCAGGTAAACGTCTCACCCAAATCAGAGAAACACAAAGATCAAGCTAACTTTATCCTTTGAACAGTGACACATGAAAGTTATCTCACGAGTCTATTCTGGGATAATAAAGACATTCCGAGAAGAAAGACGACACAGCAAATTTGTGTCAAGAAAATTTCATTTTTCTACAGATACCCTGTGTCAGCTTAGATGCTCCTGGGACGGCTGTCTTATAACGGTGATATTATATATATATATATATATATATATATATATATATATATATATATATATATATATATATATATATATATATATATATATATATATAATTATTTTTTTTTTTTATTTTTTTTTTTTTTTTCTGTTGCGGAAAACGCCTCGCCTCGCCTTGCGCCACCCTCTTGTAGCGGCGCTTTGATGAGTATGAAGTGCCAATCCTTAAAATTACAGTCCAGTGTATTCTTTGATATATAACCGCGCACAGAAACAAAGCTACGTACAATTAATTGATACCAAAAATAAGCTTACTTTTGTGTAACATGATATTACAGTATAGTAAAACCCATGGGTACGAAATAATGTAAATAAATAAAAGCTAAGAAACCTATTTACATATCCCCTGTTTGACACACTTCATTTCGTCACTTAAATACTGTCACTGGTTTCGCCAATGCATATATATATATAGTCATATGATATCTTTAATCTTAAACTTAACGATATTTTACTTATAACCATGGGACTACAGTGAGTGGCGTTGTTACGCAAATGCAGAGTCTGCTGGCGACTCAGATAATGTGCTAACTACCTAGTTTAGATTTCTCCCGGGGGGTGGCACCACTGCATATGTGCACGATATCGGTACTCCGCATCCATACAGTTATCTTTGCTGAAACTCGTGTATGGAAGAGCATTCGCGATCATCAGTTGTCGTTATGAGTGCGAGAAACCTTATGACTCTGGGAATCTTATTACACTTTGTTCCGATGAAGTGCTCCTCATAATTTGCATTATTGCATGTTAATCTTTAGTAGGTCTATCATTTCTTTCAATCAAACTTATAGGAGGCCATATCTTACTGATATGCGTTACCAAAATTAGTCAATTAAGAGACATAGCTTTTTATCAAGATTTTTTTAGCCGATATGAACATCGTCACACCAGAGATAAATAGCCTACCTGTAATTAGTTAATAGTATACTTTTTTTCACTCAAATATTACCTGAGATAGCGTGAACAATTCCTATCTCCACACTACCAGAAAAAAAAAAAAATGGAGTTCCCAAGTATCTACTTGAAAAATGATGAAGTGCAGGTGATATTTTCTTCTCGTGCGGACTTGTGCGTGATGGAGCTACTTGTGCGTGTTGGAGCTACTCTGAGATTTATCATTATTAACTATAGTCATTGACAATTCATAATGCGTTATATACAGTCATTATGACAACCGATGGTCGTGCTTAATCTGGGTGAAAGTTATTTGACATAACACAAGCAAATTGAGCGGAAGCGTTACCGCCCCATCAGGCATTAACTCATTCTCTTCTCATCCATACCATACAGCTTTGGGATACATGGTCACAATACGTGAGGTCAATCAAGCAGTGTGGAAAAATTTACTAAGAGGAGCACAAGGTTTTTCTCGGGAGTGAATTTAAAGATTCCTTTGGCAGCGATTATAATTTACTTTCCCGCCTTGTTATAAGGTGATTTAATATCAACCAAATCAAATAAGATTTATGTAAAATACACAAAAATCAAAAGGGACGAAAGGATGTCGAAGGGAAAGAGCATGATCGGAAACACTTAAGTTGCTGAGTAAGTAGGACACAATTCAAGCATGTAGTTGTTAGTGTACAGCACCATGTCTTATGAAGTGAGCTAATCAAGAAAGTGCATGTAATGATATAAAAAAATTATCTTCGCCTTTTTTTATGTAAGAGGGGGTATGTACAATGGCAAAGAAAAATGAAAATGAGCATTGAGGTACCATTTTCTAAACTTGCTTTATGAAAACCAAGTTCTATTTCAATTAGAAAAAAATGCATGGAGAATGTATGTGCAGTTAAGTGTATGTAATTTTGTGTGAAGGAAGAGAGTTTTCTTTAAAGAGAAGGTTGTGACTGCCTCCTTGCGTTATGAGACACAAAGGAGGGTTCAGGGGGAGTGGGGGGGGGTGGTTACAGTGTTCACAAAGCTTCATGAATCAGTGCTATTAGACCTCACTGCGTTTAACAAGACTGGGATTTAAATGATAATTTGATACCAAAGCAAATAAACCACTATCACCGTCGATGACAAAAGATGAATTAATAAATAAATGACTATGTAAAAAAGAATACATGGTTAAGTAAATGAATGATTAAATCATTAAATACGACAAAAAGTGTACAGTATATGCACCAATACTTCATGTAATCTACTAAACATTTACAAAGAAGAAGAAGAAGAAGAAGAAGAAGAAGAAGAAGAAGAAGAAGAAGAAAATTAATCAACATGGAGAATGTTTATAGCTGCAAATATTTTCAAGCAGTACTTATTCCATAGCTACCAATGATATTAATAATAATGGCGCAAAACGCTGGTGCTACTGCTGCTGTTGCTAATAATAATAATAATAATAATAATAATAATAATAATAATAATAATAATAATAATGATAAAAACAAAAATAATAATAAGATAATGAAACGTATAACTACTTCTACCACAAACGCTTGACAAACATTCTCCACTCACTTGGTAACACTGAAAGAGAAAGATAACTCACGGGTCAGTGTGTCTGTTTACATGTTTCCGTGCGGTTGACTATTGTGACAGTAGTACCATGTATAGATGACCTTGTTGTGCCTGGTGAGTGCTACATGCCTCACACATCACTTGGAACAAGGCGAGAAACTGGAGAATCACAGAAAATATCCGAATGGTAGCAGATGAGGGTTGACTGATGCAGGCCACTGTTTGGTAAGTGTTGTCTTTTCTCCTCACAACTCATGTGCCGTTGTTGTTGATCCGCTGGTTTCTCTCTTTGCCAACGCAAATAAATTATGTAAACTCATTTTGTAAAAAAAAAAAAAAAAAAAAGGAAAACAAGGTATAGTTGTTATTTCTATGCTATGACCTTTTTCTTTTTTCCTTTTTATTTACATAACATATAGTATTATTGGAACCACGCGTAGCTGGGTTGCCACTAAGGAACGCGCAGTTGCCTTGTGTGGTAGGTTATGACCATTAAAGGTATTAAATATTATTGTTTATGCTGTTCTATCTTTTAAACGAAGACAGTTTTGCGTATTATTTTTGCATCGTGTCAAATACCACAAGGTCCATATTCACAACGTGGTCCTGCGACTCAACTATAGTCACTGCAATCTAATTTCCATTGTCATCTCTCTCTCTCTCTCTCTCTCTCTCTCTCTCTCTCTCTCTCTCTCTCTCTCTCTCTCTCTCATCCTCCGAAGGTAAGGAAATGGAACGGGGTTTGAAAAAATACAGAGAACCCGTGACGCGGCAATGGTGGAAGAATCCCCCGGCAAGCTCAAGGTCACACATTAGTGCCAGTTTAGGTTGCAGCGACTATAGAAAACATGTTATAGCTTGGACAAAATGGAGCATTATTGTATCATCAAACTAAGTCGTTGATGTTTCCTTCTTATCCTCCTGTCTCTCTCTCTCTCTCTCTCTCTCTCTCTCTCTCTCTCTCTCTCTCTCTCTCTCTCTCTCTCTCTCTCTCTCTCCTCCCAAAAATAGACGCTTGCCAAAACGTTCTCAACATGGAGTTAAATTGTCCAGGGAAGAAAATAGTACAATAACGGCACACAACAACCCTAGACGCTGCTTGATAACTGCAGCTATTCTAGGTTAGGTTATCACATGTCTCTTATCCAGTACGTGGCTTTATATATCCTGAAAAATCGTCAACGTACTGTAGATTCTCACTTTCTCTCTCGGCCGAGGTCTCAGCTGACAGCTCTGCCCGTCATCACTACCACCACCACAACCACCACCACTCTGCTCCCTCATTTGATTTTGCTCTCAATTGATCAGACATGCCCATTTGAGCTCCAGCTTTTCCCTATTTCATTTCGGAATTTTCTGCGCCATGGTTGAATCTATTCCCTACGGACATGGAGGTATTGGTGAAAGAAAAAGTGGAGGAAGAACTGAAGAACTGAAAACTTCTGAAAAGAAGACAGACGTGACGAAAACAGTGAAAGACGTAATTGACACCTTTTCACTACAAATTGCAGAGGTAATTACTGTCTCATTGACTGTCGCTATGGCAACAGCAGTGGACAGGATAACCGTAGCAGTGAAAAGTCAAGTAGCTGGTAAGTAGGAATGTGACAGTCAGGAACAATACCAATGAAATAATAACCTTCGTATCTATAGAATACGAACATAAGAACATAAAAAAGAATAAATAAAGGAAACTGCAAGAGGCAATTCGGGGCAGTCCTTGTGTAAGCACCTCTGTCCAATTCCACCCACCATCCTCATCTATAAATTTATTTAATCTTTCTAAATGTCTGAACACGAGCAATATGATTACTGAGTCTGTTCCACATATCAACTGCCCTATTTGAAAACCAGTTATTTCTCATTTCTCTCCTAAACCTAAATTACTCTAGCTTGAACCCACTATTTCTGATTTTAGCCTAAATATTGACTCTCTTGCTAATGTCACCTTTGTTCTAACCCCTATACCACATGAATACTTTTATCAGGATTATTAGCAACCTGGTCTGTATGTAATTTATCATCAAAATATTATATACTTCCTGAATCACTTTTCCTACGCTCACCTTACCCAACCCAGACTGACCTAAGTTGTCCGGGGCACTTAGCACCCTTTCAAACCTCTGCCCGTCCTTTCTCATGCCCCCTCTCACTTCACACTTCATCCCACCCAACCTTTTCCTCTCCCCATCCATCTTGAATTTTATTTGACGTTCCCTACCTGTCTATTGCCAGTCAATTACTACAGGTACCTGTTTAAGCCCTCAAAATCTGGCTTCCTAAAATCAGATACCTGCTTCATATTCTTGCTTTTAACACTATCATACCACTTAATTTTATAACTATTTTCACTATGGTCGCTGTTACCTAACTACTCTCCATTCTCAATTTGCCTAATTAGTACCTCCTTTTTTGTCAGTATTAAATCTAGAATATTGCTTCCCGTGTAGGCTCGAAGATTAGCTGTTTTAAGAAATTATCCTGGATTACTTAAAAAAAAAAAAAAAACCGTTTCTCTGTAGCCTATCACCGAGCTCCATTTAATATTATTGTAATTAATACTACTCACAACACAAACCTGACTGATATATCTATTTCTTGGCAAAGTGAGGAGTTGATTTCATCTGTAGCATTCGTTGCCCTGTATTGTAAACCCGTAATTAATGTCTGTGAAATAAGTGAGGGAAGGGAAGATGAAACACTAGAAGAGAAAGTGAATGAGCTTGCTTCCAGAATGGGAGTCATTGTGCGAGCCGATGATATCTCAGTGGCTCATCGATTCGGGAAGCCTCGAGACCATGAACGCCTTGTCATTGTGAGATTCTGTCGAAGAAAGATGAACGCACCTCTCCGTAAAGCTACTTAATTTTAGAAAAAAGATATCTGAGTATTCATCAACGAATATCTGTCGCCTCATCGACCTGCAATGAGATACATGGTAAAGGAACAATCTGGTGTGAAGAAACATGTCACCAAAAGGAACGGCAACATTTTTGCTCTGACTGACTAATGATCCGAACCATGCCATAGAGATCAGCACTCCGAACGACTTGAGCAAAGTGGGTATCGTAACACTGGATTGGAAACGACTACGATTGGACGATATAGTGTGAGAAAACACCGCTTAGGACAGGTATGGAATACAACCATGTTCACCAAAAACTGTTGCTTCTCGAGAAAAGACCATAATAAATAATAACGACAATAATGTTTCAGTCGCATTCAAATACATTTCTATATTGTCGCTTATATATGTGGACTTAAGAACAAGTGAAGAGTTCCAGAGTTTGTTGATATGTGTAAAAATCATGATACATTGTGTTTTAGTAAAATAAGATGCGATGAAATTGATATGCAGAACTTAAAAGATTCACTGGATACTATTGGCTTTGAAGTTTTCTATCACTTAGAAGCAACCTCTGTTAACACAGATTAGGTGGCATTATGATTGTAGTAAAAGCTTAACTGAAACATTATTTCAAACTCATCCGTAGAACCTCGGATGCTTACATTTATTATTCTTATCTTATTCTTGATAAGTCATGTTTAGGTTTAAGAAAACATATCATTATTGCGTATGTCTATATCTCACCAAGTAATTATAGATTTTCAGGTTTTGAGCTTTTGGAGACATTGGATATTTTTTGGGTAGATTATTATATTGATAACTATAATCATGTAATTTGTGGTGATTTTAATGCAGACACGAGTGTTATTTTTCATATTGATCATGTACACGGGTATGTTTCAGACGATGGTCAGTCAAGCCTTATATTGAACATGATACATTTTTTCGATAGAGAAGTGTTCGTGTGACACAAGTAATGTTGATGGTTATGGCAAAAAATCTATTAGAATTGTGCCAAAACAATATGGTGCTTAAATTTTTTTCATGTGCACATTGTGGTATGTTCTTTCCTTTAGATAACTTTCAGAATAAAAAAAGAAACTTGCCTGAGAGAGATAGGAAAATTGAACCACTGTTGATAATAAAAAAAATAAAAATAAATCAAACCAGGTAAATGATATAAGAGTAAAGCTGATGAATATACTCGAAACCTAAATAATACCTCTTTCCTGAGTGTAATAGAAAATGCTGATCATAAATCTGTTAATGAAGTTGCTAGCCAGTTGAAGAAAAGTTCTGGATACAGACTTGAAGACATTCCTCAAAATTCTAAGAAGTTCATAAAGAAGTCTAACAGCCGTGTAATGTTAAATTAAGACAAGCAATGTAATGTGAGAAGAGAAGAATATCACAAGGCAAAACATATGAACAACGTTCTGACGACCGAGACCACTTATAATGACATGGTCAGTAAGAGTAGGAAATACAACCCAGAAATTAAGAGTCCCCCAACCCCCACAAAAAGTCTCAAGGTTAAGAAATACCAAAACCAATGATTACAGGCTGTACTAGGAAATCTTGCAACAACCAAAGAAAAAAAATGATATACCAATTATAGTTTCAGAGATCATTAAACATTTTAAGCATCTAGCTGGAACAAAACATAGTAATGAATACCTAAAAATCAATCTTGACATCCATGCTAACGTCCGCTTAGATAAAAGATGTAAATGAAGCTGAAGTACTAATGTGTATTGGTAAACTTAATTAAGAATAATAAAGCTTATGGTGGCAGGTTTCAGACTAGTATACTCAATTGTAAATCATGTTGTATCATAGAGTTTGACTTATTTGTTCTTGAATAGGAAGAAAAAATAATCTTATTTCTACATTGATAGCATAAAAGTATTCGATCTTGTTTGGTGGGACAGTTTGTGGTATCAACTGATAAAAGTAGGAATTGATTGTAAGATTATGAGTTATTGAAAATAAATATAACATTATTAAGTCTTGTTTCTTACGTAAGTAGGGATACTCAGAATATTTTGTAGGCTATAGTGGAGTAAGGCAGGGGAAAAAATGATCATCAATGCTATTTTCATTCTTCGTAAATGACACTGATGATGATTTTTAGAGAAAGTGATGTTGAGACTATGCTCAAGGTTTTAGTTTTCATATAACCAGATGACAATGTCTTATGAGCTGAAGATAAAAGATATATAAAAATGCACCTAAACCTATGAAAACATATTGTGACAAGTGCAATCATCAATCATGGGTGCCATATGCCAGAGGGCACGTTGATTCGCCTACCTTAAGACGCCACCTCTGCCGGTCATGCCTCGCAAGTCTCCATGCGGGCTCTCTTTTCACACTGAGTGACTCCCAACAGGAGGCATTGACTTGCCGCAGCCAAGAGTTCTGTGGGCGTCACCTTGCCCTCCTCCAAACTGGGTTATCCCTTTCGGAAACAACCCTATAAGCAGGAGCGGCTTCCGGGTAGCGTACCACATGCCCATATAGCCGCAGTTGGTGTTGACGGACTATGCTAGTAATAGGCCTCAAATCAGTCTCACAAAACAATCGCAGATTTGACACAGTCATACTTGCGGTACCTCATGATCCTTTGAAGGCGTCTAGTAACAAAGACATCAATTTGCCTCTTCAGGTCGGTGTTCAGTGTCCATGTCTCACAACCATAGCGTAAAGCAGGGATCACCAGCCACTTGAAGATCCGAATCTTTGTCCATCTGCACAGGTATCGACAACGACAAATACTCGTGTTGAGCAAGTCCATAATGCCATGGGCTAGATCAATCAGCCGTGTGACTTCTTGGCTCGACCCACCATTGTTATGCACTACACTACCAAGGAATGTGAAGGTTTTCAAAATCTCAATGTCCTCGCTACACACATTGAAAGACTGTACTGTTTCATCCAGTACGCCTCCAAACACCTGAACCTTGGTCTTGCCCCAGGAAACCTTAAGTCCCAAGGGCTTCACCTCCTCGTGCAGTGCCTCTAGAACCATTACCAGAACCTCCAGTGACTTGGCAAAGATTGCTGTATCATCATCAAAAACAAGAACTGTAATCTCAGTATTGCCGACAGATGTTCCACAATGACTTTGTTCTAAAACTATGCCCAGTACCCAGTCCATGCATGTGTTGAAAAGTGATGGAGGAATCACGCAGCCGTGCCTCACACCCGTATTCACAGGGAAGAAGTTGGACACGCCTCCTCCACATTTCACAGCACTCACAGTTCCGGAGTACAGGCCAGTTAATAGACCAATAATGCTTGCAGGAAACCCATAGATACGCAGAAGGCCACAGAGTGTCTCTCGATGCACTGAGTCAAAAGCCTTCTTGAGATCGACAAAGGCTGCAAGCATTCCTTGTCGAAACTCATGTCAGCGTCCACTAGTACGCAAGGCACTAGGATACGGTCAGTTGTTGAATTACCAGGCGTGAACCCTGACTGTTCAGGTCTCTGGTGCTTCAGCAGGTGACTGCGGATCTGCATGAGCAGCAAATGGGCAGGCACCTTGCCTGGTGCGCTGAGCAGTGCTATTCTACGGTAGTTGTTGCAGTCCTGACGTTCCCCTTTCCCCTTCCAGATAGGGACGACCAACTGCTTTTTCCAGTTAGGAGGAGTGGTACTTGAATGCTATACAGCAGTCAAGACAACATGCAACTCACGGATCATGGCTTCGCCCCCAGCTTTGAGCAGCTCTGCACTGATGTTACAGACGCAAGCTGCATTTCCCTCCCTCAACTTTGCCACAGCCTCTTTGACATCATCATTGGAGGGTGTAGATTCGTTCGTGGGTGGATCAGCATCCAGCGTTTGCAATCCTGTAGACTGGAGCTGTCCGCTTGGAGGATCCACCATGAACAGCTGGTCATAGTAATCAGCTAAACAAGTCTTCGGCCCATCTGCTTCTGATACGAGGCATGCATCTGCTGTTCGGGTAATCCTCATGTTAGATGTAGACTTGGAGTGAAATTTCTTCAGGGTTCGATAGGCAGGTTTGAGGTCATTAACAATCAAATGAAACTCGGCATCCTCAGAGAGATTCCTCTCTTTGTCTCTTTTCAGGAGACTTCTAGTCCTACATAACAGAGCTCTGTACAGGTCGTGGTTCCCAGCAAGTCTGGCAGCGCTACTCTCCTTAATACTTTCTAGCGTCTCCACCGAGGCAAAGCCACTCCGTGACATTTCTTAGTAGCGTCAAGAGTCTCACGTTTGAAGCTATCTCATAGCTCCTCAGGGGCTTCAAGGGTGTCGAGCACTTCAAACCGACTGGAGACTGTCACCTTATACTCTTGAGCACATGTCGAGTCCTTCAATTTATTAAGATGAAACATAGTGTGGTTACATCTTGGAGGTTTTCTTGACTTGACATGAAGCTTGAGTGTAGCAATAACAAGCCTGTGATGAGTCACAAAGAACTTATCATTCCGAAAACCTGTGCAGTCTAGCGAATCCCTCAACGAGTACTAACAAGGATATTGTCAATTTCCTTTGCTACCCCTCCGGCATTGCTATACCAAGTCCAGTGGTACAGCACTGGTCTCTGATACCAGGAACCCGCAACTCTTAGCTTTCTGCATCTTGCAAAATTCGGAAGGAAAGAGCTGTTGTCATTCCTGGTATCAAAACCATGGGGGCCAGCACATATCTCATAGCTAGCCCTTTCACTGCCTGTGACAGCATTGAAGTCACTCAGGACAATGAATTCATCACAACTGGGACACTGGTGTAGTACAGAGTCAAGTTTGGCGTAGAACATCTCCTTCTCTTCAGTTTCACACACCTCGGAAAGAAATCGAGATTGTGCATTTACCATTTCTTTAACATAATATTGTAATCTTATGGTCTGGGTAAATATCATGTCAGTACTTACATCAATTGTAGAATGTTAAGTTATTGGTTTAGGTTAATCAATGGTAAACAAAGAAAACCTAGTTAAATAATTTATCAGTGTCTTAAATCTGCATGATGAAAATGGTTTTAGGTTCCATTGGTTGAAGTATGTAAAATCATTATTGAATCATTCATGTATGTCGGGTATATGGCATGAACAGAATGAGAGTAATCCTCTGTTTTCAACCTCTCTCTTCGCCGAGATGCTGCATCTTTTGCTATCTATCGTTATTTTCATGCTGACTGCCTGCTCTATTCATCTTGCTAACTACATGTCTCCCGTCCTCCTGCGGCCTCGCTGCACAAGACTTTCTTCTTCCTCTCACCCTTATTCTGTTCAACTCTATAATGTAAGAGTTAACCATTACTCTCAATCATTCATTCCTTTCTCTCCTAAACTGTGGAACTCCCTACTTGCCTCTGTATTTCAACTTCCTATGACTTGACTGTATTTAAGAGGGAGGTTTGAAGACATTTGTCCCTGACTTTTAGATAACTCTTTTATCCTTTCAAGGGATTAGCAATAATAGCTGGCTCTTTTGTTGTCATTGTTTTTGTTGCTCTTGGACGGTTTCCCCCCTTACATTGAAAAAAAAAAAATGTCTTTGAAAGGAACGTTAAAGATTAATGGATTATAGAGAGGAATGCCATGTTATGTAACAAATCTTCATCTATCACTTTTGATTCTCATATAGATAAATTTGTAATGCAAAATTATGTATTAAAATTACCAGAACAAGGGAAAAACTTCTTATGTATATTCATAACTGGTAACCATAAACTACATATTGTCACCGGTAGATAAACAAAAATCCTTGAGAAAATATAATTTATACAACATATGATGAAAATGAGATAGAAGATGAATATCATGTTGTAGTTGCATGTAAGGATCAAGAAATTTTGAGACCGGGAAATCAATTCATATCAATGTGTTTTAGAAATTTACCATTCCAGTTCATTTTTTTCTCAGTTATTTCAGGATCTTCGGTACAGGATGCAAAATTATTAGGTATGTTTGCCAAGGCAGTACTCATATCATTTTAGTATATATAATATCTTTGTGTAATATAATATTTAAATCCTGTTTGGAAACAGTGTCAAATCTCTCTCTCTCTCTCTCTCTCTCTCTCTCTCTCTCTCTCTCTCTCTCTCTCTCTCTCTCTCTCTCTCTCTCTCTCTCTCTCTCTCTCTCATATCATACTATTTTCCCTGGGAATGTTTAATAAAAACAAGTGTAAAAATAAGTTCAAAAAATATATCTTTTGCGTTAAGAAAACGAAAAAAAACAAACAAATAGGAGTTTTAAGTGAATGAAGGTAATTATTGTAAAATAGTTGGTAATCAAAAAATGAAACATGAAAGGAAGTCAAAAGAATGACTATGAAAGATGGAGGCATTAGTTTATAATTACTTTGATACAACATTTTCTTCCTAGAAACGTAAAAAAAAAAAAAAAATGTGAGTTATATAAATATAGACGATTGTTAAAAAAAAAGTAGTTCGAGTGATGATAAGGAGAAACATACGAGCAAATTAAAGGAATGACTAAAAGATAGAGGCATTATGGTATAACAGCCAGAATATGGCATTCCCTTCCTAGAAATATTTTTAGAAAATAATTAAAAAATATGTCGAACAAAATATGACTTGTTTGAAAAAAGAAAAAACAGCAACTAGCATACAAATGAGTATAAGTATAACTGTTAACCCTTTAAATCCCGGGACCAGTGTTCATATTTTCTTTTCTGGTTGTTATTTGCTGATTTTATACAGCCTCAGAAACTACTGAAGGAATTAGAACAGTATAGACCTTGGCTATGTCCATGTCCCGGGGTAAGGGATTATTCCACCACAGGCTCAAAGGCCAAGGAGACGGGAGATGAGCGCCCGCAGCTACGCGCTGATACAGCGTAAGCCCCCCAATTTACCTTTTA
>CM035194.1:20366162-20377272 GCA_020233015.1 Callinectes sapidus
GCTTCTTATTGTAAACCAAAAGATGCCAGAATCATCCATCTACACATTTGTGAGCAAAAAAAATAATATTCTTCGAACATTGAACTTGTTTTTCAAAATATACATAAATGTTTACCTGTTTGGGGTTGCCGAATGCCGCTATTATTTTATCTTTTTTTATTATAAAAAAATACTTATAAACGGAATATGACCAAAATACTTTGTGTGAATGTTGCCCTCACTATATCCAGATTTTAGGCACCTTTTCCCAAATTGCAATAAGTTCCATAAAATATCGTGTGTTCTCAGCTCCCACCTTCCCTTAACCACTGTGTTAACCCGGCTAACTTTTCTCTCACTTACGGGTAAAGCCTGGAGGCATTCCCAGTACATCCAGGTTTATCCCCTTTCGAGATCCTGGATGTATTTTATGCAAACCTTTTTAAATTCAATAATGTTTCTTTTCTTTACAGGAAGTGAATTGAATCATTGTGATAACTGAAATAAAGTGAAGAGACATAGAAATGAGTTATTGTGACTTATTTCTCTCAGACTCGGGGGATGACAAAGACAATACTGTAGTAGTTGACTACCAAAGGAAAAGGGTAGACAGTTTTTCTTCGTCTGAAGATGAAACATTTACAGAAATTATAGTTGGTGTAAGACAAAAAAGGCTGAAGAGGAAGCAGAAATAAACAAAACATGACCCTTCCCACTCTGAAGGTATTACTGACTTTACTTACAGGTCTGTGATTATGTGAAACATATGTATGTAAAGTTACATGTGCAATCAACATCCATTCATGGCATTTTATGTGTGTATTTCAGGCATCAGCAATGAAAACGAGGAAACCCGCGAAGGATTCTCCTTTGGGGAGGACAATGGTTTGCAGAGGAAGGAAATGAAGTAGGCCCAAGATCCCAAACCAGGTCCTTCCCACTTTCAAGGTATACTTGAGCAACTTACAAGTCTGTGATTATTTGAATAAAAGTGTTGAATGTTTGATCTGTCTGTATTGAAATTAAAGGAATACATGATCATTATGACTGTTCATCACACTTACAGAGGATGATTCTTCCGATGAGGTGGAGGAAGAGTCTGAAGGAAGAGACTTGAGTAACATGGAAATTAACCACAAGGCTAATGTGATAGGGAACCGCTCCATCTCTGATGTAGTAAAGGAGATGACAATTTCAGACCAAGTGAAGAAAGATTTTGTACAGAACTTTGAAAGTTTTGCTACAATACCCAGGAGTATTTCGATGAAAAGATTAAGGTGCTTAAAACTGAAACTGCCAACTTGGAGGCAAAAAAAAGAGTTAACAGTGCCAGATTGTTTTGGCAAAATTTCAAACAGCACCAAAGTGAAATGTTGAGCGACAACAGTACAGGTAGTGCCCGGCCCAGAAGGACACAGCTGAACTATAAAACGTGTTATGCATGTCAAACTACCTGTATCTGAAAAAAAAAAAAAAAATTGCCAGCCATGTACATTATTATGGAATGTTATTTTGAGTATCTTTTTTGATGAAGTCCTGCTTCTTATTTTTTTTTCAGGAAAAAATGTCCTATCGCAGGATGTCCTGGGAGGGTCATTAACCTGTCAAAGCATTTAAGTCAATGCCATAAGTATCTCACAGTAGCGGAGAGAAAGAAAGCCATTGAGCTGTTCAAATTCATGAAGAAAATTCAGCGTACAGTCTTGAAACCATTGCCAAAAGAAACCGAGAATCCAAGCACCAAATGTGTTGACTATCATAGAACCTGCTCAGTTTGCGATGCACACAAAAAAGAGAATTGATGTGCATCTTCAAAAAGTTCACTTTCTAGAAAGAAGATCCCAAACTTATGTCAGGGCCTTAGAGAGATCAATCCACGTAATTAAATTACCAAATGAAAATGTCCAACCATTAACCACCAAATCTAGGCAGGTTGAAGTCAGCACAAATGACTGTTTAAAGGAGTTTTCAAAGAACTTTAGGGATTATCTACAGAGGTACACTATAATGGCAGAAATAACTATTCGGCGCCAGGTTAAAATGGTGTCCGACATGATTTACCATGGATTAAAAATGAAAAAAATAATGAAATGTGGCAATTGTGACGGGAAATTTCATTTGTGTTTTATTTGAGAAAGCAACAAACGATGATCCTCCCGGATATCACGTTGCAAAAGTGAACTCAGTCAGTGCCTTATACACACGCATAATCATTAATGCGTCCAAACAGTCACTGGAGTGTTTAAAACACAAAACAGAATTCCTAAAGATCTCTTCTCAGAGATATGAAAGAGCCTTCCATAATTTGCAAGCCTTGCAGAGTAAGTATCTCCGAAAACTTTTTTTGAGAATACACTGGCATACAACATACTCAAGCAAAGTTAACCTAACCTTCCTTTTTTTTCTTTTTCAGTTCGAATCATGAAGATTGAGAAGAATGAACTTTATGCACAAAGTACAATAAAAGAGAAAGAGAACGTACCACTGGATGTTTTTAAAAACTGGTGACATCCAGTTATGTGCAAACCCAAGTATCCAACGCCTGTCAGTGCTTGACGAATGAAAATATTCGACCGATTATAATGAAGGACTTTGTATCTATGAGGGATACACTTACACTTTATGGTTGAATTGCTGAAGCAGATAATGAAATTTTCGGTATTCCGTTTGGCTGAGTATGCCGAAAGGCAACCTCAGTTCAAAGAGAGTCAGCAAAAGCCTCAGAAATTTGTGATCAAAATTGCTAGACATAAAACAGTGGGGATGGGAC
Organism: Callinectes sapidus; assembly: GCA_020233015.1. Lineage (NCBI taxonomy): Eukaryota > Metazoa > Arthropoda > Malacostraca > Decapoda > Portunidae > Callinectes > Callinectes sapidus. Next base: position 20,368,912 of record CM035194.1, read on the forward strand.
CTTCGCTCGTATATATTACACCTGCACATGAAGCCCCAGAGGCTCATGTAAAGTTTTACCGACAAATAACTGTTGAATTTTCGTCACCTGATTGCTATGTATTTCCAAGCAGCAGTCCCCAAAGAAAGAGGTGCTGCGGGAAAATAAATGACCTCGGGTTTGGGCAAAGCCATAAAAAGAGTTGCAGCAGCAGCAGGGGTTGACGAGTAAATCACGTCAAGAATCTTAGGCGTTGTTAAATAACAGCCCTGTGGGAGGAAAATCGTGAATCATCATGGCGATCAAAAGTCGCTGACCAATGTGCCTATGCCTTGAGTAGCACCAGAGGGTACTATGACTACTCGTCAAAGGTAAAACCAGGAATGGAAGTTGTGGAAAAGTTAACAAGCATCCACGAAAGAGCGGAGGCCTTAGCTGAAGAATCCAGTGCAAAAGAGGAGGGGCTAAAGAGTATCCACGAAAGAGCAGAGCCTTCAGCTGAAGAATCCAGTACAGAGGAGAAAGAAAAAGAGTTGGTGCATTCCTCTGTAAGTAAGTAAATTACTTTCATCATTATGGAAGATGTGTGAATGCATGAATGGTTCTCTAATGGTCTTGTGTAATGGGTATATTATTTTATTGTATGCATTCTTGTAACTTCAGAAACGAGATGAGCATCGTTAACCTCTGTTTGGAAACCGACCAAGAGAACGTAAACAGAGAAACTGAGGCCTCTACCGAAGACGGTGCAGGTGGATCAGAGGCTAAAGGATCTCTCCATTCATCACTGTACGTATAACAAGCTTCAATACCGTGTGTGGAACACATTTTCCTTTGTAATGAGTTTAGTCTTCATTGCATCTACTTATTCTATTCCAGAAGCGAGAAGAGCAGACCAGTAACAGGAGGGCTGCCATGTGACATGAGTGTGGGGACTATGTTCTCCACCCTCATTGAAGCAAGGTCTGACACCACACCCATAAAACTATCTGCGGCAAAACTATACCAAGACTTGTCAGACGCAGTGAAGACTTGCAATAGGAGCATTGACATCACGAAGTACGTCGTTCGTTGGAGCGATGTAAGAGTGTCTTGTAAAGAAAGACTATGAACAACTCTCAGCAGAGAAATTGAGGTATAAATTTAAGTACTTGAGAAAGATTAAGGGAGATCTGTAATGAGTGTAAGTGATTTCAAGGATAAAATTTAATTGAATATATGTTTGCAAAAAGAAAGGATTTTAGTTGATATGTTTTCAATAAATGTAGGTAGGATAAATAAATACACGATGTAAGAGAGTTTCCTTGTAAAGAAAGAGCAATTTGAACAATTTCCAGCAGACCAATTGAGATAGAAATTTAAGTAGTTTAATAAGGTTAAGGGAGGTCTGTAATGAGTGTAATTGATTTCAAGGGTAAAATTTAGTTGACGATACGTTTACAAAAGAAAGGATTTTAGTTCATCTTATGTTTTCAATAAATGTAGGTAGGAAAAAAAAGCGATGTAAGAGAGTGCCTTGTAAAGAAAGACTCCCTCTATGAACAAATTTCAGCAGACCAATTGAGGTATAAATTTAAGTACTTGACAAAGGTTAAAGGAGATCTGTAATGAGTGTAAGTGATTTCAAGGGTAGAATTCAGTTCACGATATGTTTGCAAAAGAAATAATTTTAGTTTATCTTATGTTTTCAATAAATGTAGGTAGGGAAAACAAAATTCTACAGAGAGATACTTATAAAAGATAAACAAAAACTAAAAGATACTAAAAGATACAAAATTCTGCAGAGAGATACTTATAAAAGATACTAATTTAGACTGCTTTTTTTTTTTTTTTTTACATCAGTTTCCTAATCAACATCCTCACTAAAGCGCCTCACCCACCAAGAGCCTATTGAAGCCTATTGAAGTGGTCATTGGCTCAATTCAAGAGACACGCTTGGAACTCAAGGACTGTGAGTGCTGTGAAATGGGGAGGAGGTGTGTCTAGCTTCTCCCCTGTGAGTACGGGTGTGAGGCAGGGCTGTGTGTTTGCACCATCACTTTCCAACATATGCATGGACTGGGTACTAGGCGGAGTTGTAGAACAAAGTCTTTGTAGAGCATCTGTCGGCAATACTGAGATTACAGATCTTATTTTTGCTGATGCTGCAGCAATCTTTGCCGGGTCACTGGAGGTTCTGGTATTGGCTCTAGAGGCACGAGGAGGTGAAGCCCTTGGGACTTAAGGTACAAGGACCAAGGTGTTTGGAGTCGTACTGGATGAAACAATACAGTCTCTCCATCCGTAAGCGAGGACATTGAGATCTCTGAAAATATCACATACCTTGGTAGCGTAGTGCATAACGATGGTGGGTCGAGCCAAGAAGTTACACGGTGGATTGTCCTGGCCTACGGCGTGATAGACGCGCTCAGCACGAGTATTTGGCGTTGTCGATACCTGTGCAGACGGACAAAGATTCGGATCTTCAAGTCACTGGTGATCCTTGTCTTACTTACTCCATGGTTGTAGGGCATGGATAATGAACACCTACCTTAAGAGGCGAATTGATGTACTAGATGCCTTCGCAGGATCATAGGATTCCGCTGGTATGACTGTGTTAAATCAACGACTGTTCTGTGAAACCGTCTTTGTTGTGTTTGCGGTCACTAGGCATGTTCTCTCTTTTTTTTTTTATTATTATTACCATGATATTCAAATTAAACACAAAACTAGGTTAGTACATTACGAATCGTCTTGCAAATTTTCATTACAATAGAGTCAGGATTTTTTCAGGATTAAGGATTCTTTTTTTCTTTTTAAAATATTTGTACACTATATAATATACCCTTCGTCAAGAGGACAGCACCCTTTGTGTATTTGCAGTCACTAGGCTTGCTCTCCGATGTATCGTGGACCTACTGCTTTTTTTTTATTTATTTTTTTATTTTTTTTTTATTACTATGTTATTCAAATTAAATTAGTGCTTTCCGAATCGTCATGGAAATGTTCATTATAATAGAGAAGTATTTTGGATTTTTTTCTTCAATTTTTTGAAAATATTGATGTACTGTATAATATACCCTTCGTCAGGAGGGCGGCGCCCTTGGTGTATTTGCGGTTACTAGGCATGCTCTCTCATGTATCCAGCACGCTTTTTTTTTATTTTTTTTTACTGACATTCAAATTAAAAACAAAAATAAGTTAGTGCATTCCGAATCGTCAGGCAAAATTTCATTGCATTAGAGTCAGTATTTTGGATTTTTTTTCAAATATTTATATACTGTATAATATACCTTTCGTCAGGAGGGCGGTGCCCTTGGTGGATTTGTGCTCGCTAGGCATGCTCTTTTATGTATCTTGCACCTGTTTTTTTTTTTTTTTTTTTTTTTTTTTCTTAAGTTAGTGCATTACGAATCGTCATGCAGAATTTCATTTTTTTTTATTTTTATATCTATATAGTGTATGATGTACCCCTCGTCAGGAGGGCGACACCCTTGGTGTATGTGCAGTCACTAGGTATGTTCTCTGATGTATCCTGCACCTTCTTGCTCTTCTTTTTCTCTATACTGTTCCCACTGAACAGGCTAATTTTAGCATTAAACAGGTTTATTTTCCCCTGATGATACATAGGTAGAGCAATATTTCACTATAAGTAGCTTTTTCGGGAGAAATATTCACTCATAGTGAAATATTCAGAAATATTCACGGTCCTAGGTAGAACTGGGAACCGATCCCATTATAAAAACTGACACAGGACCGTTTTACAGCTAAGGCGTTTTCAGTGGCGTCCATCCCAACCGCCCTACGCTCCAGAGCACGACCGCTAAAGTCCGGCTGAAACCCGGACAAATGTGCTGATGGCTGCGAAAAAGGTGCCAACTTTTCCAGTTTTAAATCAATCAAAACTTCTATTCTGAGGCGCATGGAGATATGATAAATAGTAATATAGGCGTTTTCAGTGGCGTCCATCCCAACACGAACGCCTTCCAGAGTACGACCGCGAAACCTGAGGCGTTTTCAGTGGCGTCCATCCCAACCCGAACGCCTTCCAGAGTACGGCCGTGAAACCCGGACGCATGTACTGAAGGCTGCGAAATATGTGCCAATTTTTCCAGTTTTGAATCAATAAAAACTTCTATTCTGAGGCGCAGGAGGATATGATAAGTAGTATTATGTAGGCAGAATTTATGTAGTAACTCTTTTCTGATACTGAAATTCAGAGGAATTCTCCATGTGGTTAGGATTTAATGCATGACATTGGGCCTGAATTCTCGGGTGCATCTAACCCGAACAAAGTTGCTGATTGGCTGCGAGACTCACACTTCCTCATACTGATTTCTTCCAAGTCTTGTGATTCCGACTTTGACTTTCAGTTGTGTGAACCTTTTGTATTTTACGGGTTATCAAAGTAAAAGTACTTTTAAAATATAAAGATGATAGAATATTTACAGTGTTGCTTGCTAATGACATAGGTTTATAACAATAACGTGGAAGATTTGGTTATATTTTTTTTTATGGTGGTGCTCTGAAAACTTTGGACGAACGAACACAGCCTTTCACAGGCAGGCAAGCCGCCCTGCCGCCAGTCGTGTCTTGACCCTCTCCCGCTCCACTTCTCCCACTGCACAGGACAACGCGGCAGAAAAATGTCTCAACAAACGTAAGTACTGAATAATAAGGAATCACTAGTGGTATAACGCCTTCTCTAACATGTTGTGCATTACTAGTTAATGGGTATATTGCCTGTATTACTTAAACTGTAGGAAAATGTGATAGGATAAGGGAAACCCAGGACCTTCACGGCAATTATTTTTTTTCGGTATTTGGTCCCAAATTGTAGATTCATGTGTAACGTCTGTGATCGGACTTACTACACTAAAAATGACGCAGATCGTTGTTTCCAAAACCACGTGGATGTGTGCCTCCTCCCTAGTGCTCCTGGCCCTTCATGTAGTGCTGAGTGTTGTTATTTATTTTTGTTTACTCCCTCCAGGACATCAAAGATTGAATTCCCAAAACTTATAATATGGCTAGAACTAATGTGGTGATTTTTTTTATTGCCAGGATTACACCTGTAGGCTGAAGTGGCTAGTGCAGGGAGTAGTATGGATAGCTCACCCGATTTACTGACTGGTGAGTGCCTTAATTATGGGAAAATGTTATTCATAAAAAAAAAAACTCCCAGAAATAGATGTAAGCCTTGCCTTGAATTATCTCATTCCTATGAAATTATTCTTATCTTAAGAATAACCGGTATTTGTCTAGAATTACTGCTCCAACCCATTCACACACACACACACACACACAACACCTCAAGCAAGCTTGGGACATAATGCCTCCTCCCTCAAAACCCCCGATTCCCCACAGTCCCCCAAGCTTGCTTGAGGGGTTGGTGGTGTGTTTGGGCTTAGTGTGCCTTGGGAACCATAAGGGAAACACCGTTTCTAGAATTAGATTCTGAAGCGATGTGTTGTTTTTCAAGGTATTGTTGTGACACATTGCAATCACCAAAACCTACAGAAATGGTAAGATTTATCTTACATATACTGCACTGTGCCACAGTTATTATAGGGATCGGCGAGGAGCAGTAATTCTAGATTACTACTGAATAACCCTCTACTAATATTATTGTTCATTTTTGTATTTTTTGTACTTGTGACATTTTTTCTTCTTCAAATTCTTTTATATGTAGTTCATTCCTTTGCATCTCTTTACAGTTTATATTTCTTCTCTCATTACAGACAGTGAAGATGAAATACAAGAAATGCAGAAGGTGGTTCTTTCTGGGTGTACTAAGTATAATATATTATTATATCTGCTTACGTTAGTGGTAGTCTTTGGACCGTTAGAATTTTAACATACAATAGTTGAAAATTTTAAGGTACAGTGTACAGTAGCTCATAAAAATTTCGATTAAATCAAAGTATTTAGTCTTGGTAGAGTTGCCATTTCATGAATGACATGTCAGATACATTTATATCTCTTTACCAGTACCTGCATATTTATTCTTTTTCTTCCAACAGTCACTGAAGACCATATGGATCAGGTGCCACAGGCACAGGGGGTTCTCTCCAAATCTAGTAACTATATTACTATCTTCAAATGTCGGTGGCACTCTTTGGGCAGTTATAATTCTAACAGCCATTAGTTTAATATAATAAGGTATGGTTTACATCAGTGAGCCTTCTGTTTACATTATTGTGTACATTCATACCAATACTATAGATAAAGTAAACTCAATTGCAGCCCACCTATTAATTTTTATACTGAAAAAAAAAAAAAACTTGAACACAGCACAGTCTCTAATTATAGTATATAATTCCATGTGGCATGAATATTAGAGCTTTTATTGGTGGCAACAATAAAATTAATTAAAGCAATTAATATAAATGCTAATATACATGGTTGTCACACCTGTAACACAAACATAATGTATTTTGTGCTTTGCCCTCTTGGTGTAACTTGCACAGGTTAAAAATGTCTGTTAAATCCTCACTTTAATGATAGTCTACTTTTCCAGAACGCGAAGGAAAGATGATAGCCACAGAACAGCTCCTCCTCCTCGTAAAAATACACGAAAGAAGTCTGCATGAAAAAAAAAGAAAAAAACAAAAAAACCTATGGCGGGACATTGCAAAATCTTTGCAGGAGGTGTTAAGTTGTTGTAAAACATATGTGATTTAATGATCTCATGCTATTTGTCATATTAATAATCTGTCATCTTTCACAATCACTTGATTCATGTTAGAGATTTTTAAGTTTCTTTACGTAATTGGTAATTACACTTAGAGCAGGGTTTTTCAGAGTGGTTGATATCGGCTGACAATGGTTGATGGAATTATCCAAAGGGTCATTTAATACCCAGTTTTTTTTTTTTTTTTTATTGTTTCTACATAAGCTCATACATGGTTGAAACTGGTTTTAGTCATGAACAAGCTGGTTTTAGTCAAAGTGTAACATAATATCAGTGTCTTCGTTGACACCTATCCAGTACATCCTTCACATTAATTAATGATCTCAATAGTGAAAGCAGTGTTATAATTCATATGAGCCATTGAATTTAGGGGCTGGTCGCAGTGAAGGTGAGGTTGGGTGGAAAGACGTCCTAGTAACCATGTGAGCTTTGGTGGAGGACTGTCAGGAAGGGCAGTTGTGGTCAGGGGCCATCTTGTAATTGTCAACTACTACTACTGTTACTACTCATACTGATTTTGGTATCAACATTTTTTTTCCCCTTATAAAAAAGGAGGTTGCTAGGGGGTGAAGACATTTATGACTCATGAGTGATGATAATTTAAAGTTTGAGAACTCCTAACTTAAGAGTGTACATGCAGATAATACTGCTAAACTACGAAACACGTAATGTTTTTCTTCCTGCAGAGAAGAATACTGGATATTCGTCCCTGTTCCTTAGAGGTATTATGAAAACCTCACGTTATGCTTGTATGCATGTCTGTCATAAGCAATGCTTTCCCTTATACAACTTCATAAATGCACAAGTACTGTACCAAAAAGGATGCTTTATTGTATGTGGCTTTGGATTTTTTTTTCCTTTGTTTAAATATCAAGTTATAACAAAAATTATTCAGCAGTAATATCAGGCCATGATTTGTATACAAAATAGCAACAAGTTGCAAGCAAGCCTTAAAATGGGTTGAAAATACGAGTAAGGACAATAGTAAATAGTTTACTGTATTATGTTGATAGGGGAAGCAGTAGACACCTGCCGAAACGATAATTACTCCCAGTGAGGTCTAAAGCACTGGAACAGGGGGTGCTGTGAACTTATCATCAAAACCAGTTGTGGCCTCACTGAACATTTCCCTTTGTGTCTCATAACATAAGGGGGTAGTCACAGCCTGCCCTCTAAAGACAACCTCTCCCTCCACACAAAACTACATGCACGGAATTACACACACATCCTTCACTCAAAATTATTTTTAAATATGGCGACTCCTACACCAGCCTCGGAGTCCCTCCCTGGGGAGGGGACCATAAATGTCCCCGGGTCGGACTCCTCTTTCGGTATCGACCCTAAGTGTCTTGACACCCCCCTCACATTTTTCTCCATCAACTACTGCAACATTCGCGGTCTTCAATCTAATTTTCAATCTGTAGAACACCACCTCTCCTCCACTAAACCTCATCTTCTTTTCCTCACTGAAACACAGGTGTCTGAGGCAACTGACAGTAACCCCTTTTTTGTTCCCTCCTACTTTCTCTATCCTCATTTTCGTTCCAAAGCTGGATGTTGCGTCTATGTCCGCAACGACATAACTTGCTCTCGTGCTCACGCTCTTGAATCTTCTGAGTTTTCTACCATCCAACTTCGACTTCAAAGTCACTCTCTAACTATTTTTTTTCTGTGCTCCTCTGACTATAGAAAATTCTTTGACTACCTAA
>CM035194.1:20385563-20396598 GCA_020233015.1 Callinectes sapidus
AGTTTGCTGTGACATTAACATTGAATTATTTTGAGTTGAATATTGAAGAGTGATTGATGAGAACCATTAATAGTATCGTGTGTTACGTATATTGGCGTGAGATGTATTTCGACATTGATAGTGAATGATCTGGAGTTAAATGTTGATGTGAGATTGATGAGAAGCGTTGATAACATTGGGTGTTACGTACATTGATGTGAAATATATTTGACATTGATATTGAATTATATGGAGTTGAATTTTGATGAGAGATTTGGTGAGAAACTTGATAATATTGTGTTTTATAGTATATTGAATTGAATTGTGAGAAGAGAACTTTGGGGATATTGTGCGTTATGTGTATTGGAAGTCATCAGCTGGTTGCTGGAGTAAGGCTTACGTTAATAATTTGTGTACTTAGCTGTTAAATCAATTAAATGAGAAAATGTTAGCAGTGTATATTATCATACCTCGTGGTTATTGATATTGAGTGATAGTCTTACAGAACTATGCAATTGCAACGTGCATGCAAGAAATTGCTGGGCACGACATGACGTCCGTCTACCAGCAAGGTTAGGCTTGTACTGAAGGGCACTCAGGCAAGTGACAGCTTCTTATTGTAAACCAAAAGATGCCAGAATCATCCATCTACACACTTGTGAGCAAAAAAAATAATATTCTTCGAACAGTGAACTTGTTTTTCAAAATATACATAAATGTTTACCTGTTTGGGGTTGCCGAATGCCGCTATTATTATTTTTTTTTTTTATTATAAAAAAATACTTATAAACGGAATATGACCAAAATACTTTGTGTGAATGTTGCCCTCACTATATCCAGATTTTAGGCACCTTTTCCCAAATTGCAATAAGTTCCACAAAATATCGTGTGTTCTCAGCTCCCACCTTCCCTTAACCACTGTGTTAACCCGGCTAACTTTTCTCTCACTTACGGATAAAGCCTGGAGGCATTCCCAGTACATCCAGGTTTATCCCCTTTCGAGATCCTGGATGTATTTTATGCAAACCTTTTTAAATTCAATAATGTTTCTTTTCTTTACAGGAAGTGAATTGAATCATTGTGATAACTGAAATAAAGTGAAGAGACATAGAAATGACTTATTGTGACTTATTTCTCTCAGACTCGACTGTAGTAGTTGACTACCAAAGGAAAAGGGTAGACAGTTTTTCTTCGTCTGAAGATGAAACATTTACAGAAATTATAGTTGGTGTAAGACAAAAAAGCCTGAAGAGGAAGCAAAAATAAACAAAACATGACCCTTCTCACTCGGAAGGTATTACTGACTTTACTTACAGGTCTGTGATTATGTGAAACATATGTATGTAATGTTACATGTGCAATCAACTTCCATTCATGGCATTTTATGTGTGTATTTCAGGCATCAGCAATGAAAACCAGGAAACCCGCGAAGGATTCTCCTTTGGGGAGGACAATGGTTTGCAGAGGAAGGAAATGAAGTAGGCCTAAGTTCCCAAACCAGGTCCTTCCCACTTTCAAGGTATACTTGAGCAACTTACAGGTCTGTGATTATTTGAATAAAAGTGTTGAATGTTTGATCTGTCTGTATTGAAATTAAAGGAATACATGAGCATTATGACTGTTCATCACACTTACAGAGGATGATTCTTCCGATGAGGTGGAGGAAGAGTCTGAAGGAAGAGACTTGAGTAACATGGAAATTAACCACAAGGATAATGTGATAGGGAACTGCTCCATCTCTGATGTAGTAAAGGAGATGACAATTTCAGACCAAGTGAAGAAAGATTTTGTACAGAACTTTGAAAGTTTTGCTACAATACCCAGTAGTATTTCGATGAAAAGATTAAGGTGCTTAAAACTGAAACTGCCAACTTGGAGGCAAAAAAAAAGAGTTAACAGTGCCAGATTGTTTTGGCAAAATTTCAAACAGCACCAAAGTGAAATGTTGAGCGACAACAGTACAGGTAGTGCCCGGCCCAGAAGGACACAGCTGAACTATAAAACGTGTTATGCATGTCAAACTACCTGTATCTGAAAAAAAAAAACTTTGCCAGCCATGTACATTATTATGGAATGTTATTTTGAGTCTCTTTTTGATGAAGTCCTGCTTCTTATTTTTTTTCAGGAAAAAATGTCCTATCGCAGGATGTCCTGGGAGGGTCATTAACCTGTCAAAGCATTTAAGTCAATGCCATAAGTATCTCACAGTAGCAGAGAGAAAGAAAGCCATTGAGCTGTTCAAATTCATGAAGAAAATTCAGAGTACAGTCTTGAAACCATTGCCAAAAGAAACTAATCCAAGCACCAAATGTGTTGACTATCATAGAACCTGCTCAGTTTGCGATGCACAAAAAAAAGAGAATTGATGTGCATCTTCAAAAGTTCACTTTCTAGAAAGAAGATCCCAAACATATCTCAGGGCCTTAGAGAGATCAATCCACGTAAATAAATTACCAAATGAAAATGTCCAACCATTAACCACCAAATCTGGGCAGGTTGAAGTCAGCACAAATGACTGTTTAAAGGAGTTTTCAAAGATATTTAGGGATTATCTACAGAGGTACACTATAATGGCAGAAATAACTATTCGGCGCCAGGTTAAAATGGTGTCCGACATGATTTACCATGGATTAAAAATGAAAAAATAATGAAATGTGGCAATTGTAACGGGAAATTTCATTTGTGATTTATTTGAGAAAGCAACAAACGATGATCCTCCCGGATATCTCGTTGCAAAAGTGAACTCAGTCAGTGCCTTATACACACGCATAATCATTAATGTGCGCAAACAGTCACTGGAGTGTTTAAAACACAAAACAGAATTCCTAAAGATCTCTTCTCAGAGATATGAAAGAGCCTTCCATAATTTGCTAGCCTTGCAGAGTAAGTATCTCGGAAAACTTTTTTTGAGAATACACTGGCAAATTTCATTTGTGATTTATTTGAGAAAGCAACAAACGATGATCCTCCCGGATATCTCGTTGCAAAAGTGAACTCAGTCAGTGGCTTATACACACGCATAATCATTAATGCGTGCAAACAGTCACTGGAGTGTTTAAAACACAAAACAGAATTCCTAAAGATCTCTTCTCAGAGATATGAAAGAGCCTTCCATAATTTGCAAGCTTTGCAGAGTAAGTATCTCGGAAAACTTTTTTTGAGAATACACTGGCATACAACATACTCAAGCAAAGTTAACCTAACCTTCCTTTTTTTTCTTTTTCAGTTCGACTCATGAAGATTGAGAAGAATGAACTTTATGCACAAAGTACAAAAAAAGAGAAAGAGAACATGCCACTGGATGTTATTAAAAAACTGGTGACATCCAGGTATGTGCAAATCCAAGTATCCAATGCCTGTCAGTGCTTGACGAATGAAAATATTCGACCGATTATAATGAAGGACTTTGTATCTATGAGGGATACACTTACACTTTATGGTTGAATTGCTAAAGCGGATAATGAAATTTTCGGTATTCCGTTTGGCTGAGTATGCCGAAAGGCAACCTCAGTTCAAAGAGGGTCAGCAAAAGCCTCAGAAATTTGTGATCAAAATTGCTAGACATAAAACAACGGGGATGGGACCTTCGCTCGTATATATTACACCTGCACATGAAGCCCCAGAGGCTCATGTAAAGTTTTACCGACAAATAACTGTTGAATTTTCGTCACCTGATTGCTATGTATTTCCAAGCAGCAGCAGTCCCCAAAGAAAGAGGTGCTGCGGGAAAATAAATGACCTCGGGGTTGGGCAAAGCCATAAAAAGAGTTGCAGCAGCAGCAGGGGTTGACGAGTAAATCACGTCAAGAATCTTAGGCGTTGTTAAATAACAGCCCTGTGGGAGGAAAATCGTGAATCATCATGGCGATCAAAAGTCGCTGACCAATGTGCCTATGCCTTGAGTAGCACCAGAGGGTACTATGACTACTCGTCAAAGGTAAAACCAGGAATGGAAGTTGTGGAAAAGTTAACAAGCATCCACGAAAGAGCGGAGGCCTTAGCTGAAGAATCCAGTGCAAAAGAGGAGGGGCTAAAGAGTATCCACGAAAGAGCAGAGCCTTCAGCTGAAGAATCCAGTACAGAGGAGAAAGAAAAAGAGTTGGTGCATTCCTCTGTAAGTAAGTAAATTACTTTCATCATTATGGAAGATGTGTGAATGCATGAATGGTTCTCTAATGGTCTTGTGTAATGGGTGTATTATTTTATTGTATGCATTCTTATAACTTCAGAAACGAGATGAGCATCGTTAACCTCTGTTTGGAAACTGACCAAGAGAACGTAAACAGAGAAACTGAGGCCTCTACCGAAGGTGGTGCAGGTGGATCAGAGGCTAAAGGATCTCTCCACTCATCACTGTACGTATAACAAGCTGCAATACCATGTGTGGAACACATTGTCCTATGTAATGAGTTTAGTCTTCATTGCATCTACTTATTCTATTCCAGAAGCGAGAAGAGCAGACCAGTAACAGGAGGGCTGCCATGTGACATGAGTGTGGGGACTATGTTCTCCACCCTCATTGAAGCAAGGTCTAACACCACACCCATAAAACTATCTGCGGCAAAACTATACCAAGACTTGTCAGACGCAGTGAAGACTTGCAATAGGAGCAGGGACATCACGAAGTACGTCGTTCGTTGGAGCGATGTAAGTGTCTTGTAAAGAAAGACTATGAACAACTCTCAGCAGAGAAATTGAGGTATAAGTTTAAGTACTTGAGAAAGATTAAGGGAGATCTGTAATGAGTGTAAGTGATTTCAAGGATAAAATTTAATTGAATATATGTTTGCAAAAAGAAAGGATTTGAGTTGATATGTTTTCAATAAATGTAGGTAGGATAAATAAAAACACGATGTAAGAGAGTTTCCTTGTAAAGAAAGAGCAATTTGAACAATTTCCAGCAGACCAAGTGAGGTAGAAATTTAAGTAGTTTAAAAAGGTTAAGGGAGGTCTGTAATGAGTGTAATTGATTTCAAGGGTAAAATTTAGTTGACGATACGTTTACAAAAAAAAGGACTTTAGTTCATCTTATGTTTTCAATAAATTTAGGTAGGAAAAAAAAGCGATGTAAGAGAGTGCCTTGTAAAGAAACACTCCCTCTATGAACAAATTTCAGCAGACCAATTGAGGTATAAATTTAAGTACTTGACAAAGGTTAAGGGAGATCTGTAATGAGTGTAAGTGATTTCAAGGGTAGAATTCAGTTCACGATATGTTTGCAAAAGAAATAATTTTAGTTGATCTTATGTTTTCAATAAATGTAGGTAGGGAAAACAAAATTCTACAGAGATATACTTATAAAAGATAAACAAAAACTAAAAGATACAAAATTCTGCAGAGATACTAATAAAAGATACTAATTTAGACTTTTTTTTTTTTTTTTTACATCAGTTTCCTAATCAACATCCTCACTAAAGCGCCTCATCCACCAAGAGCTTATTGAAGCTTATTGAAGTGGTCATTGGCTCAATTCAAGAGACACGCTTGGATCTTGAACTCAAGGACTGTGAGTGCTGTGAAATGTGGAGGAGGTGTGTCTAGCTTCTCCCCAGTGAGTACGGGTGTGAGGCAGGGCTGTGTGCTTGCACCATCACTTTCCAACATATGCATGGACTGGGTACTAGGCGGAGTTGTAGAACAAAGTCTTTGTAGAGCATCTGTCGGCAATACTGAGATTACAGATCTTATTTTTGCTGATGCTGCAGCAATCTTTCCCGGGTACCTGGAGGTCCTGGTATTGGCTCTAGAGGCACTGCACGAGGAGGTGAAGCCCTTGGGACTTAAGGTACAAGGACCAAGGTGTTTGGAGTCGTACTGAATGAAACAATACAGTCTCTCCATCCGTAAGCGAGGACATTGAGATCTCTGAAAATATCACATACCTTGGTAGTGTAGTGCATAACGATGGTGGGTCGAGCCAAGAAGTTACACGGTGGATTGTCCTGGCCTACGGCGTGATAGACGCGCTCAACACGAGTATTTGGCGTTGTCGATACCTGTGCAGACGGACAAAGATTCGGATCTTCAAGTCACTGGTGATCCTTGTCTTACTCCATGGTTGTGGGGCATGGATAATGAACACTTACCTTAAGAGGCGAATTGATTTCTTCGGTACTTGATGCCTTCGCAGGATCATAGGATTCCGCTGGTATGACTGTGTTAAATCAACGACTGTTCTGTGAAACCGTCTTTGTTGTGTTTGCGGTCACTAGGCATGTTCTCTCTTTTTTTTATATTATTATTTTCATGATATTCAAATTAAACGCAAAACTAGGTTAGTACATTACGAATCGTCTCGCAAATTTTCGTTACAATAGAGTCAGGATTTTTTCAGGATCAAGGATTCTTTTTTTCTTATTAAAATATTTGTATACTATATAATATACCCTTCGTCAAGAGGACAGCACCCTTTGTGTATTTGCAGTCACTAGGCATGCTCTCCGATGTATCGTGGACCTACTGCGTTTTTTTTTATTTATTTATTTTTTTTTTATTACTGTTATTCAAATTAAGTTAGTGCTTTCCGAATCGTCATGGAAATGTTCATTATAATAGAGTAAGTATTTTGGATTTTTTTTCTTCATTTTTTGAAAATATTGATGTACTGTATAATATACCCTTCGTCAGGAGGGCGGCGCCCTTGGTGCATTTGTGGTTACTAGGCATGCTCTCTCATGTATCCAGCACGCTTTTTTTTTTTTTTTTATACTGACATTCAAATTAAAAACAAAAATAAGTTAGTGCATTCCTAATCGTCAGGCAAAATTTCATTGCATTAGAGTCAGTATTTTGGATTTTTTTTCAAATATTTATATACTGTATAATATACCTTTCGTCAGGAGGGCGGCGCCCTTGGTGGATTTGTGCTCGCTAGGCATGCTCTCTTATGTATCTTGCACCTGTTCTTTTTTTTTTTTTTTAAGTTAGTGCATTACGAATCGTCATGCAGAATTTCATTTTTTTTTCATTTTATATCTATATAGTGTATGATGTACCCCTCGTCAGGAGGGCGGCACCCTTGGTGTATGTGCAGTCACTAGGTATGTTCTCTGATGTATCCTGCACCTTCTAGCTCTTCTTTTTTCTCTATACTGTTCCCACTGAACAGGCTAATTTTAGCATTAAACAGGTTTATTTTCCCCTGATGATACATAGGTAGAGCAATATTTCACTATAAGTAGCTTTTTCGGGAGAAATATTCACTCATAGTGAAATATTCAGAAATAGTCACGGTCCTAGGTAGAACTGGGAACCGATCCCATTATAAAAACTGACACAGGACCGATTTACAGCTAAGGCGTTTTCAGTGGCGTCCATCCCAACCGCCCTACGCTCCAGAGCACGACCGCTTAAGTCCGGCTGAAACCCGGACAAATGTGCTGATGGCTGCGAAAAAGGTGCCAACTTTTCCAGTTTTAAATCAATCAAAACTTCTATTCTGAGGCGCATGGAGATATGATGAATAGTAATATAGGCGTTTTCAGTGGCGTCCATCCCAACACGAACGCCTTCCAGAGTACGACCGCGAAACCTGAGGCGTTTTCAGTGGCGTCCATCCCAACCTGAACGCCTTCCAGAGTACGGCCGTGAAACCCGGACGCATGTACTGAAGGCTGCGAAATATGTGCCAATTTTTCCAGTTTTGAATCAATAAAAACTTCTATTCTGAGGCGCAGGAGGATATGATAAGTAGTATTATGTAGGCAGAATTTATGTAGTAACTCTTTTCTGATACTGAAATTCAGAGGAATTCTCCATGTGGTTAGGATTTAATGCATGACATTGGGCCTGAATTCTCGGGTGCATCTAACCCGAACAAATTTGCTGATTGGCTGCGAGACTCAACCTTCCTCATACTGATTTCTTCCAAGTCTTGTGATTCCGACTTTGACTTTCAGTTGTGTGAACCTTTTGTATTTTACGGGTTATCAAAGTAAAAGTACTTTTAAAATATAAAGATGATAGAATATTTACAGTGTTGCTTGCTAATGACATAGGTTTATAACAATAACGTGGAAGATTCGGTTATATTTTTTTTACTTTGGACGAATGAACACAGCCTTTCACAGGCAGGCAAGCCGCCCTGCCGCCAGTCCTGTCTTGACCCTCTCCCGCTCCACTTCTCCCAGTGCACAGGACAACGCGGCAGAAAAATGTCTCAACAAACGTAAGTACCGAATAATAAGGAATCACTAGTGGTATAACGCCTTCTCTAACATGTTGTGCAGTACTAGTTAATGGGTATATTGCCTGTATTACTTAAACTGTAGGAAAATGTGATAGGATAAGGGACACCCAGGACCTTCACGGCAATTGTTTTTTTTTCGGTATTTGGTCCCAAATGCTGCCATAGGCTCTCACGTATTACTAAGCTCCTTACACTTATTTTGTAGATTCATGTGTAACGTCTGTGATCGGACTTACTACACTAAAAATGACGCAGATCGTTGTTTCCAAAACCACGTGGATGCGTGCCTCCTCCCTAGTGTTCCTGGCCCTTCATGTAGTGCTGAGTGTTATTTATTTTTGTTTACTCCCTCCAGGACATCAAAGATTGAATTCCCAAAACTTATAATATGGCTAGAACTAATGTGGTGATTTTTTTTATTGCCAGGATTACACCTGTAGGCGGAAGTGGCTAGTGCAGGGAGTAGTATGGATAGCTCACCCGATTTACTGACTTAATTATGGGAAAATGTTATTCATAAAAAAAAAAAAACTCCCAGAAATAGATGTAAGCCTTGCCTTGAATTATCTCATTCCTATGAAATTATTCTTATCTTAAGAATAACCGGTATTTATCTAGAATTACTGCTCCACCCCATTCACCACACACACACACACACACAACACCTCAAGCAAGCTTGGGACATAATTCCTCCTCCCTCAAAATCTCCGATTCCCCACCGTCCCCCAAGCTTGCTTGAGGGGTTGGTGGTGTGTTTGGGCTTAGTGTGCCTTGGGAACCATAAGGGAAACACCGTTTCTAGAATTAGATTCTGAAGCGATGTGTTGTTTTTCAAGGTATTGTTGTGACACATTGCAATCACCAAAACCTACAGGAATGGTAAGATTTATCTTACATATACTGCACTGTGCCACAGCTATTATAGGGATCGGCGAGGAGCAGTAATTCTAGATTACTACTGAATAACCCTCTACTAATACTAGTGTTCATTTTTGTATTTTTTGTACTTGTGACATTTTTTCTTCTTCAAATTCTTTTATATGTAGTTCTTTCCTTTGCATCTCTTTACAGTTTATATTTCTTCTCTCATTACAGACAGTGAAGATGAAATACGAGAAATACAGGCGGTGGTTCTTTCTGGGTGTAGTAAGTATAATTTATTATTATATCTGCTTACGTTAGTGGTAGTCTTTGGACCGTTAGAATTTTAACATACAATAGTTGAAAATTTTAAGGTACAGTGTACAGTAGCTCATAAAAATTTCGATTAAATCAAAGGATTTAGTCTTGGTAGAGTTGCCATTTCATGAATGACATGTCAGATACATTTATATCTCTTTACCAGTACCTGCATATTTATTCTTTTTCTTCCAACAGTCACGGAAGACCATATGGATCAGGTGCCACAGGCACAGGGGGTTCTCTCTAAATCTAGTAACTATATTACTATCATCAAATGTCGGTGGCACTCTTTGGGCAGTTATAATTCTAACAGCCATTAGTTTAATATAATAAGGTATGGTTTACATCAGTGAGCCTTCTGTTTACATTATTGTGTACATTCATACCAATACTATAGATGAAGTAAACTCAATTGAAGCCCACCTATTAATTTTTATACTGAAAAAAAAAAACTTGAACACAGCGCAGTCTCTAATTATAGTATATTAATTGCATGTGGCATGAATATTAGAGCTTTTATTGGTGGCAACAATAAAATTAATTAAAGCAATTAATATAAATGCTAATATACATGGTTGTCACACCTGTAACACAAACATAATATATTTTGTGCTTTGCCCTCTTGGTGTAACTCGCACAGGTTAAAAATGTCTGTTAAATCCTCACTTTAATGATAGTCTACTTTTCCAGAACGCGAAGGAAAGATGAAAGCCACAGAACAGCTCCTCCTCCTCGTAAAAAAAACACGAAAGAAGTCTGCATGACAAAAAAAAAAAAAAAAAAAAAAACTATGGCGGGACATTGCAAAATCCTTGCAGGAGGTGGTAAGTTGTTGTAAAACATATGTGATTTAATGGTCTCATGCTATTTGTCATATTAATAAACTGTCATCTTTCACAATCACTTGATTCATGTTAGAGATTTTTAAGTTTCTTTACGTAATTAGTAATTACACTTAGAGCAGGGCTTTTCAAAGTGGTTGATATCGGCTGACAATGGTTGATGTAATTATCCAAAGGGTCATTTAATACCCAGGGTTTTTTTTTATTGTTTCTACATAGCTCATACATGGTTGAAACTGGTTTTAGTCATGAACAAGCTGGTTTTAGTCAAAGTGCAACATAATATCAGTTTCTTCGTTGACACTTATCCAGTACATCCTTCACATTAATTAATGATCTCAATAGTGAAAGCAGTGTTATAATTCATATGAGCCATTGAATTTAGGGGCTGGTCGCAGTGAAGGTGAGGTTGGGTGGAAAGACGTCCTAGTAACCAGGTGAGCTTTGGTGGAGGACTGTCAGGAAGGGCAGTTGTGGTCAGGGGCCATCTTGTAATTGTCAACTACTACTACTGTTACTACTCATACTGATTTTGGTATCAACATTTTTTTCCCCTTATAAAAAAGGAGGTTGCTAGGGGGTGAAGACATTTATGACTCATGAGTGATGATAATTTAAAGTTTGAGAACTCCTAACTTATGAGTGTACATGCAGATAATACTGCTAAACTACGAAACACGTAATGTTTTTCTTCCTGCAGAGAAGAATACTGGATATTCGTCCCTGTTCCTTAGAGGTATTATGAAAACTTCACGTTATGCTTGTATGCATGTCTGTCATAAGCAATGCTTTCCTTTATACAACTTCATAAATGCACAAGTACTGTACCAAACATGATGCTTTA
>CM035194.1:20439899-20450136 GCA_020233015.1 Callinectes sapidus
AAGAAACTGATGTTCTTTTTTCTACATTGCGGTAAAAAGTAAAGATAACACTCTCTTAGGATGAAGTCACAAATTTAAAGAAAATGTGGAGAAAACCATTTTATTAGAAGTAATGCCTCATTTCTTTGTTGTTTGTATCTGAGTGAATTGAGATTACAGATAAACTATCCATAACAAATACTTGTTATTTTGATGATAAGGAAAAACCATATCAGTACTACTGTAAAAGCTACTACAGTATACAAACTGTATATTTAAATCAGTTACTGCTTATATGTACATTTTGCTGTTCACGCCTGCACACACACACACACACACACACACACACAGGAGTTGTGCTCCATACTTCTGTATGAAGTCTGAGCAATAAACGCAATTCAATTCAATTCAATTCAATTCACACACACACACACACACACACACACACACACACACACACACACACACACACACACACACACACACACATGTGTATGCACCCTCCAACGTTACAGGTCAGGGCCTCGATAAGAATACGTAAGATAAAAATAAATCTTGTCAGGGGACAAGAATAGGTAACCTCCCCAAGCCTGACTTCTTCGCGTCATTACTCCCGCCACACATTCACCTCCTGTGATCGTAACCAACTTTTTTTTTATCATTTTTCCCCTCTCAGCCGTAACTAATCGGAGGCCACGTGGCGGGCGAGGCACGTTCATCTATGGCATGCTTACGCTGTTTCTGACGTGTGGAGACGACACTTCATCAGTAAAATTAACTTCACCGGTATTTTTCCGTCTTCTTTATTGATATAAATAAACACACACACACACACACACACACACACACACACACACACACACACACACACGTATATATATATATATATATATATATATATATATATATATATATATATAGAGAGAGAGAGAGAGAGAGAGAGAGAGAGAGAGAGAGAGAGAGAGAGAGAGAGAGAGAGAGAAACTCTTTTCTCATAAATTACCAAGGTAAATATATGTATTCGAAGTGATGATCAATTGGATTAGTAACTCAATCAAACTGCTATTCGAGAAATGCAAGAACATGTACTGGACTAATATTGTGTTACAGTGTAGCTATACAATAAAATTATTTTATCTCCATTAGAAGAAAATCAAAACGTTTTGGACGCATCCTTTCTGTATATTGCGTTCTCCATGAGCAGAGTGCGTTTCGTGAAGTGTACTTCATATTCAATGCGCAAAATTCTTGCTCCAGGAAACTGTTTGCTTACCGTCTTTACCACCCACGATTTGGATGCTTTCTAAAGAAAAACAGTTCTCGACGAGATTAATCGCCTCACAGTGACTCACGATGCCACTTGTTTGAGTTTATTGCCAGGAGAGAAAAAATCATGTTAGAAGTGGTTAAGGAGTGAAAAGGTAACTGTCATTTTTTTTTTTTTATATATATATAATTGGAAGAGGCAAGTATTATCTTAATCGTCGACGACGATTTAATATGTGTGTGTTATTCACCTGAAGTGTCGGCTGCTGGTCACCCAGCCAGCTTTCCCTCACGGAACGAGCTCGGAGTTCATAGTGATCGATCTCTGGGTAGAGCTGAGAGAAAGGCACACTTCACACACTCCGGAACAGCGAGACTACGACTCAAGTTACATTTGTACCTATGTGCTGCTAGGTGAACAGAGGCTACACGTTAAGATTACCTCGCCTAGCCCGTGACTGGAACCCTAACCTTCTCGGTTGTGAGTCGAACATGCTAACCACTACACTACGCGGTGTGTGTGTGTAGGTATGTGTGTGTGTGTGTGTGTGTGTGTGTGTGTGTGTGTGTGTGTGTGTGTATGTGTGTGTGTGTGTGTGTGTGTGTGTTTTAAAGCACAAAAAGTACGTCAGTGAATTTAACACATTACCTGCGAGCAATACAGGAATCGAAAAAAATATCAATATTCGGCACCCAAGGACATTTATTGTTATGCGAACAAATATTATAGTGAAATTAGCGGCAGTGATAGCTGGATAATACGGTGACTGATAGACAAGATTAAACTGTAAAAAGTTGAATTATAGGGGAAAATATCATCGATAGAATATTCAATGTTAACAACGTGTCTTCATGATCGACAGCACAACATAGGAACGTCAAAGGAAAACCTGTTTGAGAACTTCAGTATTTTCTAAAACATTTCGAAGTGTGTATACTAAATATGGTAATAAATCAAACAAATTCGTTTTTATTGATAACAGTTGGTGACACTGTTAATGACGATGGAATGAATTTCAAGCAGCTTCATGCTCTTACTCGTAACAATAAAACAACAGATGTCTATTTTGCATCACGTGTCAAAAGTGGTTCACTTTATCAGACAGGGTAACGATGTTTTGTTTGTTTTTAAGCAATTATTTAATGTTGTTCATAAAACATTAAGATAAATCAAGAAGGAAATGTATAAAAGAAAAATAACATTGTCAATCAATACGAATTAAATTGGACAGCGTTTGTCTCCTCTTCAACATTTCACCCGTGGTGCAGTAATTTGATGTAATAACCAGTTTAATGTTTACACACCCTGCGCTGGAGGTAAATTACGTAAGGCGGCCACGCTCAAACATCAGATAACACAGAATTTTTCGACAAGCCTGTGATGAGATTGATATGAATAATACTGATATTAGTTTAACTGCTAGTTTGTGTATCAGGATAAATAACTCTTAGGCAGGAAACTTGTGCATGATGAGATATGTATTGATGTGAGAGAAATGTTTATTTTGTTTGTCTTGCAAACATATCAGCATGTTCACATTGAAGTGAAATGTGTACATATTTGATCATGAATTCATGATAAATCCCACGACATTCTCACAGAAGGAAACATGCATCTGACACTTGGAATAAAAAAAAAATGTTATATACTGTAGAAGGTATTATACATTTACTAGTAATGTTTGCAGGTTTGGTGTGTGTGTGTGTGTGTGTGTGTGTGTGTGTGTGTGTGTGTGTGTGTGTGTTATACACCACGGTCGCCTGCTAGTCCCCCAACAGCTTTTTCAACGGAGCGAGCTTAGAGCTCATAGACCGAGATTCGGGGAGGGTTGAAACCACATCATACACTACCCGCCGGGACAGCGAGATCACAACCCCTCGAGTTACACCTCGTACCTAGTTGCTGCTAGGTGAACAGGGGCTAGATACACATTAAGAGGCTTGCCCATTTTCTTCGCAGCGCCCCGGACTTAAATCCGGGCCCTCTCGGTTGTGAGCCGAGCGTGCTAACCACTACACTATGCGGTGTGTGTACGTGTGTGTGTATGTATGTGAGAGAGAGAGAGAGAGAGAGAGAGAGAGAGAGAGAGAGAGAGAGAGAGAGAGAGAGAGAGAGAGAGAGAGAGAGAGAGATTACAATACAAACATAATATATAACGGGACATAAAGACAGAGGGACAACATATGAACATACAAGCACGCTGGCAAACTCACAAAAAGGCGAAAAATGGAGAAACCCAGTCAGACGTAAACAGATTAGAAATATTTTATGAACATACACACAATACATGTCTCCATTTCATAAAGCAGAGTATAAGGGAAAGCAAGATGCATCATCAACCGCGATAATGAAACCGGTAGAACCACTACCACCACAACCACTTTCATCACTACCCTAACAATACCTACACATTCATCCTCCAATAGGGGACAACATACAATACGACACAAGCACCGTGGGAAACACTCTCTCTCTCTCTCTCTCTCTCTCTCTCTCTCTCTCTCTCTCTCTCTCTCTCTCTCTCTCTCTCTCTCTCTCTCAACAGGAAGAAATGTTTGTGTGTCGTCACGTGAGCAGCCTGGTGGACGCGAGAGCAAACTAGTGCGCGGGGTCAGGAAGGATGGCAGAAGAGGTCACAGATGGAGGGGGAGGAGAGGAGAATTCAGTAGAGGTACAATTCAGGATGT
Organism: Callinectes sapidus; assembly: GCA_020233015.1. NCBI lineage: Eukaryota > Metazoa > Arthropoda > Malacostraca > Decapoda > Portunidae > Callinectes > Callinectes sapidus. The sequence continues at coordinate 20,443,833 of CM035194.1, forward strand.
GGTAGGAGGATGAGGAGTAGGAGGAAGTATATAACGTGAAGCAAAAGGAAGGGTATAGATTACAGGGCGTCGCTTCAACAACACGGTGAAAGAAGTGACCGTCGGGAATGGGTGAGTTTGTCATTATGCGTGATGATGAGCCTCGGGATTATAGAGCACGGCGGCTGCTGATGACAAGGTAGGGGTGTGGCGGCGGCGGTAGTGGCTGCAGGAGGAAGGGGAATGCGTCTCTCCTTTCCTTCTCCCATCGAGGTGAAAGGAGAATCTGTACCGCATTCAAGACACTAGGGCAGAGAGGAGACCGGCCTTTATGTGCGTCTATATTTTTTTCTTTTTTTCCTCTCTCTCTCTCTCTCTCTCTCTCTCTCTCTCTCTCTCTCTCTCTCTCTCTCTCTCTCTCTCTCTCTCTCTCTCTCTCTCTCTACATCATTTGCTTTTCTCGCTCTAGTTAATACATGGCCTTCTTATTTACTTTTTTTTTGGTGGAGTAGTGTAATATTTCTCTATGTTTTGTCCTCCTTTTTTTGTATAGAATCTTTGCACTTACAGCTGTAACCGCTGGGAATTACATTCCACATATTGGAAATGCAGGCTATTTATCTCTCTCTCTCTCTCTCTCTCTCTCTCTCTCTCTCTCTCTCTCTCTCTCTCTCTCTCTCTCTCTCTCTCTCTCTCTGCTTTGTCAACGTAAAGCAAAAAGCTTGTACTAATTAATCTGCAAGAAACTTTTGCAAAAGATAAAAATTGACAAGCTGGATGTCGCTTCCTTATTTAACAAAGAAAGTCAGGTGTTCCGTAACTTAGCTAGTAGGGCGCCGCTCATGTCTATGGTGTTGTGCCATGGTTGTCGTGCTCTATGGAGGGTGAGGTGTACGAGGGCTGGGGACGAAGCAGTGCCAAATATATGAAGTGGCCAATGTCAGCTTATTTTTCTTTATATGACTACTTCAAGCAGCGCTGTCATAGTTGTGGTAAAGTGTGTAATGCGTGTGATCTTCCTTTGTTATTGCACCGAAGACTGTATATATATATATATATATATATATATATATATATATATATATATATATATTATTATGAGAATAATATATATATATAGAGTATATTATAATATATATATATAATATATATATAATTTGTGGTTTTTTTTTTTTATTTTTTTTTTTTTTTTTTTCATAAAGCACTAAGAGCAAAAGTATTTTGAGTGTGTTTTCTATATCACATAACTATTTTTTAAAGACTATAGTACATTAAATTCAATACTAATGTTCTAGATGATTATTAAAAAAACACGAAAAGTGATTGATTTTGGAAAAACTATAATGGCAGGAGCGTTATACGTAAAACTCGACAAAAAGAGAGAAAAAGAAAAATCTTAATTAGGGCGGCATTCGTTGAATGTAATGGAATTATACAAATCAGTTAAAGAGTACAAAAAAAGTAATTACAGATGTTTCTAAGAAATGAGAACTCGTATGTAAGATTTGAACGAGAGAAAAACATATCAAAGTTGGAAAATGGTGGGCGGGGGTGGGGATAGGCTTATGAATAACACTACAAATTAGTGAAACAAAGTTGGCAAAAATATGAGATAGTTTCAAGAAAAGGATAAAAAAGTGACTTCCCTGATGGGAGATGGTTATAAGTCTGTGGAAGCTGTTTTATGTGTGTCAACTGGTTTTTTTATAGTCCGCTCTTTTTTTTTTCTTATTCTTAATCTTCTTATGTCTTTACTCTCATTTCTTGAGACATGTTTATTAATGTGGCACCACTGCTCTAGAGAACTGTACCCAGTTGTTCCCAGCCGCGTCAATCAGGATAAGTGGAGTGGGGTGGGGAGGTGTCTGCTTCATTTCTACGGGTTGAGTGGTGATTGCATTGCTTCGTCCTCTTTGATTCAAGAAGGATAGTAAAGTGTTTCGTTTTGTCTGTCACTTCAGTAAGGCAACTTTTTTCTTTTTGGGTTGTTTCTCCACCTGTTTTGTTTTTTCTTCCAATATTGGTTTATCGCCAAATTCAAATCAAGATAATCCTATCATTTGGTTTATTTATTGCGCAATTATTATACCTGACTTGTAATATTTTCTTGGGGTGGATAATTTCAACTTTATATTTGTATTGTGATGTCTTTTCTAAATGTTTCACTTATTGTAATGTACATAGCAGGAAAGAGAAAGGCCAAGGACCACTCACCTTTAATGATGATGTGAAAGAAAAAGAACATCAGTGTCTGACTGGTATTGTGAAGAGATGTGTGGTGTATGTCATCTCGTCAACTAGATAACGTGCAGATTGAAGGCAAATTAGTGATTTCAATCTTGATATAATAGCTAACTTCAGTTTTTTTTATAAAATAAAAAACTTGGAAAACTTAAATGGTAATGTTTCATTTTGTTCATACTACTCTACATCTCTTACATATGAAAAACTTTTTTTTTTCTTTAGAAAGGAGTAAGAAATAAGATAGAATGGAATAAATATCCTGAGTTTTCTCCACCCAGGTGATGTGTGGATTCTGTCTAAGCGCCCTCTACCTCCCATAATTCAATCTCCTGTTTCTGCTGTCTTTGCGTCCTCTTTTTTTGCGGTGGCCAGGGTTTTTCCTTCAGGGATACCAGTGTCCCTACCCATGGTTGACCTAGCTGGTTGGGGTGGAGCTTGCAACCCCTCCCTGCAAAAATCCTTCACCGCCGCCACCTGTGTTAGAGGAAGAGGTCTGGGTCAAGTCTATAGGCCTAGGCGAGCCTCTGGCCATGACCCTGATCTGGTTATGCTGGGAGGTCCAACCGTGCAGACCACTCGGGTGATAAAACGCCAGAGGGGTCTACCTACCAATATGACGGGTGCTGGGAAAAGCCTGCGAGATCCCTGCGTCCTGAGAAGGGCGGGAAGACCCGCTTGCCCTATTTCTGACTTTACGGGTGCCGGTGGGGCTGTAAAAGTGTCGCCTGCCCGTCAGACCACTCATGGGATAAACTTTCGAAGGGTTCTCCGTGTGAGCTCCTGGAATGTCCTGAGTTTCTCAGAGAATCACTGATTGCTTCATCTGTCGGATTAGCCCAGTAGGCTAAGGGTGGATGTGGTAGGGATCTCTGAGACAAGGAGGCCTGGCAGTGGCGAGACCAGTAGCAAAGGCTTTACTTTCTACTGGTCCGGTATGAGCAATGGTCACCATGTCAGGGGGAAAACAATAGGCATCTCCAGCAGACTGCAGCCGTCCGTTATAGAGGTCACTCTGGTTGATGACCGTATAATGCGATTAGGGCTGAAGCATACTCTAGGATTCATGTCTGTTGTAGCAGTGTATGCTTTCACTGAGGAGTGTCAAACTGAAGAGAAGATATTCTACAATCGCCGTGGTACAGTGGAACCGCTTTCGCTCCGGGGGCCTTGGGATCCCCGAGTGCATAGGTTCGAATACTGACTACGGTCTGAGTGAAAATATGGTGTCCACTCGGGGTAACGGTTCTCAAGTGGGTTGTTTTTTAGATTGGAGGTCTCCATTAGGTAATCTTCTTTAGGCCATATGTTCCCATAAAAAGCCCATATTGTATATATGAAAGATAAAAATTCGATTTTGTATTAGACCAGCGTCTCCATCGCGATGCACTCATTTCCTTGGAGAATTCAATGCTTTCACTGGCACTGAGAACTGGTTATGGCAAAATTGTTGGTACACATGGCTTTGGTATCAGGAACAACAATAGTTCTTTCCTTCTGAGTCTTGCAAGATCCAGAAGGCTGAAAATTGCGGGGTCCTGGTATCAGAGACCAGCGCTGCACCGCTGGACTTGGTATAACAATGCTGGAGGGATAGAACTCTTTGGAGAATCCTTCAGAGCTGAAGGGTTTTTCAGAGTGCCGAGTTGCTACACTCAAGCTACACTTTCATGTGAAGTCCAGAAAGCCATCAAGACGCGACCATGCTGTGTTTCATCTTGGAAAATTGAAGGTCTACACATGTGCTCATGAGTAGGTGATGACTGTCTTCAATCGTTTTGGAGTGTTCGACACCCATGAGAACCCAGTTGAGCCATGGGATACCTCCAAACGTCAGACTCTTTCGGTTGCCAAGGAATGCTTCGGGAAGCGCTGGAGGTCACAAAGTGGCTTTGCCTTGTTGGAGACTGGATAGTATTCAGAAGAGGCTCGCTGCCAGATTTGCTGGGAAACGCGTCCAGTACAGAGTAGGACTAGAACTCTCTTGACAAGAGACAAGGAGAGGTATGTTAAAGGTCTTCCTGGAGATGTCGAGTGTCATTTGAATGGTAATGACCTCAGACCTGCCTGTCAAGCCCTGAAGGAACTCCACTCAATTTCTACATCCCACTTGAATGCTATTCGAACAGCAGATGGTTGCCTCATATCGGACGCAGATGGGCAGAGGCCTCGTTAGGGCCGAGTACTTTGAAGAGCTCTTCACAGTGGATCCTCCAAGTGGTCAGCACCAAACTACAGGGTTACAGACGCTGGATGCTGATCCATCCATTGACTAAATTGCACCCTCCCCTGATGATGTCAAAGAAACTGTGGCAAAGTTGAAGGGTGGCAGCTGGCATTTGTAACATCAGTGCAAAGCTGCTCAAAGTTGGGGTCGAGGACATGACCCGTGGATTGTATGTTGTTTTGACTGCTGTATGACATTCAGGTACCATTACTCGTGACAGGAAAAAGGGGTTGGTCTATCTGGAAAAGGAAAGGGGACTGTCAAAACTGCAATTACAGTGATATAACTCTACTTAGTGAACAAGAGAATGTATCGTTGATGCAAATCCACTTTCATCTCCTGAGCAGTCCGACTTCACGCCCGGCAAGTAAACAACTGACTGTATCCAAGCGTTTTGCGTACTGGTGGAGCGCCGACGTGAGTTTCGACAAGGGATGCTTGAAGCCTATGTCGATCTCAAGAAGGCGTTTGATTAAGAGCATCGAGACACTCTGGGATCTTCTGCGTCTCCATGGGATTCCTGCAAGGATTATTGGACTATTAACTGGCCTGTACTCCGGGATTGTGAGTGCTGTGAAGTATGGAAAGGGCGTGTCTTTTTTCTTTCCTGTAAGTATGGAAGTGAGGCAGGGATGTGTGCTTGCTGCACCACTTTTCATCACATGCATGAACTGGGTACTAGGCAGAGTTATAAACCAAAGTCATTGTGGAAAATCTATCAGCAGTACGGAGATTACAGATCTTGTTTTTGTCGATGATGCAGTAATCTTTGCTGAATCACTGGATATTCTGGTAATGTCTCTAGAGGCGTTGCACGAGAAGTTATTAGGACTCCAGGTTTCGTAGGCCAAGACCAAGGTTCATGTGTTTGGAGGCGTACTGGATGAAACAGTACAGTCAATTCTTGAATGTGGTGAGGACTTTGAGATCTCGGAAAAATTCACATACCGAATTTATGTAGTAAATATCGATGATGGGTCGAGCCAGGAAGTTGTACTGTGGTCTGACCTACGGCATTATAGACTCGCTAAACACGAGTATTTGGCGTTGTCAGTACCTGTGCAGAAGGACGGAGATTCGGATCTTCAAGTCGCTAGTGATATGTTTGCTGGTTGTGAGACATGAACACTGAACACCGACCTGAAGAGACAAATTAATGTCTTTATTACTAAATGCCTTTGCATATCATGAGATACCACTGGAATGTTTTTTTTTTTTTTTTTTTTTTTGTCAATCCAGGGGTTGTTCCGTGAGACTGATTCAAGACCAATAGCCATCATAGACCGTAACACTAAATGCGGCTATATGGGCATGTGACACACTACCGGGAAGCCGATCCTGCTTATCGGGTTGTCTCCGAAAGGGATAACACAGCATGGAGGAGGCCGAGGGGACACCTACAGATCTCATGATTGCGGCAACTCGTTGACTTTTGCTGGGAGTTACTCAGTATGGGAAGAAAGCCTGCATGGGGACTCGTGAGGCGTGACCGCCAGGAGTGGCACCATAGTGTAGTCGTGGCAACGCACCCACCCAGCGTATGCCCCCCATGATTGATTGTTTCCTCGGTGAGCTTAGTCGACAATCCAGATAAACAACATCGATACCCCGGACTTTGAAGAATCCAGACAGATCTCAAATTCAAGTACACTTAACTTAAAAATCTAAACTGAGTCTTCAGCAACTTATTTGGCTATTTCAATCAAATAGCATAAATTATCCAGGCACACACCCTTCATACCCAATAATGTTCCCCGCTTCCAAAACAATCGTGCAGTTTTGTAGTAGAAAAAAAAGCAAGATAGTAGGAGAAAAATTGGAAACGATGTATATATATATATATATATATATATATAT
>CM035194.1:20683644-20698000 GCA_020233015.1 Callinectes sapidus
TCTGACTATAGAAAATTCTTTGACTACCTCACTTCCAAAGTGGAGCACATTCTGACTCTCTTTCCTTTTGCGGAGATCTCCATTCTCGGAGACTTCGATGTTCACCACCAGCTTTGGCTTTCGTCTCCTTTCACTGACCATCCTGTTGAACTTGCCTATAACTTTGCTATCCTAAATGACCTAGAGCAACTGGTGCAACACCCTACTCGGATTCCTGATCGTCTTGGAGATACGTTCAACATTATTGATCTTTTCCTAACCTCTAATCCTTCTGCTTATGCTGTCACACTTTCTTCTCCGTTGGGTTCCTCCGACCACAATCTCATATCTGTATCTTGTCCTATCTCTCCAATTCTTCCTCAGGATCCTCCAAACCGGAGGTGCCCTTGGCATTTTGCCTCTGCTAGTTGGGGAGACCTGAGGAGGTATTATGCTGATTTTCCTTGGAATGATTACTGCTTCCGTGACAGAGACCCGTCTCTGTGTGCTGAGCGCATAACAGAGGTGATAGTGTCTGGCATGGAGGCGTGCATTCCTCATTCTTTTTCTCGACCTAAACCTTCCAAACCCTGGTTTAACACAGCTTGCTCTCGTGCTATCCATGATAGAGAGGTGGCCCACAAAAGGTACTTGAACCTTCCATCACCTGAGTCTCACGCGCTTTATATTTCTGCCCGAAATCATGCCAAGTCTGTTCTTCAACTTGCCAAAAACTCATTCATTCACAGAAAGTATCAAAATCTTTCCAGATATAACTCACCTCGAGACTTCTGGCATCTAGCCAAAAACATCTCTAACAACTTTACTTTTCATCTTTCCCTCCTTTAGTTCAACCGGATGGCACCAATGCCATCTCATCTATCTCTAAAGCTGAACTCTTCGCTCAAACCTTTGCTAATAACTCTACCTTGGACGATTCCGGGCTTGTTTGCTCCTTCTCCTCCCCCCTCTGATTACTTCATGCTACCTATTAAAATCCTTCGTAATGATGTTTTCCATGCCCTTGCTGGCCTAAACCCTCGGAAGGCTTATGGCCCTGATGGGGTCCCTCCTATTGTTCTCCGAAACTGTGCCTCCGTGCTTGCACCTTGCCTAGTCAAACTCTTTCAACTCTGTCTATCTACATCTACCTTTCCTTCTTGCTGGAAGTTTGCCTACATTCAGCCTGTTCCTAAAAAGGGTGACCGTTCTAATCCTTCAAACTACTGTCCTACTGCTTTAATCTCTGGCTTATCTAAAGTTTTTGAATCTATTCTCAACAAGAAGATTCTTAAACACCTATCACTTCACAATCTTCTATCTGACCGCCTGTATGGCTTCCGTCAAGGCTGCTCTACTGGTGATCTTCTGGCTTTCCTTACTGAGTCTTGGTCATCCTCTTTTAGAGATTTTGGTGAAACTTTTGCTGTAGCTCTAGACATATCCAAAGCTTTTGATAGAGTCTGGCACAAAGCTTTAATTTCCAAACTACCCTCCTATGGCTTCTATCCTTCTCTCTGCAACTTTATCTAAAATTTCCTCTCTGATCGTTCTATTGCTGCTGTGGTAGACGGTCACTGTTCTTCCCCTAAATCTCTCAACAGTGGTGTTCCTCAAGGGTCTGTTCTATCACCTACTCTCTTCCTATTATTCATCAATGATCTTTTAAACCAAACTTCTTGCCCTATCCACTCCTATGCTGATGATACCACCTTGCACTTCTCCACGTTTTCCATAGACAATTAACCCTTCTGGAAGTACACAGCTCACGCAGGGAAGCCTCAGAATGCCTAATTTCTGATCTTTCTAAAATTTCTCATTAGGGCAAAGCAAACTTAGTATTGTTCAATGCCTCAAAAACCCAATTCCTCCACATGTCAACTCGACACAACTTTCCAAATAACTATCCCCTCTTCTTCAATGACACTCAACTGTCCCCTTCTCCTACACTGAACATTCTAGGTCTATCCTTTACTTGTAATCTAAACTGGAAACATCACATTTCCTCTCTAGCTAAAACAGCTTCTCTGAAGTTAAGTGTACTGAGCCCTCTCCGCCAGCTTTACTCACCTCCCTAACTGCTAACTCTATACAGGGGCCTCATCCGTCCATGTATGGACTATGCTTGACATGTTTGGGGAGGCTCCACTTATATAGCTCTATTAAACAGGGTGGAATCAAAAGCTTTTCGGCTTATCAACTCCTCTCCTTTGACTGACTGTTTTCAGCCTCTTTCTCATTGCCGCTATGTCGCCTCTCTTGCTCTCTTTTTCTACTATTCTCATGCTAACTGCTCTTCTGATCTCGCTAACTGCGTGCCTCCCCTGCTTTCGCGGCCTCGCTGCACGAGACTTGCTTCATCCTCTCATCCCTATTCTATCCACCTCTCTAATGCAAGAGTTAACCAGTATTCTCAGTCTTTCATCCCTTTCTCTGGTAAACTCTGGAATTCTCTCCCTGCTTCTGTATTTCCACATGCCTATAACTTGAACTGTTTCAAGAGAGAGGTATCAAGAAACTTATCCTAATCTTTTGGCTCATGAATCTGAACTTTCCAGTGACCGGCACTACAGTGGACTTTTTTGTTTTATTTTTGTTTCCCTTGGCAGTCTCCCTTCTACATGAAAAAAGGAATTAAGCAAATCACGCAGGGAAGCCGCATAACGCCTGACATGATATCTCCAGAATTCCACATTGAGGTAGAACAAATTCAATATTGTTCGATGCATCAAAAATTCAATTCTTCTATTTGTCAAATTAAAACAACCTCTCGAACAGCTATAACCTCTCTTGTTCTGAATACAAATTTGGAAACTTCACATGCTATCTCTAGCTAAGACAGATATGAAGTTTGGCGTTCTGGGAGGGATTCTGTTGGAAGGGCTGGGATAAGATAAAATGTACAGGGAGAGCTTTGGGTAAGACAATTTGGATTGAGGTTGACTATGATAAAATAAGAAAATGCTGGAGGCGGCTGGTATAAAAGAGACTGTATTAAAAGAGAATGAGGTATAAGTATGCTTGCCTGAGCTGGAAAGGACTGAGCTGGGGAGTGAGGGACTGGCAAATGAACAGACTGGCCGGAACGAAGGCTGAGTAAAGATGATTTATCAAGCTAATGAATGACACGTCTGGGATAGAGAAAAGAGAGAGAACTTGTTTATCAAGCTAATTCAACTGATCAGAGGAAGTACATTAGTGTATCCTCTTCACTATCAACATCTTTATATGTTTCTGCTTTTTGTTCTCCGTTTATTTTCTGTGACCTGTAGAATATTTTGTCTCATTTTCTAATGTTCTCTCTCTCTCTCTCTCTCTCTCTCTCTCTCTCTCTCTCTCTCTCTCTCTCTCTCTCTCTCTCTCTCTCTCTCTCTGTCCTCGCCTCACTCACTTTCGTCCAAGTTTTAATGGCACCAAAACTTTGCTTTGAAAAACATGTGAGACACGTGGGGCGCCGAGTGTTGCGCGCCAGCCAGCCAGCCAGCCAGCCAGCCAGCCACGTGGGATCCGTCGGAAGAATGTTGGTACTGAAGACTATAGTTAACATAAGAAAATGAGGGAAGCTGCAATAGACCATTAGACCTATTCGTGGCAGTCCTTATGTGAACACCTCTGCCTATGTCTATCTATGTTCTTCATTCATAGTTATGATGATTAGTTTAATATCTTCATTGTTATTATCTTGAAGTGTTCTCTCTCTTGTAAGACTAATAGTTGGTATTTTCAGGATTTTCTTTGGTATTATGTGGAAATTTAAAGATAATGTATGCAGATTTTACGAGTAAATGGATAAGTGAAGATTAATGTAGCCGTAGATGGATATGGATGCGAATGGGTGAACGAGTAACACTCACTCACTCACACACACACACACACACACACACACACACACACACACACACACACACACACACACACACACACACGCACACACACTAGTGCCTCACTCCCTCAGGGGTTACAAGGGACGGCTGGCTCTCACACGTCACCGCTGGCCGCTATCCTCCCGGACCGAGACTCATTAAAAAACTTATTTAGGCTTTTTAATTAATCGCGTCAGAGTGCCAGACACAGAAAGAGGGTTATCTAGCGGCGCCTCCGACTATTAGCACACCATACTCTTTTCACTATTACTGTTTGTCTAAGAACCACTGAGGAAAAAATGGTCAGTGTGCCACTAAGACGACTAAAGCGGGTTGAACTTACCTTGTGGAAGAGTGCACAAATACACACACGAGTTTGTTATATGTGACTGCAATGATGGCAGTATTAATTCCGCGTGCTTCTTCGCCTGCCGTATAATTCCTACATGTCGGGAATAATCCAGTGATTCATCGAGGTCGAGCAATGCATCCCAGTTGAAGAGCACCCCTTTAATCTCCACCACGGCAGCCTCGCCCCTTAGTCAGTCAGGATGAGTCAGTCAGGGTGAGTGATGTGTACGTAAACATTAAAAAAAGGAAACATTGACGGATTACTGAAAGCTTCATAAGCATTAGGATCCTTGCTTTCAATTCGATATCATTTGATTATTATGAGCTATTGTGTTTTTTTTTTTAGAAGTATTTATGGTATATCAGCAGATTTCCTATAAATAATGGATGTCCTGCTGGGAATCTTTAGCGTCATATCTGGTGCTGGGGGGGGAGCGGGGAATGTGAGCGTAGCCGTGCCTCTCGTGGTTTTGTTACTGTATTTGTTTGTCATTTTCAGACTGACAGATTAGGTTAGATATGTGCTCACGAGTGTGTGGAGAGAGAGAGAGAGAGAGAGAGAGAGAGAGAGAGAGAGAGAGAGAGAGAGAGAGAGAGAGAGAGAGAGAGAGAGAAGGCAGGTAGGCCGTCACTAAGCCTGGATGACAGATAAAGCGCAGGATCGTCAGGGCTAATATATTGCGGTGACGGGCCTGTATGTACCTGTACTTGTTTGCTGTTTTGTCTATTGCTTTTCCGCTATATGTGTGTGGTGAAGAATCGGTTACTCTCCAAATGCTTGTTGTTGGTTAAAGAAATACTTGTTTGAAGATAATGGTTTGGCTATATTTACTATTTATCTATATTACCGGTATATTTTACTGATTTCTCTCGAGTTTCATGAATAAGAATAGTCGTTTCCGTCAAAAGTCGATGGTGGTAAATAAATAATGTTTGGTTATATATAATGATTTGTATACACTTACTTTCGATTCAGTCCATTTGTGTATTTAAGCATTTTCCTTAGAGTTTCACAAATATAAAGTCGTTTCCGTCAAAATTCGGCAATCCTTTCAGAACTTTCTGGGATAAGTTTCCGGTGACATGGCGATAAGTCAGCTGATCCACCCCGGCCAGCGTCTCCTCATAAAAACTGCTTGATTGAATGTGTCACAAAAAGAACATTATATTACACTACACTGATCGACTCCGAAAGAGTAATGCAGTCAATCGATCGACTCCTGACAACGTTTCATAAAGTTGCTTGAGTCTATCGAAAAAAAGAAAATATATTCACACTGCGTTGAAGGACTTTACCAAAGTTATGTAATCACTTTCGTAGCTCAGTACAGCAAAGTGGGGGATATTACCGTAGCAAGGTAATGGCTTCAAAATATTTACGTTCAACTCATAATTTTCCACAATGTATACCTTCCTTTTGCATTACTTTTATTGAAATTATAGTGATATATTTAGCTTTTTTTTTTTCAAAAGTACACTGACTAACTCAACACGTTTCTTTACATTTTATTCAATAATTTCCTTCGATATTAAGTCTGATTTTTTTTATGTATGGAAAATGGAAAAGGATTAAAAAAGAAAATGAAGCTCACTGAGTTACCATTCCCGATTGAAAGGTCAATGATAATCGAAGGTTGAAGGTTTAGTGCTTTTACGTACGTGTTAAGGTTAGTGAGATTATTTTCTTCATTTCGGGATTCAAGATTGTAATGCATCTTCAAACACACTAAAATCAAGTAGAGATGGATGTTCATCTTACATCCAGCACTGTTCATTATACATGTTGCACTTTTAATCAATAACCTGTGTTTTAACCTCTACCCTCATATTATATCCTGTAAATTACTACCATTATTCTGGACAGGTCAATATTTTCATGGTTAACAAGCTTTAGCATAAGGTGACTGCATAAGCGAAGCGTTACGCTGCTCTTCATTATTGTTCTCTCTATTGTTTACTGAAACGTTAATATAAGCAGAATTTTTTATATAAAAAGATAAAAGTTTACACGAACTAAAATCATTTATTAAAAATCTGGCGTTTTGATGAGAGAGATGAGAGAGAGAGAGAGAGAGAGAGAGAGAGAGAGAGAGAGAGAGAGAGAGAGAGAGAGAGAGAGAGAGAGAGAGAGAGAGAGAGAGAGAGAGAGAGAGAGAGAGAGAGAGAGAGAGAGAGAGAGAGACCAAGCTGATGATAATGATGATAATTATAATGAAAAATAGTGATGACAGCAGTGATAATTATAATAATGGTGAATATAATAGAAACAATAGTATTGCAACTACTAATACTACTAACGATAATCATAATGATGTTGGGGGATAATGATTGTGATGATGATGATGATGATGATGATAATGATAATAATAATAATAATAATAATAATAATAATAATAATAATAATAATAATAATAATAATAATAATAATAGTAATATAATAATAATAATAATAATAATAATAATAATAATAATAATAATAATAATAATATTAATAATAGCAATAATGATAATATCAATATATATAATAATAATAATGATAATAATAATAATAATAATAATAATAATAATAATAATAATAATAATAATAATAATAATAATTATTATTATTATTATAATACCAATAATAATAATAATAATAATAATAATAATAATAATAATAATAATAATAATAATAATAATAATAATAATGAGGGGGAGAGAGAGAGAGAGAGAGAGAGAGAGAGAGAGGAAGGAAGGGAAAAGCTGATACCGTAAGAGGATAACATAGACGCAGGGGATTCATGTCAGTCTATCAAAGACATTCAGTGTGTGAGGAAAAATAAGGAAGGTTTCACTGGAAATCATGTGGTACACAAGGGGGGTCACGAAAGGCCACAACGTGATCGTCAATGTGTCCCTTTTGTGGTATTTACGGACATACAGTACGATGCCTTAAAACCGTAAGGGAAGTAAAGATGAAATGATACCTAGAATAGAAAAATATGAAGTGAAATGATAATGACGATAATAATAATAATAGTAATAATAATGATGATAATAATAATAATAATAATAATAATAATAATAATAATAATAATAATAATAATAATAATAATAATTAATGATAATAATAATAATAATAATAATAATAATAATAATAATAATAATAATAATAATAATAATAATAACATATATATAATAATGATGATGATGATAATAATAATAATAATAATAATAATAATAATAATAATAATAATAATAATAATAATAATAATAATAATAATAACAACACGCACAAGGAGATGAGGAAGGAGCAGTGTTGGCTGGTGTTCAGGAGTCATGAGGGGATTTAAAGTTTTAAAATTTTACTTTTCGTATCGAGGAAAGAATTATGGGTCATTATTCTAGACAGAAGGGCGTGAATTTCATCCTACAAAGAGAGAGAGAGAGAGAGAGAGAGAGAGAGAGAGAGAGAGAGAGAGAGAGAGAGAGAGAGAGAGAGAGAGAGAGAGAAGCTTTCGAACTTGAGGATAAGAAAATATGTTTGAAAAATTTGTCTTCTCAACAGACATAATACTGCATCGCGCTCCACACAAATAGATACTTTTCTGACACTGATTTTCCGTCCGTGTGTGGAAAATTACAACAGTTCAGCTTTAGGTTGTGGGATGATAAGGGAAGTGTGTCTCGGTGATGCAGAAGAAACAATAGGGCAGTGGATGAGACAATACAGAGCAGGGCATTGATCGAAAGGCAGCAACTCAAAGAACATTCTAATGAAGAAAAAGGAGGAGTTAGGAGGTTGAGGGAGAGATTCAGATGGAAATGTTTACATGAATAGATGAATATTGATTGAATAACGACAATGATATAAGATACAGTACAGAATCGGCAATGGAAAGGACAGTTTAATGAAGGAAAATGTGAAGTGTTGAATGTGAGGGAAAAATCAAGATGGAAATGTTTAGGAAGGTTAAAATAATATTGACCAATTGAAGCCAACAAAAGAAAGTTTAACATAGGATGCCCCCGCAAAAAAAAAAAAAAAAATAATAATAATAAATAAATAAAATAAATAAATAAATAAATAAATAAAATGAAATAAATAAATGAAATAAATAAATTTAATAATAAAAATAAAATAAAATGAAATAAAATAAAAAGAAATAAATAAAAAGAAAAAAAGTGGTATATAACAAAAAGTTCTAAACAAGGTTAGGATAGTGAAGAGTAAAACTAATCAAACTATTCCAACGTAAAACTAGTTTGAAAAAAAAAGTGAAATGTTGAGTCTTTGCAAAAGGTGTAGAAGGTTAAAAATTTTAAGGTGTTTAGGAAATATGAAGCACTACACCAGGTGATTTTTGCTAATCAAGAGGCAAAACTAAAGGCTGAACTAGAAAATAATAATAATGAGTCAGAATATACGAGTATTTAAAGAGTTTGCTGTGAAGCGTTAAGCAACGTATTTGAATGGAAGTAATATCAAAAGAACCTATTTTATTTACTTTTTATAACAACCTTCATTATTTACCTTCCCTGTCATTGGCACTTTCATCACAATGCAAAGAGAAAACAGATAGGAAGCATAGAGACTTATCAGTGAGCTTCCTGTTTTCTCTCACTGTTCTCCTATGAATGTCTTGCTACAATAACATCACACAGCCAAACGTTTACACGAACGTTAGTACCAGACTGGTTTTACCTACTGCTTCTTCAGGGGAACTGAAGAAGCTGTAGGTGAAACTGGTCAAGTTGACTCCTTACGCATGTGTTTCCTTCTACCTTCTCCCTCTAAGTTATCTAAATGTCTGCAGAATACATTCAAAGTTCGATCCTATCTAGATATTACTAAAAATATTCTCTTATGATTTGGGCCCTTTTAAACCACCCTCACAGAATCACATTGTCGTGTTTACCGACATTGTTTATGCCAACATCATCATCTATACCTGCATCTATGTGGACCTTTTCCATATTTAAATTGGTCATTATAGTTTTATTGTGCGGGACCATTGCGGCTCTTATGATCGATTTGGATGTAATCATGTAAATTCGTAATGTTGCTCCATCACAGTAGAAGCATCTCTTGAGCACCTCGAATTCTCCTTCGGTACAGTTTCTGGTCTTGATATGACTTGCATTGTATGCAGTTTCATGGGGCCCCTCAGGAGACAGTAGTGGGGTTAGAAGATTATCTGCTACAGGAGTACCCACTGTCAGTGAACAGGTGACCCGGCAATCTGCCATCTTCAAGAATATCATAAATCGTGCTGTTGTCAAGAATTCTACTATCATGGACACAGTCAGTCCATCTATATACCACTTCATAAAATGAGAGATTTGGTCCACAAATGGAATGTACATTAAGGAAAAAATAACCTTTTCTGCATCTTAATAATTCTGAGTCATTTCTACGAGAGCTTGGGCATGCCACCAATTTCTTGTAAGGAAGTCATGGCTTGGTAGATTTCATTGAAAGTTGGAAATTTGATGCATATGTTCCTAAGTCTAACAATGGCCCCGGTAACTTGGCATAGGCATCGACTAACTCTGGCCTGGGATACATCGTAACAGTCACCAAATGACCCCGTGGTGACATCTACTTGCTATACAAGATAAAATCATGAGAACCTGTAGTTATGGTGACACAGGTTACCTGTAAAAGAAAAGTAATTGGGAATTAATATGAGAGAACAATTATGAAAATACTAAAGTAAACAGCTGAATAAAAAGATAACGAATATTTCATAATACACTTAGCCTAACTCTGTTACTTCAGTTGATTAACTTATTATATTACTATATAGTACTCATATACAGTACTTGGTTAGGTTACAAACTCATTATTTTCATTACATGCTGGTGTCTACATGTAAGGTACTATCTCTTAGGTGTGGAAAAGACCATAGGCCCTTAGTTTCCGTAGATTTGAAATTGCATATCAATACCAACCTCTTTGGTCATTGGCAACTGATTCTTTCCTTAAAATGATATGTTCAGTGAAATTTTTACTCATTGCCTGAAAGGGGTTCACATACTGTCAGGCACCACTCACCGGCTACGTTGCATGTGCCTCATTTGTTGTTCCAGCAGTTCTGCTCTCATGACATCCACCTTCCAATCCAGGCATTGCTCCATATATTCTGCCATCATTGCAGTCTCTGTAATATATAGTAAATGTATTCGGGGCAAAATTTTAGTCTTGCACCAATCTCTCAGTTGTGAATGCAAATTTTTGTTCTAAAAATAAATAAACAATTAAAACATAAGCTTCACCAAACATAATCAAACTGAAGTAAGTAGACCGAGCTAACCTATTCTAACCGTCAAAACTAAATTGGGAATATTAAGACTGATACCATACCATAACTTGAATCTGTGATTATTGTCACACTAAGACACATTACTGATAAAGGGAAAGGATGAAAAATAAGTGAGAAAACAAGAGTGGGGGAACAGGCCTTACATCCAAATACTCCAAATTTAGAAACATTTCTATCTCGTCAGAAATAAGTGGCTTGGGTGAACGTGATACTACTACATTTCAGAATTATTATTGTAGGGTAATGTGGGATAAAATGAGCATAGTTATGCATAATATCTTAATTTGATAACATACAGGCAGCTGCAGCACCTAATTACTCAACAAGCATGATAAAAACTCTGCATGTATTACAGCTTGGGTATTCTTCACTGCATACCACATCTCCTCATACATACTGTATGTGTGGCTTACACAGAAAGAAGAAAATATATATATTTTCCCATCCCTCATTCGTTGAGCCTAGTTTAGTTACACTCATTTAGGAAAAATTACTCAAATGATTTCATATATGAATGATTTCATACAACTATACTATACTGGTGGAGGAAGGGTTCTATCCAAGTGAAGAGTGAATGTCCTCTACCTCCCATTACTCAATCTCCCTATCTCTCCTGTCTTTGCCTCCCCTTCTGTCTTTTTGGGCAGTTAGGGTTCTTTCTCTTAGGGATACCAGTGTCTCTGTCCATGGCTGACGTAGCTGGTTGGGGTGGGGATTGCAATCCCTCCTAATAAAAAAAACGTCCACAGCCACCACAGTGTTAGAGGTGGAGGTCGGGGTAGGGGCTATAGGCGCGGGCGAGCCTCTAGTCATGCCCCTGATCCGGGTTTGTTGGGCGGTCTGACCATACAGACCCCTCGGGTGCCAAGTCACCAGAGGGATCTGCCTACCGGTATGATTGATGCAGGGGAAAGCCTGTGGGGTTCCTGTGTCCTGAGAGGGGTGGAAGGACTCCCTAGCCCTATTTCAAATTTTTGGGGTGCCGATTGGGCTGCAGATGTGGCGCCTGCCCGTTGGACGATTCTTGAGGTAAAGCTTCGAAGAGTTCTGCGTGTGAGCTCCTGGAATGTCATGAATTTCTAAAAGGATCACTGGCTGCCTCCTTTGTCGTATGAACTCAGTAGACTGAGGGTGGATATGGTAGAGCTCTCTGAGACAGAGGCCTGGCAGTAGCAAGACTAGTAGCAATGGTTTTACTTACTAATGGTCCGGCAAGAGCAATGGTCACCATCTCAATAAAGTAGCCATAGGCATCTCCAGCAGACTGCAGCTATCCATTGTAGAAGAGTATGCTGTGACAGTCTCCAATACATTTAGAATGCTTGACACCCTCGAGAACCCTAAGAGCTATGGGATACCTTCAAACGTGATACTCTTGAGGCTACCAAGGAATGCCTAGGGGAGCGCCTGAGGCCACGAAGTGGCTTCGCCTTGGTGGAGACAGTGGAAAGTATTGAGGAGAGTTGTGCTGCCAGACTTGCTGGGAACTGCAATCAATCAATCAATCAATTGGATTGGATTGGATCAATTGGATTGGATTGATCGGCCAACAGGGCTTTGTCATGTAGGACTAGAATCCACCTGAGAGGAAACAAGGAGAGGTATGTAAGGAGTCTCGCTTAGGATGTCGAGTGTCATTTAAATGCTAATGAGCTCAGACCTGTCTATCGAGCCCTGCAGGAATTTCACTCCAAGTCTACTTCTCAGGTGAGCACTATTCGAACAGCAGATGGTTGCCTCATACAGGACGCTGATGGGAAGATGGCTCGTTGGGCTGAGTACTTTGAACAGCTGTTCATGCCAAATCCTTTAAGCGGACAGCTCCAGACTGCAGGGTTGCAGACACTGGATGCTTATCCACCCATTGACGAAACTGCAGGCTCCATTGATGATGTCAAAAAGGCTGTCGCAAAGTTGAGGGGTGGAAAGGCAACTGGCGTTCGTAACATCAGTGTAGAGCTGCTCAAAGCTGGAGGTGAACCCATGATCCGTGGGTTGCATGCTGTCTTGACTGCTGTATGGCATTCAGGTACCATTCCTCCTGACTGGAAAAGAAAAGAGGGTTGGTTGTCCCTATCTGGAAAGGGAAAGGGCACCGTCAGGACTGCAACAACTACCATGGAATAACTCTGCTCAGCGTACCAGGCAAGGTATTTGCCCATTTGCTGCTGAAATGGATCCGCATCATCTGAAGCACCAGAAACCTGAGGAGTCAGGGTTTGCGCCCGACAAGTCAACAACTGACTCGTTCCTAGGGCTTCGCATACTGGTGAAACGCCAACGTGAGTTTCGACAGGGAATGCTTGTAGCCTATGTTGATATCAAGAATGTGTTTGATTCTGTGCATCGAGAGACACTGTGGGATCTTCCATGGGATTCCTGCAAGGAATATTGGTCTATTTACTGGCCTGAACTTTAGGATTGTGAATGCTGTGAAGTGTGGAAGTGGTGTATCCAGCTTCTTTCCTGTGAATACGGGAGTAAGGCAGGGATGCGTGCTTGCTCCATCACTTTTCAACACATACACGGACTGGATACTAGGCAGATTTGTGGACCAAAGTCATTGTGGAGCATCTGTCGGCAATACTGAGATTACAGATCTTGTTTTTGCCGATGATGCAGTAATCTTTGCCAAGTCACTGAAGGTTCTGGTAATGGCTCTAGAGGCACTGCACATGGAGGCGAAGGCCTTGGGACTTTAGGTTTACTGGCCTAAGACCAAGGTTTAGGTGTTTGGAGGCTTACCGGATAAAACATTACAGTCTGTCTATGCATGTGGCGAGGACATTGAGATCTTGGAAAATTTCACGTACCATGGTAGTGTAGTTCATAACGATGGCGGGTCAGAAAGTTGTATGGCAGATTGGCCAGGTCCACGGCGTTATGGACTCGCTCAACACGAATATTTGGCGTTGCAATACCTGTGCAGATGGACGAAGATTCGGATCTTCAAGTCGCTGGTGATCCTTGTCTTACTCTATGGTTGTGAGACATGGACACTGAACACCGACCTGAAGAGGCAAATTTATGTCTTTGGTACTAGATGCCGTCGCAGGATCATGGGATATTGCTGGTATGACTTTTTATCTAAACAGTGATTGTTCTCTGAGACTGATTCAAGGCCAGCATAGTCCGTCAACACCAACTGCGGCTATATGAGAATGTGGCATGCTACTCGGAAGCCGATCCTGCTTATCGAGTTGTTTCCGAAATGGATAACCCAACATGTAGGAGGCCAAGGGGACACCTACAAAACTCATGGTTGTAGTAAGTCAATGCCTACTGCTAGGAGTTACTCAATATGAGAAGAGGGCCTGAGGTGTGACCGCCGGGAGTGGCGTCATGGGGTGGGCGAGGCAACGCAAGGAATAACCCAACATGGAGGGGGCCAAGGGGACATCCAGAGAACTCATGGCTGCAATAAGTTGATGCTTCCTGCTGGGAGAAACTCAGTGTGTCGAGGGGGCCTGCATGGAGGCTCGTGAGGCGTGACTATCGGGAGTGGCATCATAGGGTGGGCGAGGCAACGCGTCTCCCGGAGTATGCCCTCATGATTGATTAATTGATATTTAATATAATACGAAAAAGTACTGTATAAAAGAATGTCAATGCTTACATGGATAGTATTTGACGTGATAAGAAGTGAGGAGCAGATATAGTACTTGAAACCACACGTGTATGTTGTTAACACGGGTGGTGAATAATGCAGGAACAGTGTAGTCTTTTTAAAGTGGGAAAACATCTAACAAAAGTTAATTCTTGTAAAGTAGGGAGTCTTGTATGGTATTCTCATATTTTTCTGTCCTTCTGTATATCCTCCAACATAATGACATGACAAAAATTATGAAATAAGGGGAA
>CM035194.1:20729035-20740359 GCA_020233015.1 Callinectes sapidus
TTTTTTTTTTTTTTTTTTTTTTTTTTTTTTTTTTTTTTTTTTTTTTTTTTTTTTTTTTTTTTACTTATTGTTGTACCTATTTTCAACTGCTGTTAGAATTTTCTACCATTAACTATTCCATGCAATAAGTTCATTTTTCTATTGTAAAGATACCTATCATCCTACCTTCCTCTTAACAAGCCCCTTCGTTTTCTAACTTTTCCTATCCTCCTTTCTCCTCCATTCTTGTAACTCATTTTCTCCTTCCTCTTTCATAACGGTTCTTTCCTCTCCCACCACCATCTCCTCCTCCTCCTCCTATCCACACCCTTCTCCATTCCGCTCATATTTCTCTCCCTCTACTACACCTTCACCTCATGCCTCTCCTCCCAGTCCTTTCCCCTCTCTCCGCTGCCATTCTAAATGTCACCAAGCCAGCCTCTCTCTCTCTCTCTCTCTCTCTCTCTCTCTCTCTCTCTCTCTCTCTCTCTCTCTCTCTCTCTCTCTCTCTCTCTCTCTCTCTCTCTCTTCCCGACCTTCTCTGCCTCCCTCCCGTGCCTGAGCAAACTGCCAGATCGTCACGCTTTCATTACAAAGTTATATAAAGTCTCCGCCATTTCCCTGCCAGCAAGCCTAGGTCACTTCCTCTCAAGAAGGAGACTGGCAGCAAGATGAGGTAGTGAGGCGGAGACGTGTTGAGATGGTGAGGTGGTAAGAAAATCAAACATAAAGCTTAATGGTAGGTTGGTTAGTGGTAGGTAGAAGCTTTCATCCTATTAGTGGTAATTACCTTTTCTCAGTGCTAGCTAAATTTCCCCATAATCTTTTGCATATTTGCACTCGAGTTTATGAAACAGTTATGATTCTAAGGGAATTGAAAATGAAGTTTCTTTTTATTCGCCATAACTACATGCATAATTATAGGCATACACTGTTCCGAATGTTACCTAAAGACTAACAGTATAAGAGTTCAAGGGGTGATTTTCTATCACCAGTGGGAAGGATATTCATGATAGATCGTGTGGTCTTTGGAAATATATCTTTTGAGAGCCAGTATTGCTTGAATACGCTGTTTGGGAGAGACTTTTTTTATGATTAGTAATAGTTTAACAAAAGATTCTTCATCATCACTGGGAAGAAAATCACTCACGAGAGACCCTATGACCTTTTTTTTTTTTTGGAGGGGGAGGGAGAGATATATACAGCATGATTATCAAATAGCCTCTTCCCTCTTCATCCCGAAATTTCTCTCTTCGTGTCTTTTAGGACAATGTTGCCCCCTTCGATCAGCGCACGAGGAGGTTGGCGGCACCACGGAAGAGCCTCAATCGAAGAGATGGCCACCCCCAACTCTTCGTCAACTCCTTTCTCTTATTTCATGCGTTTTACCACCTCAATATATTGGAGGGTGTACAGAAGGACAAAACTAACTATATGGATACCATACAAGATTCCAGACCTTTCTAGAAATCACTTTTTTTATACGTTTCCCTTTTTTTAAAAGACTGCACTGTTTCTGTATTATTCACCACCCGTTTCAACAATATACGTTCGGTTTTGCTTCCAGTGCACCCACCTCCTCACTTCTTGTCATGTTAAATACTACCCAGCTAAGTATTGACTTTCTTTTCTACAATACATGTTTTAGTAATATGTTAGATATAGTACTATGAAATGCATCCAAATATAAAATAATATGGGTAGTTTTTTTTTTCCAAAATGAGGGATAGGAATAATTTTATCCTTTCTATGTAAACCATACCAAATGAATGTCCATCTTCTAGGGAACCTGGAACAAAACTGAACTACTGTACCGGAGCCCTGGCGGCAGGCTCTTGTTTCGCGCGGCTACAGGCCAAAGGCTACCAACTGAAGCAATACCATAACATTTTCTGTTAAACTTACTGTATATCACTATTTCACACATCGTTAATCTTCATTTCAAGGGAGCCGTCGCGCTGAGTTTCTGACGAATATTTTTGAAAATATTCGAAACTATAAAAAAATGATCCCCCTACACTCTGGTAGGCTTTGGCTATACCATGGTGTAATATTTCTGCTAAATACACAAAAATAAAGGAGTTATGGCTAATTTTCTGACCCCCCAACCTCCGCACCACACCTTTGACTCCTACTGTGTCGTGTTCGCTCATATTTACTCCACTAAACTTTTTTTTTTTTTTTTCTTCTTTTTTTTGCAATAAAAATGGCCCAAATGCGATGTATTTTAGTATTCACTTATAATAGCTAGCTGGCAACTATACACGGTGTATGTTGGACACCCTCAGGCCTCAGCACGGAAAGAGAAGACAGGCAGTCACTACTAGAGGCCTGGGCCCGGATTCAGAAAGAGTAAGGTGTTAGGAAGTTGTAAGTTCTCCACAACCTTCGAAAGTTTTGGCTACTTACATTATGCTCACATTGGGATTCAGAAAGCTAAGTGTAACTTCTTCCTCTTCAGTGGACACATAGAGGCAGCTGATCGAGATTTCCCGCCCATGTTGACGTCACAGACCCCAGCGAATCACAACCCCCGACACAAAACGGCTAACCAATCACAAACCCTCCTGTCTCCCCGCTCCCTCTAAACTCCGCCCTTTTCTTCTTCTTCCTCTTGTGACTTGTTTTGATAGTCGTCTCTCTGTTGATCGCCACCTCTACTTCTGTCTTGTTTTACTTAAAGTTTTTATCAGTTCCCTTCAGTTTTAGTCATTGTAGAAGCAGAAGACATACACAAGGACATTATTATTAGGAAGATAATGTGTGTCTGAATAAATTAGTGATGTTCTATATGATTTTGTGTCGGCCACTTTGCCGCGGGGCAAACCACACATTTCTGAGTTCCCTCTTCTCCCACAAACTTGTGGGACCTGTGGCAAGCTGTTTTAGTGATGGAGAAACATCGTAATGATGTATCTGCAGCAGAAATCAAGTGAAACAAATAAAAACACGAGATCTAAATATTAGGGACACTCGTGTCGGTCTGTGGTCCGTCCGGCTCGCCTGTGGGGGCCGTGGGGGTGCAGTTAGGCTAGCCGAGAATCGTCTCCACAGTGGGCTATATACCATCCCGCCTTTATAGAATGATTTTTTGGGTATCATAATGTTTCAAATCACTTATATCTTCTTGGCAAACATTAGTTATACCGAATTTTATGTTCATCTGAGTGAGTTACACCACCTCCTCAGGTGGTGTAGTTCTGGGCCCAGATTTACACCCTTGCCACGACATTTGAAAGTTGTAAGTGGCTTTCTGAATACCATATACTGTTTGAAAGTTGTAACCTTGAGATATACACCCCTTGAATAGTGTAAAGTGCTTTCTGAATCCGGGCCCTGGGGTGGGTATGTCTCTCGCCTCTCTGTAAAACATTTTTAATGGAAGTATTTTTCAAATCATTTTCACCAGAATGGCAAGACCATCTAAGAAGATACGTATGAATAGAAATAGAACAAGTAGAATGAATAAAATTTGGATTAAGAAACAACTGCTAACTTCTCTCTCAGTCTAGAATGGCGACAGTGCATTGTTCGGCCACTCCAAAGACTAGCGCTTTATCTAACTCATTCCCCTTTCAGCAAAAATACCATGTAAAAAGGGGAACCAGGTACACCAACAGTACTTTATGATACCATATGAAGTCCATTGAATGCATTAAAGCGTGTATTCGCGTAGAAATCACAATGAAAATATGTTAAAAAAATGTATTTTCAACTTCAAAGCTCAATATCGCAAAACTACACTTTTTCTTCATTTTTGGAAATAACTCTTTGACTATTCAAGCGATTCTAATAGGGTTTGGATAGTTTTAAAGCTGAATAACTTTGCAATTTTTCTGTGGAATAGTTTTTCATTTTACATTTTAGAAGTCCATATATGATAGTTATCCTCCAATGGAATGGAGATTTAAGAAAAAAATATTCCCACTAAACTAAGAGGAGATTCCAAAAATCGTTCTACTAAAACTTAGGTATTACTATTGAGTATATGTGGTATTTTTTCCAATAGATTTGGTCAATGGATGAATGACATAAACTTTTTTTTCAAAAATCGCTTTTTTTTAACATTGTTTCATTGTTTATCAACCAAATGACATGGAACGTGGTGGTGAAGATCTCAGCACAAGTATATTTAACATATTAAAAAAAATCACGAAAATCCGACTAAAATTAACGAAGTTCGTTATCGAGCGCGACGGCCCCTTAAGCAATGAATACTTATCAATACGAAAATACGAAAAAAAAGTTTTAGCTTTCTAGTTTTAAATATTTATGTGATTCCCATGATTAACCAACCGCAAAACGAGAGCTCACTCCCGAGAGATTCATACGCAAAGCGATTGCTAATACCGCGGAAAGACGAGACTTCCCCTAAGGACTCACGAAGGGAAAGGTCGGTTTTCATTTGATAATGCGGCCATTAGTGTTTCAGGATATGAGCCTTAGAAGCAATACTTGCAAGACCCTTTTTTTTTTCCAAATTAGTGGTATTTTATACAAATATCGTGCATCTTTACTTAGAAAAAACACACATGAGACGCCCATTTGGCTTTGGAAAATAGTTTTTTTTATGAAAGTCACATGATAGCTTTAAAAACATCACTTGTGATTCCCTTTGAACATCCTAGAGAAAGAGTGTACTTTTAACGTGTGGGTTCAGCATTAGTAATTTTGTGTCCCGCACACCTGAGGAGGTGGAAAGCTAATTACACCTACCTTTTCAGAATATATAGGATAGCCAGACGCACACCTGAGCAGCGGTTGTGATGTGAGGGACGTGACACAGAAAGGTTAACTCAAACTTGATTGCTTATATGGGTTTTTAAATGGAGGCTTTAAAGAGATTTTGTTCCAGAGCAGGAAAACGTAACTTGTTTGTTGAAGAGGCAATCTGCGTGTGGCGGTGTTTTCATGTAAAAGTTGGCATTTGTAAGGTATAGCCGCCTCCCAAAAAGAAGCATCCCCTTTTAAAACTTTTCGCCTCCCTCGTGTTTGCAGTTCACCAATGACTAATCCCTGGTTGTATGTATAGTTATATTCTTGTTTTAGAAAATGATGTTAATTTCAAGGGCCTAAGGGTGTCTCCCCAAACTTGAAGTAACACTAACCAAGAAACAGCGAGATTTAATGCTACTTATATTTTGTCGCCCATGCAAGGAGAGAAAATTAGATCAAGGGTTAGAAGAAGAAAAGTAACTTGTAATTACCTGAAAGACTTTATGAAAAACATATCTGAGAATACCTGACATAAGTTACGTGAATTGGAAAGGAAGGTTTGGTATGTGTTGTGTGTGTGTGTGTGTGTGTGTGTGTGTGTGTTGGAGGAGTGGAAGAGGGAGGAGATAGGTGGATAGCTGGTAGAAAGGATGGCAGCACATAGTTCCACGATTCAGATGGTGGAAGGAGGAGGAGGAGGTGTAGGGGCGGGGGGGGGGGGTTAAAGACACAGCTGCAGCAAGTGTGGGTGAGCGCGTTGGCAGGTGTGGAATGAGTGGAGGAATGTAAGTTAGGGTAATGGTGATGGTAGTGGTGGTGGTGGTGATGGCTTGATTCGATGTGATGTTGATGGTGGTGGTGGTGAATTTGGTCTTTAATTTATGGTAGTGATAAGAATAAATTTACACAGTCAGTATCATACACTTACTTGAATTCCTGTTGGGTAGTTTTATTTCACCACACCATACACTCTATTCACTTACTATAATATCAGAGAGAAAAAACGTATGAAATCAAAAGGATACATCTTACACTTGAATTCATTCATTCCTTTCTCTGGTAAACTCTGGAACTCCCTACCTCCTTCTACGAGTATATTTCCAACTTCCTGACTTGACTTTTTCTAAAAAGAGATGTTTTATGACATTTGTCTCTGCCTTTTGCCAAGTCTTTGGACTTTTTAAGACGTTTGACAAATTAATAGTTTTTTTTTATTATTTCATTGTTTTGTTGCCCTTGATCAGTCTCTCCCTCTTCCATTAAAAATAAATAAAAATGTTGATGGTTTACAGTACTTGCCATGAGCTTCTGCCTTTCACTTCCTTTATCCAACACACTTTACCACATAACTAAATCCTACAAAAAACGCTGAATCTTCAAATATCCTTCCAATAACTACCTAAAGCTCACAAATCTTTAAACACTAACAAAAAATATGTGCCTTTCAAATGAGCAATGACTTACTGAACTCTCGCCGGCTCTCGCGTGCCCACACTGGATACAAAGGTACATGTGGTAGTCGTACGAAGTCATACTAAGAAAATAGGACACAGAGTAGAAGTTGAAATTTTCTCTTGCATAGTTTCAATCAGACATGGCACATGTAAAGAGGAGTAGATTGAAAGAAAGGCTGAAAAATACTTTTTTTTTCATTACGAAAGCTAAAGTCAATATAGAATCTAAATGTGTTCTCTGACGTTCTCCTTTTTCTGGATCAATTTTTAGAGTATGTTTTAAAGTGTTCACTGTATTTATACGTTTCCCATGGGATTGTCAAGTTGGACGATTTTTTGTTTACGCAAAATTAATATGGTACTATATTTTGTTGTTTTTATTATTATTTTCATTGTTATTATTATTATCATTATTGTTATTATTATTATTATTATTATTATTATTATTATTATTATTATTATTATTATTATTATTATTATTATCATTATTATCATCATCATCATCATCATTATTGTTATTATTATTATTATTATTATTATTATTATTATTATTATTATTATTATTATTATTATTATTATTATTATTATTATTATTATCATTATTATTATTATTGGTGGTGGTGGTTGTGATGGTGTTAGTGGTGTTGGTATTTGTGCTGGTGTTGTTGCGAAAAATATCAAATTTGATGATCTCCATATGTTGCAAAATTTGTTATTGTCTCTATATTTGTGACAGGAAAGAATGTTGTGAAGCTGTCAATGATGAAAGTCACCAGCAGGTCCCATGAATAGGATTGATTGACAGACGAACTGAGTGAGGGAGAAGTTCATTGAGGCTGATTTGTATGAAACCTTGCCCTTTTGCTGCTCCTGCGTCAGCATATCGGCGTGTCTCATAGAAAATATTAAGTATCACTGAGTCAAATCATCTAAAATTGGTACATGGGACACACACACACACACACACACACACACACACACACACACACACACACACACACACACACACACACACACACACACACACACACACACACACACACACACACACCACACACACACACACCACACACACACATACACACACACACACACACACCACACCACACACACACACACACACAAAGACACACACACACACACACACACACACACACACACACACACACACACACACACACACACACACACAAATTAATTGATTAATAAATGAATAGATAAAGATAGATAGATAAATAAATATGTAAATAGATCAATGAAAATAGGATAAAATGAAATGTAAAGAAAGATAGAAAGAAAATAATATGAGATGAAATAATAGATATTAATAAGTTATTAAGGTCAAATAATTCAGAAATATATATAGTGTAAAAAATAGATAAATAAATGTAGATAAATAGAAAAGGGCATACTGACACTGAAGAAAAGTTTGTGTTCTATTTATCTTTAAGATAAAAGAATAATATTGCACTAGTTGTCCTAATGTACGTAGATCTCACAAAATTAGAGCCAAAATGTATAATCTTACTAAGAGAGAGAGCGCGCTAGCGCGAGCGACGGGGGGGGAAGGAGAAAGAAAGAAAGAAAGAAAGAAAGAAAGCGAGGTGATAGAAAAACAGTTGCAAAAAGAGTGGGAAAATTCAGTATTGAAGATGTTTCATCTCCCCAGTATCTCTCGCACTAAACAATCACGCCAAACTTAATGGAGACATTAATAGATTCTGAAACCATGCCAAAAAATGACACTAAGGAAATAATAGGGGCGTCACCTCTCTTTCCAAATTTTCCAGACATCTTAATGATCATCCAAATATAGAATTAGCCTAACCAGAAACTTATGAAAATCTGCTATTACGTAACAAAATAAGAATGACAATACAAAATTAAGGTTTAATGCGTTATTTTTTCATCCATTTTCGTCATTCAGTTTTGTCACTCTATCCCCACGAATTAACCAATCAAACACAAGCGAGACCTGCCCCACAAAATCACTACAGTAATGGACGTTATATTAAAAGTTTACGTGATTTCTGCCATGCATACTTTGCTTCGGTGTGAGCTGGCCTTCAGGTGAGAACTCAGGTGTGCCTCGCTTTCTCAGGTGTGTCCTCATTACCACCGCAGGTGTTCAGAGCGAGGCGGGAAACGAGAGTGTTGGGGAGGGGAGGGATGGGATAGTTGAGAGTGACATGACTTAAACGACGTGTTGCAGGTGGGAGGAAGCGTTAGGGAAGAGGAGGACATGGTGATGGTGATGGTAGTAGTGATGGTGGCGGTGGTGGGGTGTCCCTTGATTCACCATCATGAAATGGTCAGCCAGGCATGCACCGCGTGGTATATAGAGTAAGGCAAAAGGTTCTTCCTGCACGCTCGCTCTTCCTTCTTTTCCATATGTAACTGACATTTTTCCATCACTCACATACTCACATCCCCCACGTCTGATTCATCTAGTGTGTGTTGTTCAATCTTCGCTACTTTTCATTTTGCAAAAGCGGCGTTGTGTATGCTTATCGCGACATCGTTGATCAATCACTCATTTATTCATTTGAAAAATATTGACCAAAATGCAGAGTAGAAAAGAGAAGGGAAGAGAAGAAAAGGAAAGAAAATGGAAGGGAAGTGAAGGGAAGAGATAAGATGAGAGGAGAAGGGAATAGAAAAGAGCAGAGAAAAAAGAAAAGGAGAGAGAGAGAGAGAGAGAGAGAGAGAGAGAGAGAGAGAGAGAGAGAGAGAGAGAGAGAGAGAGAGAGAGAGAGAGAGAGAGAGAGAGAGAGAGAGACATACACACATAAACAAGTGGACAGAACACTTGTCATTCATATTTCTGAAAAAAAAGAATGAGGAACTCCAAGCTCTTAATATCTTGTAACTCTCCCAGTGGTGTCTCTTTGATCTCTTAAATTTATATTATGACTGAAAAATATTACTTATACTAAACTAAGTGAATAGTCAAAACCATTATTTTTTGTCGAATAAATTTGTGTTGGTTTATTTATTTTCCTTAATATTTTCATTATTTTTCGTCTGTTTTCCTAATCACTAATTACTCTCGGGCATTTTTTTTCTACGGCAATTCTTAACCATTAAACTGGCTAGAAATTCCTAAAATTTATTCTTCCAATCCCTTACTTTTTATAGAAGCTTATAAGGGCTTCATTGGTTGTTCATTGTGTCAAAAATCTCTACATATTGCAGGAAAAGAGAGAAAGGCTGAAAGGTATGCATCATAACAAGCCAGAAAATATATAAGAGCACAGCAGATTGTTGAGGGGCGTACCAATAAAGGGAGTGTGGGGAAAGATATTGGTCAGCTGTTGCGTCTGTTGGAGTGCTCCAGGTGCTCGTCGCTACATACATACACAGCTGTAGAGGGTGAAAGATTAATCTAATGCCGATGTTGCTGACGGTTTCATATCCCTAACACGTGATAAGGACAGCGATGTGTTCTGTTACTCAATTTCCACCTGTGGTGATTAGTTTCTCTAGTTTAACTTTTCTTTGTGTAATGATTACAAATTCCACTAAAAGAAACTTCGTTCAAGAAGATTCTTTTCTGAAAATTTTGCCTCAGATTTGATTATCTTTTAATAGATTCTAACCTAATCGAAACTAATCCAAATTAACCTCACCTAACCAAGTATAACCTAACACAATCCAACATGATTTTATCTAACTCAACCCAACAAAACCCTAATCGAACTCAACCTAACCTAACCCAACCAAAGCCAACCAAACCAAACTTGAAATACTAAACGCTTTTAGGAGTCTCCTTCTGTCTGCTTCTGTGCTTGTTTATGGACCGGCGTCTCAATAGGCCTATTATTTTCTCAATTTTTGTTCGACTTCCCTCTCTCGCCTACATAATGAAAAAAAATTAGAACACGAACACTTCTTCAATTTTCCACAAAAGATGACAAACCCAGTGGACCACATGGAAAAATTATCTAAATGGACTTTTTTTTTTAAAGGGAATATTACATGGTACGGCTTAGCAAGAAAAACAAATAAAAACATAAAGTAATGAAGATAAAAAAGCCACTAGGTCTACACTTGCCAGTCTCTGTATGAAAATACCTACATATTAAACACCTACACACGCTTGTTCACCCTTTCACTGTCAGGCTAATGAGGATAAATCCATGAGTGTTAAGTGTAGTGAAGCTATTTTTTCAAACACAGTTGGAGAGATATGAATGAATCTTAAGTCGAATTGCGCCAGAAAAGCTCGATAATGTGTGTGTGTGTGTGTGTGTGTGTGTGTGTGTGTGTGTGTGTGTGTGCACGTTTATGTGTGTCCCTGTCGTCGAGTCGATTAAAGTTGCCGAGATCACGTAGCAGTTTGCACGTAAGAGCTGCAGTAATGGTTGGGAATCCCCGTGATGCTCTTGCTTTGCTCGCCTTTCTGTCTAAACGTCTGTCTGCCTCTCTGTTTGTTTATCAGGAGCCTGCATCCAGCGGACAGTGATACGTTCCGTATTAATTATTTGCCTTCTATTATTGATAGCTTTTCGATTAAAGTATTACTGGGGCATTGTTATTTGATGTTTGGATGGATCATCGGTCATGCATTGAGAGAAAGAGTCACGCAAATGGCTACGGGGAAGGGATTTGATTGCCTAGATGTAGATAGTGCCACTCATCTACCTAATTATCAAATGTGGATGAGGTGGAGAGAGACATCAAGAAATTGTTTATGAGGAAGAAGAAGAAGGAGGAGGAGGAGGAGGAAGAGGAGGAGGAGGAGAAGAAGAAGAAGGAGGAGAAGAAGAAGAAGGAGGAGAAGAAGAAGAAGAAGAAGAAGAAGAAGAAGAAGAAGAAGAAGAAGAAGAAGAAGAAGAAGAAGAAGAAGAAGAAGAAGAAGAAGAAGAAGAAGAAGAAAAACAACAACAACAACAACAACAACAACAACAACAACAACAACAAATGAAAAAAATACCACCACCTTTCCCCAAATCATCATCATCACTTGTCTTTCGATCATTTTCTTTAGCTTCGAGGTCATCACTGGCGTGCTTAACTTTTTTCCTGATCCGTACTCTATACCGTTCACTTTCTTCACCGGCTTTTACTGTTTTACTTTGTATCCCATTCACGTTCTTGTGTTCCTACAGATTGTGATGACAAAAACTCAACCTTCTCTCTCTCTCTCTCTCTCTCTCTCTCTCTCTCTCTCTC
>CM035194.1:20740430-20750532 GCA_020233015.1 Callinectes sapidus
ATATATATATATATATATATATATACATATATATAACGTTCTTCTTCCTTTTTCCCTACCATCACAACAATCACACCTCTCCACCAGGCACCAACTTTCCAAAATACACACACACACACTCACTCACACACACACACACACACACACACACACACACACACACACACAGCACTCCGTGACTAACAACATTACTCATCTACAGTCTCCATCAACGCGCACCACCGTCATTGTTTTTCGTCTGCCTTTCTTGTCTAATCTTACACTTTAGCTCAAGTCTTTCCTTCTATCATTGAGACAGCCATCAATCTGCTCCTCTTGCGCCCTATGTATTTGTATGCACTTCTCAAGGAACCGAGTTGGCGGGAATTACTTCCAATATCGAAGCTCCAGTAATAATCATTTCTGCGAATCTAGTAAAAGGTTCGTAAGAAGAAATTCTAATGGACTGGAGGAAGGAAATGTCTCGTAATGTTCGCGTTTGTTTATGTTAGTAGTAATGGTGCTGGGGAAGAGTCGCAGAGAGAGAGAGAGAGAGAGAGAGAGAGAGAGAGAGAGAGAGAGAGAGAGAGAGAGAGAGAGAGAGAAAAGAAAAGACTGGAGAAAGGAGGGAGTGAAAGAGAAAGAGAGAGAGAGAGAGAGAGAGAGAGAGAGAGAGAGAGAGAGAGAGAGAGAGAGAGAAAAGAAAAGACTGGAGAAAGGAGGGAGTGAAAGAGAAAGAGAGAGAACAAAAGGAAGGTCGGATCCATAAATAGGTGAAACCCATCCATATTTGAGCAGCTTTAAAGTTCACCAGTGTTGTTCCGAGACGTCTTCTCCTCCTCTTGTTTTTCCTTATCGTCCCTCTCCTCTCCATTATAAATTTCTTTCTTTGCATTGTCTTACCATTCATTTCTCTCTAATTTCTTCCTGTGGCTTTCTTTCTCTTTTTAAACTTCTTTCGTTATCGTCGTCGTCATCGTCGTCGTCATCGTCGTCTTCCTCTTCCTCCTCCTCCTCTTCTTCCACTCGTTCTTCTTTTCATCTTTCCTCTCTAAAACCCACATCCTTCACCTTTGTGTCCTATAACCCCTGCCTTTCATTCTCTCTCTCTCTCTCTTTCCCTCTCTCTATATCTCTCTCTCTCTCTCTCTCTCTCTCTCTCTCTCTCTCTCTCTCTCTCTCTCTCTCTCTCTCTCTCTCTCTCTCTCTCTCTCTCTCTTTCTCCTCTCTAGCTCCGCCAGAAAAGAGACAACTTGGTGTGCCTTTTGTAAATCTCCTTGAAACTCTAGTGAGATGACTTTTGCTCAACTTTTTATCATATACTTGAGTCCTCACCACA
Organism: Callinectes sapidus; assembly: GCA_020233015.1. NCBI lineage: Eukaryota > Metazoa > Arthropoda > Malacostraca > Decapoda > Portunidae > Callinectes > Callinectes sapidus. The sequence goes on from CM035194.1 coordinate 20,741,749, forward strand.
AATACCTGAGTTTTCCATAAAGAGCTCGGGAATACGGTATACTGCTGCTCCGAGCTCTGCTTGACGAGGGGAAAGTTTTTTTATGTAGAAGGGAGGCGGCCAAGGGCAACAACAATAAAACAAAAGAACCCACTGAAGTGCCGGTCCCTGGGAAAGTTCAGATTCGTGAGCCAAAAGATGTCTTGATACCTCTCTCTTGAAACAGTTCAAGTCATAGGCAGGTGGAAATACAGTAGCAGGGAGAGAGTTCCAGAGTTTACCAGAGAAAGCGATGAAAGACTGAAAATACTGGTTAACTCTTGCATTAGAGGGGTGGATAGAATAGGGGTGAGAGGAAGAAGCAACTCTTGTGCAGCGAGGCCGCGGGAGCAGGTATGGCATGCAGTTAGAAAGATCAGAAGATCAGTTAGGATGAAAATAGCGGTAAAAGAGAGCAAGAGAGGCAACATTGCGCCAATGAGAAAGAGGCTGAAGACAGTCAGTCGGAGGAGAGGATTTAATAAGACGAAAAACTTTTGATTCCACCTTATTCAATAGAGCTGTATGAGTGGAGTCTCCCCAAACATGTGAAGCATACTCCATACATGGACCGATGAGGCCCCTGTATAGAGTTAGCAGTTGGGGTAGTGAGTAAAGCTGGCGGAGACGGCTCAGAACACCTAACTTCATAGAAGCTGTTCTAGCTAGAGAGGAAATGTGAAGTTTACAGTTTAGATTACAAGTAAAGGATAGACCTAGAATGTTCAGTGAAGGAGAAGGGGACAGTTGAGTGTCATTGAAGAAGAGGGGATAGTTATTTGGAAGGTTGTGTCGAGTTGATATGTGGAGGAATTGAGTTTTTGAGGCATTGAACAACACTAAGTTTGCTTTGCCCCAATCAGAAATTTTAGAGAGATCAGAAGTTAGGTGTTCTGAGGCTTCCCTGAGTGAGCTGTGTACTTCCTGAAGGGTTGGTCGTCTATGGAAAGACGCAGAAAAGTGCAAAGTGGTATCATCAGCATAGGAGTGGATAGGGCAAGAAGTTTGGTTCAGAAGATCATTGATGAATTATAGGAAGAGAGTGGGTGATAGGACAGACCCTTGAGGGACACCACTGTTAATAGATTTAGGGGAAGAATGGTGACCGTCTACCACAGCAGTAATAGAACGATCAGAAACGAAACTTGAGATGAAGTTGCAGAGAGAAGGATAGAAGCCGTAGGAAAATTAAAGCTCTGTGCCAGACCCTATCAAAAGCTTTTGATATGTCTACAGCTACAGCAAAAGTTTCACCAAAATCTCTAAAAGAGGATGACCAAGACTCAGTAAAAAAAGCCAGAAGATCACCAGTAGAGCGGCCTTGAACGGAAGCCATACTGGCGATCAGATAGAAGATTGTGAAGTGATAGAAGTTTAAGAATCCTTTTGTTGAGAATGGATTCAAAAACTTTAGATAAGCAGGAGATTAAAGCAATAGGACGGTAGTTTGAAGGGCTAAAAAGGTCACCCCTTTTAGGAACAGGCTGAATGTAGGCAAACTTCCATGAAGAAGGAAAATAGATGTAGAGAGACAGAGTTGAAAGAGTTTGATTAGGCAAGGTGCAAGCACGGAGGCACAGTTTTGGAGAACAATAGGAGGGACCCATCATATCCATAAAGCTTCCGAGGGTTTAGGCTAGCGAGGGCATAGAAAACAGCATTACGAAAGATTTTAAAAGGTAGCATGAAGTAGTCTGACGGGGGAGGAACAAGCCCGGAATCATCCAAGGTAGAGTTTTTAGCAAAGGTTTGAGCGAGAAGAGTTGAGCTTTAGAGATAGATGATATGGTATTGGTGCCATCAGGCTGAGCTAAACGAGAGAAGGATGAAGAAGTAAAGTTGTTGGAGATGTTTTTGGCTAGATGCCAGAAGTCACGAGGGGAGTTATATCTGGAGAGATTTTGACACTTTTTATGAATGAAGGGGTTTTTGGCAAGTGAAAGAACAGACTTGGCATAATTCCGGGCAGAAATATAAAGTGCATGAGACTCAGGTGATGGAAGGCTCAAGTACATTTTGTAGGCCCACTCTCTATCATGGATAGCACGAGAGCAAGCTATATCAAACCAGGGTTTGGAAGGTTTAGGTCGAGAGAAAGAATGAGGAATGTACGCCTCCCTGCCAGACACTATTACCTCTGTTATGCGCTCAGCACTCAGAGACAGGTCTCTGTCACGGAAGCAGCAATCATTCCAAGGAAAATCAGTATAATACCTCCTCAAGTCTCCCCAACTAGCAGAGGCAAAACGCCAAAGGCACCTCCGCTTTGGGGGATCCTGAGATGAAATTGGAGAGATAGGACAAGATACAGATGTAAGATTGTGATCGGAGGAACCCAACGGAGAGGAAAGGGTGACAGCATAAGCAGAAGGATTAGAGATTAGGAAAAGATCAAGAATGTTGGGTGTATCTCCAAGACGGTCAGGAATACGAGTAGGGTGTTGCACCAGTTGCTCTAGGTCATGTAGGATAGCAAAGTTATAGGCAAGTTCACCAGGATGGTCAGTGAAAGGAGAGGAAAGCCAAAGCTGGTGGTGAACGTTGAAGTCTCCAAGATTGGAAATATCCGCAAAAGGAAAGAGAGAATGTGTTCCACTTTAGAAGTTAGGTAATCAAAGAATTTTCTATAGTCAGAGGAATTAGGTTAGAGATATGCAGCACAGAAAAATTTAGTTAGAGAATGACTATGAAGTCGAAGCCAGATGGTGGAAAACTCAGAAGATTCAAGAGCGTAGGCATGAGAGCAAGTTATGTCGTTGTGGAAATAGACGCAACATCCTGCTTTGGAATGAAAATGAGGATAGAGAAAGTAAGAGGGAACAGAAAAGGGCTTACTGTCAGTTGCCTCAGACACCTGTGTTTCAGTGAGGAAAAGAAGATGAGGTTTAGTGGAGGAGAGGTGGTGTTCTACAGATTGAAAATTAGATCAAAGACTGCGAATGTTGCAGAAGTTGATAGAGAAAAATGTAATGGGATTGTGAAGGCACTTAGGGTCGATACCAGAAGAGCATTCCGATCTGGGGACATTTATGGTCCCCTACCTAGAAGGGGACTCCGAGGCTGGTGTAGCACTCGCCATATTTAATTAAAATTTAGAGTGAAGGATGTGTGTGTAACTAGGTGCATGTAGTTTTGTGTGGAGGAAGAGGTTGTCTTTAGAGGGCAGGCTGTGACTACCCCCTTGTGTTATGAGACACAGAGGGAAACGTTCAGTGAGGTCACATTGGTTTTGATGATAAGCTCACAGCACCCCCTGTTCCAGTGCCTTAGACCTCCCTGGGAGTGATTTCGGCATGTGTTTACAGCCTCCTCCAGTAAAAGGCGTGAAGAAAGGGAGAGAGAGGGAGAAGGAGAAGCTGCATGGTTTGTTGCATGTTTCCGGTGAAAGAAATTGATGTTAAGATAGGTTTGGTTAGGGAAGTCAAAATTTTCAGTACTATTATCCGTTTGCTAGTTTGCTTGCAAGGCTCGGTGTTCTTCAGTGTTTCAGTGCTCAATATCACCTGTCTCAGAGTGTAAAGTTGGTGGAGTTTTCTTCAGTGATGTTTTCTCGGTTCTACTGAGGGTTTTAAAAGTTCTTTATTGTCATTAAGAAAATAGATCGGTTTTGTTTTCCAGGGAATAATGAAAGGGTGCTTTCTTGGCCCTAGTAACTGTTTAATGAGAATTCACTACCATCAATGGGAATATATGAGAGCTCGACTTCTTATTTTTGTGGTAGATAAAAAACGTTTTCTATTTTAGGGAGGAAAGCGCCTAAGAACACAAGAATGTGCTCGATTTATCCTTACAACACCCCACCTTCACAAGGACACCTTCATCGCTACATCCAAAGTTTGGTACACTTTCCTACCTGCTACATATTCTCAGCTAAATCCTCACACTGCCTGCGACAGTCTGCTACACTTACTCTCCTGCTGTATTCCCCATCCCTCACTCCTTGCTATACCTTCACTTTATCTGTCACATTCTAATACTCTTCCATAGTTGTTATATCTTTTCTGGTACACCTTTACTCTTTCTACCAGTCTCTTACTTTCCTTGACTGTTGCATCCTTCCTGTTACACTATCATTCCCTGTTACACCTATCGCACTTCTCTGCATCCTCCCCACTACTAACACTGCCAGACTCTGCTTTTTCTTCCCAACACATAGGTCCGTATTCAGAAAAGCTTTATTCTCTCACCACGACTATTTTCAAAGTCCACGGAGATGATTAGCAGGATTTTCAATAGTGTTTCTCCTGTTGATAATGTGAAAATCTTGTCACTCTGCCTCTACAACCTGTAAAATACCTGAAAAAAACTCATGTCAATTTTGATAAAGCCTTCTGAAATAATGGAGGTGAAGCAATGAAGTATTGAGAATACAAGCGATACAACACTGTCGAAACATTTCAACAACACTTTGACATATACTGCCCATTGCTGTTTCACCAATACTCCCAGCCACACTCGCCACTCGTACACGACACACTGTCATTTGTACGTTTGGTAAAAATCAGAGCTAGAACTTTAATAAAGAAAACGTGAAAAGAAACAAAATAAATAGGAGAATGAAAAAAATAATAATAATAATAAAAATTAATGGGCTTCTCCTCACCCCTTCTCCACCCCTTCTTGACATGAGTGTCCTGCAAATAGCATGAATACATGTACTACGCACACATGTGTACACACACACACACACACACACACACATACCAATTAAAAATCCATTGTGATATAACATATCATATACGTATTTTGAGAGAGAGAGAGAGAGAGAGAGAGAGAGAGAGAGAGAGAGAGAGAGAGAGAGAGAGAGAGAGAGAGAGAGAGATTACATAGATTGATATTTCTTTCTCATTTCTTTTAGTTTAGGATCTTGGAAAAAAGAAGCCGGTCTTTGTGTTTTCTTCGTCTAATTTGTTTATTTAGTATTCATTCGTTTATTTATTTTCCATTATTTTTATGCCAGTAACAGATGTTCGGAATGTTGTTACTTTCACAACTACATTTTATTGACATTTAAGAGAATGTTTTAATAGAAAGACCTGCTGTTTCCAAGAGTATCTTTTTGCAATTATTCTATGTTCCTTCTTTTTTCTTCGTATTCTTTTCCTGAATGTGTATCATCTAAAGCACAAGAATTTGTATTGATATTAAGACTTTCTTTGTAATGCTTTGATATTTCAGGTATGCCTTTAATTTTTTTTTTTTTTTTTTTCCTTTTTAACCTGTGAAATTTTAAAATATGCTTATGTATAAGAGTACATTAAAGTGATGACCTGTTATACTTTATTTTCAGTTGGATATTAAGTACCTTTTTATTTTCCATTCCAATTCAGATAACGTTGGGAATTTATTAGTAAAGCAATTATTCGGTATTGATTTCGTTTACTTGAACGATTTGGAGCATGGAAATGTATGTTAATATGTGTGTACTGATATATATTTTTTTCCTTAGAGGGCGTATAATTCTTCTCCCAAAAGTTTTAAAATCGAATTTGTATTAGATGAAATGATTTCGAAGTATTAGTTGTATTCATATGTATATACCACAAGAAACAAAAAAGTCTGTATAGAAATGGCTCACGGTGTACTGATATTTTTTTTTATTATTTTCATTTTAATTCGTAAATGATAACGGTAATCCTACTACTCATTTTCTTCAACTGCGTGATCAGAGGAAACGTGAGAGGCTGGATTAATATAAAGACCCAAGCCGAACTGACCTTACCTGTTCATCGATTAACCTTCAATAGAGTTCCTTGACCGACTGTCGCTGCCTGGGTCCCTCCTACCTAGTACCTGCCTGCTGAAAGCTTGCCACACTGATCCAAATAACGTGTCCAGTGTAACACGCTGGTACAGTCGTTACGTGCTTGCAGGTTACTCGATGAGGGGAGAAAGCTGATGTAGAGCGTATTCGAAAACGTTTTACTCTCTCACCACGACTGTTTCACTTTTCCACAGCATCATTATCTGCCCTTATTCTGATGTATTGCTAAATCGTGAATTTAAATTGCACAGGCATCATTTTAAGAGTGAAAAGGGGCCTGCTCATCTATTCTTTTCTTCATTGGAACATATTAACAAAAGACACATCCTGCTGATCAAAATTGCGCATTAACTGTTGACCATTGATGGTTTAACCCCTTCAGTACTGGAAGAAATTTTTACAACAAGATTTAGGTATAAGTAGATGATTTTACTGAGTCAGAAAATTAGTGACCAGAGTCTGCAATATTTCAATCCACACATAACTTTCTGAGGCTACATACAATCATCAAATAATAAGCAGAATAAGTATAAAAATGTGTTTTAGTACTAGAGAAGTTGAACGCTTACTCATCTTTAGTGAAACACGGTAACAAATACCAAGTCTCAAATAAGATTTATTTAAGCATCACTAGACTAAAAGAGCAATTTTCCTTAACTTGACGGGCTTTTTTGCTTCCAAGAACCGAAACTTTCTTGCAAGACATTACCAAACAGCTTGCAGTGAATCAGCTTGCCTTTAGAGCACCAACACCACCCTCACTTTACTCTGAAACTTTATCTAAATCTCCACCAGATTCTTGCTTACCTTGAAGTGAAGCCATGCTGGTGATCAGGTCACAAGGTCACTTTTGGGGATACTCTTGCTTTTACCAGAGATCATGCCGTAGAAAAAAGAGAAGCAGTAAATGGTGTTCGAGAGAGAGAGAGAGAGAGAGAGAGAGAGAGAGAGAGAGAGAGAGAGAGAGAGAGAAAGACTTTCTTTTAATTTCTTCCTTCCAGGTCCTTCTCAGGCCTCCCGTAAGTAAAAGACATAGATAGATTAATAGCAAAAAGGAAAATTGAAGAACTGCTGTAACATCCTTCCTACTGATGTGCACCGGCTATATCTATATCAAAACTTAGTACAGATTAAAAAAGAAAATGTATTGTAAGTGACTCCCTCCACCGACTCCCCCCCCTCCTCTCTCTCTCTCAGGGTGATGGCCAAAAAAAAATCTCTCTCTCTCTCTCTCTCTCTCTCTCTCTCTCTCTCTCTCTCTCTCTCTCGTGCGGTAGTGTAAGGCAATTCTTGTGTCCGAAGTTCAGTACGTTGCCTCTATTGTTCCAGTTCCAATTTCCGGTTCGACCACTATATTTCCGTGGCGGCGAGCGACCATTGTTCACCAAAACGCGCCCCAGGATGTGAATCACAGGTTCTCTTCTGCCATCTGTTATTCAACATTCCCTTTGTATCCATTTTAGGATTTTTTATTCATTTCTTGCACTTGAAGTATGTGAACCATGGATAAAGAAAACTAAATTATGAAAAAAAATTCTTAATCTGAATTATGTTTCTTTTGTATGGACGAAAGACACATAGACTGATAATTGGAAGGAATTATATTGTGTCTACTTTGTCTCATGATGTTTTTAGCTAAGTTACAATCAATCTGCTGCACAGTCATTGCCATAAGTGAGAGGAACATTCTGCACTTATTTATATTGTAGTTAAAGTTTTATCAAAGTTTTCTCGTACATCGATTTATTGAGAATTTTAAAGATACGTAGCTTAAGGCAAGACTAACTCCAAAAGGATCAGATGAGTTTACACACACACACACACACACACACACTGTGTGTGATGTGGTTTCAGCCCTACCCGAAGATCGGTCTATGAGCTCTGAGCTCGCTCCGTAGGGTAAAGGCTGGCTGGGTAACCAGCAGGCGACCGCGACAGTGAATTACACAAATCATAGTGTAGTGGTTAGCACGCTAAGCTCACAACCAACAGGGCCCGAGTTCGAGTCGTGTCCCGGGCACAGCGAGGCAAATGAACAAGCCTCTTAATGTGTATCTAGCCCCTGTTCACCTGCAACAAGTATGTACGAGATGTAACTCGATGGGTTGTGGCCTCGCTGTTCCGGTGTGTAGTGTGTGGTGTGGTTTCAGCCCTCCCCGGAGCTCTGAGCTCGCTCCGTAGGGATAAGGCTGGCTGGTTGACCAACAGGGACCACGACAATGAATTACACACACACATACCCACACATCCATGTTTCTCGGTTCCTAGAGGTTACTGTGAGAATGCCTATCGTCACAGAATATTAAAGAGACTTTCCTCGTACCCTCAAACTTCCCGGCCACCTCCTCCTCTCTAGTAATTAGGGGTCCTGGGGAATAATTAGGCTTAATATCCTTAGAGCGATGATGACTAACTTCTTACACTCTCTCTCTCTCTCTCTCTCTCTCTCTCTCTCTCTCTCTCTCTCTCTCTCTCTCTCTCTCTCCGGGTGTTACATTAGACATAAACTCAATCGAATCGCGTATATTGCAGAAAGTACGATTAATTGAGATCCACACACACACACACACACACACACACACACACACACACACACACACACACACACACACACACACACACACACACACCACAATCCGTTCAATTGCAAGCATGATCCGTATAATAAAATTTCCTGGCGACAAATTGTTGTATTAATCGTTCATGAACGTAGTTGTTAATCATTAACTAAATTATATAATTACAACCCATCTCGTCATCGTATGTTCGTTGTCATTTGTAACTGCTTCATTACTACTATTATTATTTTTTTTTATTCATTGTTGTTATCATTATAATCATTATTCTTATTGACATTATTATTTTTATTGTTATTATTATTATTAATATTATTATTATTATTATTATTATTATTATTATTATTATTATTATTATTATTATTATTATTATTATTATTATTATTATTATTATTATTATATTATTATTATTATTATTATTATTAT
>CM035194.1:20788287-20795787 GCA_020233015.1 Callinectes sapidus
AGAGAGGGAGTGAGAGAGAGAGAGAGAGAGAGAGAGAGAGAGAGAGAGAGAGAGAGAGAGAGAGAGAGAGAGAGAGAGAGAGAGAGAGAGAGAGAGCATAAACTGGCTCTCATTATGATGGTGGTGGTGGAGGTGATAACTTTGACAGTGGTGGTGATGATGGTGATGATGATGAAATAATAATGAGTCTAGAAGTGGGATTTTTTTTGTGTGTGAAAAATTTTGTTAGATTTTTTTTCTGATAGTGTTGTAGAAGTGTTCCTTTTTTGTCATGCTTGTGTAAGAATGTTAAAAAAATACGTTATCATGGTTCAGTTCCATTCCACCGCATGCTTTCCATTCATTTACCTAATATATACACTACATCATATTGCCTTTTCTACCAATGCACTATCGTTACGATTGGCATTATCATTAAGAGTATCTAGAACCTGAACATTACATACCACTTCTGTTTCATGTGTAACTAAAGTTTGGTTCTTGCTTCTCCCCATTTTGTCTTCCTACCGCTCGCCCTGCCAAGTATCATAGGATATTCTTAACTGTGTAACGTCACCACATGATCACGTTGTTGTGGTGCTTGAGGTCAGTAAATTGGTTCGTGAATTATTTATGTCTTGGGTTTGATGTTCAGGTTATTATTACATTTCCTTATCGACATGCTTATAAACTAAGGAATGTAGTATTTTACTCACTCTCTGAAGAAGACATTCTGTCGAAACGTTGGAGTAAAGAGTATTCCTGACCCAGCCCAAGTTTTTCCTTACCATCTTTACAAGCTAAGGAATGATTAATGTTATTGTTTTCTTTAGAAAGAAAATAAAGGTTTAAAGTGATGCGCTTTCACACACACACACACACACACACACACACACACACACACACACACACACACACACACACACACACACACACACACACACACACAAAGTATGAAATTTGTTGCAGCTTTGAAACATGGCTTCGTTTTTTTAACATTCAGTGTACTGTTTAAAAGAAAACATGGAAAGCCATTTTTCATGGACATAGAGAAAAGAAATAATGTAATGTTATTATTACTTTTAGTTTAGCTATATAGAAATATAGAACAGCCTGTAGAACCAGAATTAATGTCTAAAAATCGTAGGTGGTGTTTGAAAAAACGTGGTGGTAGACGAATTGTTGTGACGTCACCGACTTTCCGTCCGCCACCAGAGGATTATTTTTAACCACAGTTCGCGACTACCACTTACGTGCTGTGTAATAATAAGACCTACTTTTCCTTACTTATTTTTGCATAATTTAACCATCAAATCACCATCCCAGAACACATTCATAAAGGTTTATTGTAAAAGACTACATTGAATACATTTTTCATCGGTATTGAATGAAAATAAAAAAAAAATGCAGACCATATCAATGTTATTTCTGACAAAGCTTCGCAGCTTTAAGATGAAAACTCTCTATCATCACGATATTGTCACTATTGTTGACAGCACAAATTTTTCTCTTAATCTGGTGGTGACAGCTCTTTCGCCCTAGGAGCACAGGCGAAACATAAAGATGTGTGGATTATGGGAGGGCGTGTGTTGTGTTGGCTGATGAGTGACTGGATGGATATGTATGGGTAGGTATATAGGTGGTCATGCATATGTTAGTATTACTTAAGAACATAAGAAAATGAGGGAGGCTGCAAGAGGACGCTAGGGCTGCACGTAGTAATCTCTGTATGAACAAGGCTGTCTAATTTCATCTAACATCTTCATCCATAAACTTGTATATAGTTTTTTTTTTAAGTTACTCATTGACTCAGCACCAACATGATTACTAAATCTTTTTCCATTCATCAACCACTCAATTAGAGAACCATTTCTTTCATGAACATTAATTTTTCAATTTATTTGTGTTTCTATCTTGGCTATTGATTCTAAGAACCTTGTTTATGTCCCCTTTCTTATAATCTCTGTACTTATGGTAAGGAAAAACTTGGGCTGGGTCAGGGATACTCTTTACTCCAACGTTTCGACAGAATGTCTTCTTCAGAGAGTGAGTCACTCATTCACTCTCTGAAGAAGACATTCTGTCGAAACATTGAAGTAAAGAGTATCCCTGACCCAGCCCAAGTTTTTTTCTTACCATCTTTACACTCATTTGTCTTACTACTACTCAATCTCTCTTCTACTTAAATACTTCTATTAAGCCCCCTCTTAATCTACGTCTCTCTAAGGAATGCAAATTTAGTACATTCAATTTCGCTTCATACGGAATGTTCTTCATCCCCTGTATCCTTTTAGACATTCTCCTTTGCATTGAAACTGAAAGTCATATATCCTTCTTATAATGTGAGGGCCAGAACTGTACAGCTTTAATCTGAATGAAGTCTGACCACCTCCAAATAAAACTCTAATATTACTACGGGTGGGTGAGTGGCTGGGTGTATGTGGGCTTATAATGGATGGGTAGATGTCAGTGTATTGTGTTGGTGGGTGGGTGATTATGAGGGCGTTGGCGTGTCTTGGGATCTGCCAAAATCAGGGTTTTTGGCTGATTTGGAGTTAAGTTTTGTCATTTCTTCTGGTTACGGTTAGAAGTGTTCCCCTTGACATTTGACATGCCACTGGTAGGCCTGCAGCTGTTCACGCCGCAATCCCTTACAATAGCAGGTCTATGCTGTTCATGTCCATTACTAGAGTACAGTGTTTATTGCAACAACGAGTCGCGCCACCCTCACCTGTCCTGCCATGTGCATAGATTCAACCAAACCCGGACCTTGATTTGCAATTTAGATCCCACAAAGTGTAATTTGTTGGTTTACCTTTATTCCACGCTCTCTATAAACTCTCCACACACAACACAAATGTTGCTCGCTAAGAGAAATAGCCGGTCACCACTCGACAATTTTTGCTCGTATTCTAAAACAAGTTGCTACACTATGACTATTTTCAAAGGTTATAACGATCATTATACCTGTCTTGAAGTGTTCTTCTGTTGACACTATAGAACACTTTGTTACAAGAAACAAAAAAGTCCTAAAAATGCAGTATTATATTTTCAAGTAGACCTTGTAAAGGTAGTGTAGGTGAGGCGAAGATTTTTCTCTTTTTTATTGTATTTTTACTTACCTGCGTTAGGCCATAGAGTAATTATGTACCCTATAACGCAATCTGGAAACTTCAACGTATCTAACGGGGACAACATTTGTTTCTTTTTATGTAGAAGGGAGGCAGCCAAGGGCAACAAAAATCAAACAAAAAAAGCCCACAGAAGTCCCGGACCCTGGGAAAGTTCAGACTCATTAGCCAAAACAATGGGATAAGTGTCTTGATACCTCTCTCTTGAAAGACTTCAAGTCATCAGCAGGTGTAAATACAGAAGCAGAAAGAGAGTTCCAGAGTTTACCAGAGAAAGGGATGAAAGACTAAGAATACTGGTTAACTCTTGCATTAGAGAGTGGATGGAATAGGGGTGAGAGGAAGAGGCAAGTCGTGTGCAGCGAGGCCGCGGGAGCAGGTATGGCATGCAGTTAGCAAGATCAGAAGAGCAGTTAGCATGAAAATAGCGGTAAAAGATAGCAAGAGAGGCAACATTGCGGTGATGAGAAAGAGGCTGAAGACAGTCAGTCAGAGGAGAAGATTTAATAAGACGAAAAACTTTTGATTCCACCTTGTTCAATAGAGCTGTATGAGTGGAGCCTCCCCAAACATGTGAAGCATACTCCATACATGGACGGATGGGGCCCCTGTATAGAGTTAGCAGTTGAGGAGGTGAGTAAAACTGATAAAGACGGGTCAGAACACCTAACTTCATAGAAGCTGTTTTAGCTAGAGAGGAGATGTGAAGTTTCCAGTTTAGATTACAAGTAAAGGATACACCAAGAATGTTCTGTGTAGGAGAAGGGGACAGTTGAGTGTCATTGAAGAAGAGGGGATAGTTATTTGGAAGGTTGTGTTGAGTTGATAGGTGAAGGAATTGAGTTTTTGAGGCAATGAACAACACCAAGTTTGCTTTGCCCCAATAAAAGATTTTAGTTTTAGAGAGATTAGAAGGTAGGCGTTCTGAGGCTTCCCTGCGTGAGCTATGTACTTCCTGAAGGGTTGGTCGTCTATGGAAAGACGTTGAAAAGCGCAAGGTGGTATCATCAGCATATGAGTGGATAGGGAAAGAAGCTTGGTTTAGAAAATCATTGATGAATAATAGGAAGAGAGTGGGTGATATGACAGACCCTTGAGGAACACCACTTAATAGATTAAGGGGAAGAACAGTGACCGTCTACCACAGCAGCAATAGAGCGATCAGACAGGGAACTTGAGATGAAGTTGAAGAGAGAAGGATAGAAGCCGTAGGAGGATAGTTTGGAGATTAAAGCTTTGTGCCAGACTCTATCAAAAGCTTTTGATATTTCTAGAGCTACAGCAAAAGTTTCACCAAAATCTCTAAAAGAGGGTGACCAAGAGTCAGTAAGGAAAGCAAGATCACTCGTAGAGCGGCCTTGACGGAAGCCATACTGGCGTTCATATAGAAGATTGTGAAGTGATAGATGTTTAAGAATCCTGTTGTTGAGAATGGATTAAAAAACAGTAGATAAGCAATAGAACGGTAGTTTGAAGGGCTAAAAAGGTCACCCCTTTTAGGAACTGGCCGAATGTAGGCAAACTTCCATGAAGAAGGAAAGGTAGATGTAGGTAGACAGAGTTGAAAGAGTTTGACTAGGCAAGATGTAATCACTGAGGCAGTTTTGGAGAACAATAGGAGGGACCCCATCAGGTCCATAAGCCTTCCGAAGGTTTAGGCCAGCGAGGCCATGGAAAACATCATTACGAAGGATTTTAATAGGTAGCATGAAGTAGTCAGAGGGGGGAGGAACACGGCCGGAATCATCCAAGGTAAAGTTTTTAGCAAAGGTTTGAGCGAAGAGTTCAGTTTTAGACATAGGTGAGATGGCACTGGTGCCATCAGGTTGAACTAAAGAAGGGAAAGATGAAGAAGCAAAGTTGTTGGAGACGTTTTTGGCTAGATGCCAGAAGTCTCGAGGTGAGTTATATCTGGAAAGATTTTGACACTTTCTATGAATGAAGGAGTTTTTGGCAAGTTGAAGAACAGACAGAAATATAACAGGCAGAAACGTAAAGCGCATGAGACTCAGGTGATGGTAGGCTCAAGTACCTTTTGTGGGCCACCTCTCTATCGTGAATAGCACGAGAGCAAGCTGTGTTAAACCAGGGTTTGGAAAGTTTAGGTCAAGAGAAAGAATGAGTGTACGATTCCATGCCAGACACTATCACCTCTAGTATGCACTCAGCACACAGAAATGGGTCCCTGAAACGGAAGCAGTAATCATTCCAAGGAAAATCAGCATAATACCTCCTCAGGTCTCCCTAACTAGCAGAGGCAAAATGCCAAAGGCATCTCCGCTTTGGAGAATCTTGAAGAGGGATTGGAGAGATAGGACAAGGTACAGATCTGAGATTGTGATCGGACGAGCCCAACGGAGAAGAAAGGGTGACAGCATAAGCAGAAGAATTAGTGGTTAGAAAAAGGTCAAGTGTGATGGGCGTATCTCCAATCAATCAATCAATCATGGGGGGCATACGCCGGGGGGCGTGTTGCCTCGCCTACCCTACGGCACCACCCCTGGCGGTCACGCCTCGCAAGTCTCCATGCAGGCTCCCTTCCTATACCAAGTGACTCCCAGCAGGACTCATCGACTTGCCACAACGAAGAGTTCTGTGGGCGTCCCCTTGGCCTCCTCCAAGTTGGGTTATCCCTTAAGGAAACAACCCGATAAGCAGGATCGGCTTCCGATCGTGCCACATGCCCATATAGCCGCAGTTGGCGCTGTCGGACTATGCTAGTAATAGGTCTCGAATCGGTCTCACGGAACAATCGCTGATCTGACACAAAGTCATATCAGTGGTATCCCATGATCCTGCGAAGGCATCTGCTACCAAAGACATCAATTCGCATCTTCAGGTCGGTGTTCAGTGTCCATGTCTCACAACCATAGAGTAAGACAGGGATCACCAGCGACTTGAATATCCGAATATTTGTCCGTCTGCACAGGTATTGACAACGCTAAGTACTCGTGTTGAGCGAGTCCATAACGGCGTGGGCCAAACCAATCCGACTTCTTGGCTCGACCCCCCATCGTTATGCACTACACTACCAAGGTATGTGAAGTTTTTCAAGATCTCAATGTCCTTGCCATTCCCATGACAGCCTGTACTGTTTCATCCAGTACGCCTCCAAACACCTGGACGTTGGTCTTGGCCCAAGAAACCTTGAGTCCAAAGGGCTTCTCTTCCTCGATCAGTGCCTCTAGAGCCATTACCAGAACCTCCAGTGACTCAGCGAAGATTGCTGCATCATCAGCAAAAACAAGATCTGTCATCTCAATGTTACCGACAGATGCTCCACAATGATTTTGTTCCACAACTCTGCTTAGTACCCAATCCATGCATGTGTTAAAAAGTGATGGAGCAAGCACACAGCCCTGCCTCACACCTGTATTCATAGGGAAGAAGCTGGACACGCCTCCTCCACACTTCACACCACTTACAGTCCCGGAGTACAGGTCAGTTAATAGACCAATAATCCTTGCAGGAATCCCACGGAGATGCAGAAGATTCCAGAGTGTCTCTCAATGCACTAAGTCAAACGCCTTCTTGAGATCAACATAGGCATATGCTGTAAGCATTCCCAATCGAAACTCACGTCGGCGCTCCACTGGTGTGCGAAGCACTAGGATACGGTCAGTTGTTGACTTACCGGGCGTGAACCCTCACTGTTCAGGTCTCTGATGCTTCAGCAGGTGAGTGCGGATCCGCGTCAGCAGCAAATGGGCAAGCACCTTGCCCGGTATGCTGAGCAGTGTTATTCCAAGATGGTCAAGAATACGAGAACCAGTTGTTCTAGGTCATGTAGGATAGCAAAATTATAGGCAAGTTCACAGGGATGGTCAGTGAAGGGAGAGGAAAGCCAAAGCTGGTGGTGAACATTGAAGTCTCCAAGAATGGAGTTCTCCACAAAAGGAAAGAGAGTCAGAATGTGCTCCACTTAAGAAGTTAGATTGTCAAAGAATTTTCTATGGTCAGAGGAGTTAGGTGAGAGATATACAACAGAGAAAAACTTAGTTAGAGAGTGACTCTGAGGTCAAAGATGGTAGGCATGAGAGCAAGTTAAGTCGTTGTGGACATAGACACAACATCCAGCTTTGGAACGAAAATGGGGATAGAGAAAGTGGGAGGGAAAAGAAAAGGGGTTACTATCAGTTCCCTCAGACACCTGTGTTTCAGTGAGGAAAAGAAGATAAGATTTAGTGGAAGATAGGTGGTGTTCTACAGATTGAAAATTAGATCGAAGACCGCGAATGTTGCAAAAGTTGATAGAGAAAAACGTGAGGGGGGTGTCAAGACACTTAGGGTCAATACCAGAATAGCAGTCCGACCTGGGGATATTTATGGTCCCCTCCCCAGAATGGGACTCCGAGGCAGGCGTAGGAGTCGCCATATTTAATTAGAATTT
>CM035194.1:20798287-20800038 GCA_020233015.1 Callinectes sapidus
AGCAATCTCATTTATAAATTTTGATATCAAGTATTGTGATAGTTCATTGGTCACGGTATCTGCTCACACCGACAAAATGTGAATAAATGAATAAAAGATGGAATGCTTTAATTTCCATTGGATATTAAACTAGAAAAACAAAAATACTAGTAATGATGAACAAAAAAATAATAATAAAAAAAAAAAAACATCCTCTTGTTAAATTTACTCCCCAGCTTCTGGAACACTTTGGAAGCGTTTTTGTGCGTGAGTATGTTTGCTTTGACTCTCCAAATTGTGTCTATTGTGTGTGTGTGTGTGTGTGTGTGTGTGTGTGTGTGTGTGTGTGTGTGTGTGTGTGTGTAAACGTGTGCGTGTTTTTTTCCCACCCCCCTTTGCACTTTCTTTTTCTCATTATCCTCTGGTGTTTTCTATCCTTTCGCTTGTTTTTCCTTCTGTATTCTTCCATGTTTTGACTCAGAAACGTGTGTGTGTGTGTGTGTGTGTGTGTGTGTGTGTGTGTGTGTGTGTGTGTGTGTGTGTGTGTGTGTGTGTGTGTGTGTGTGTTGCTTATTCATAAAAATACAAAATCTCCTATTTACATACATAAGTTTTAGCATGACAGTCGCAAGGCTAGCGGATGAAAAGCAAAGTGTGTTGACTGAAAATACATAAACTATCAGAAACAAGCGTTGCAAGTGACAGAAACAGAGAACAGGCTCTCGCTAGCGGTCAGGTGGGGTGGAGTGCACTGCTGGGAATAGGAGTAACGGGGAAACAAAGGGGTGTCGCATAGTGAAAACTAGGATGGCGTGAGGCGGAGAGGGTGCGACTGAGGGCCCAGGCGATAGGGTGGGAGGAAGGGAGGGAGGAAAGAAGGGAAATAGAAAAGCAGCATTAGAGGACTTTTTTATAAGCTATATGAGAGTAGGTTGACTGACTGCTGCCTTCCTCTCGTCAGTGTTTAATGAGGGTTGCTGTTTGCTCAGTTCATGATAGTGGTTGTGGTGGTGATTCATGAACACTTAATCATCATCATTATGATTACTAGCCTTAGTTAGGTGATGGTGACGGTCCTGTACGTAAACACATAACTAACATAGCCATTGCCATAATCACCATTAACTTTAGTCAAGGGTTGGAGATAATAAAATAAATGAACACAACCATCATTAGCATCACCATCTTCAGTCATTATTAACATCAATTAGATGAAGGTAACTGTACATGAACACCCAATTATCACCATTAGAATCCACCCCAGGTGGATGCTAATAGTGAAATCTTAACTATAGCCTCCGCCAGTGGTGGAGACCACTTTGGCGCTGACCAAGTACAGTTAGCTACGCTGCCATAGCACATATTTCGTCTTTGATATGTCAGTTCCTTGTTTCTCTTTTATTGAAATTAAGGTTTTAAGTATGGATGATTTATCCTACCAAACGGTGCAGCTCTACATATGGCACGGGTTTCGAGGTAATAGTAGTCTAAGTTCTATGTAAACATACAACATTTGCCAACAAAGCTGTGCGGCGTTGTCATCCATGTTCAGCAGCAGCCTGGCTGAGTGGCTCCTTATCGGTAAAGTCAGGCCACTCAGATCAGAGAGAGAGGCCACTCTCGGTCACTGCCTCACTGCATTCACTCATTCACAGTTAACATCAGTCAATGTTACGATGATGAACCATCACAATAATGTCATAGGGAGGATACTGAGAGAGAGAGAGAGAGAGAGAGAGAGAGAGAGAGAGAGAGAGAGAGAGAGAGAGAGA
>CM035194.1:20800138-20821206 GCA_020233015.1 Callinectes sapidus
TTCATAAAAAAATAAACAAAGAACACTAAATATTGCGACAATATACAGTTTTATCTCAAATTTCTTAAATAAAGTTTTTTCAACGTTTTTAGGACTATTAGCAGTATTTTACAGAAAATCCCCTTTTACAAGTATAATATATGCAATTTGAATAAAAGAAAAAAAATCCTAAAAACTGAATTTTTCAATGATTTTCATCTAATTTTGATATGTTTATGAAAGAAAAGGAAAAAATATTTTCTTACGACAATAATTTTTTTTTTCTAAAATTGCACAAATTACCATTTTTTTATGTTCTCATCCTTATTTTACGACAATATGTTTTTTTTCTCCAGAACTGCATAAATCACCCTTTTTTCAACGTTTTTTTTCGGAGATTTACAACTTTTCAAGGAAAACCCTCTCTTTTAGTTAGAAAAAAAGCATGATTTTACTCCAAAAGCGATTTTTCAAAATTTTTCTATCTATTTCAATGTTTTGATTAAAAAAAAAACAATATATACATTTTCTTTCTCTGAAAGTTTATGAACTATCCAATTTTAACGTTTTTTGGACGTTTTGAAAACATTTTTTTAGAAAAAAAAATTTGTAAGAAAAAATGTAATATATTTTAATGTTTAATGTAAAGAAAATAATTCTGAAAAAAATGGATTGTTTAAATGTTTTTATTTTCATTTCCAAGTTTTGAATGAAAAGGAAGGAAAAATCAATCAATCCATTTGAAAGTACATAAACTACCAAATTTTAACCATTTTGGATGTTTAAACAACATTTTGTAGAAAAAAGAAAACTTTTTTCATGTTAAAAAAAGTAATATATTCCGTTTCAAGGAAAGAAACTATTTCTGTCAAAAAAGCTATTATTTAAATGTTTTTATTTTAATATCCATATTTTGATTTAAAAGGAAGGAGAAATCAATAAAACAATTTAATTTTTGTGCCAGTACATTTTTTCCCTAAAATTCCATAAATTACCCTTTTTTCAACTTTTTAAGAGTATTAACAACATTTCAAGGAAAAACACTCGTTTTTAGTTTTAAAAAAATGTAATATATACCATTTTATGCAAAATTTCATTCCCCCGAATAGTGATTTTTTCAACAATTCTTTACTTGTTTTCATGTTTTAATAAAAAAAAACAATTAAAAGAGGAAAAAACAGGATAATATAGGTTTTTTGTATAAAATTTTCTAAATACACTTTTTCAATGCTTTTACGAGTTTTAAATGCATTTTAGACAAAACCCCCTTTTTAAGAATAATATATGAAATAAAAAAAATTCTGAATAAAAAAAAAAATTTTCAATATTTTTCAGCTTATTTACATTCTTGATGGAAAACAAAAATAAAAGAAAAAATATTTTTACGTGAACAATTTTTTTTCTGAAAATTGCATAAAATTATTCCTTTTAGATTTTTCAATCCTTTTACAACAATATAAATTTTCTGTAAAAGTGCATAAATCCTCCATTTTTCAACGTTTTTACCCCTCAAAGTGATTTTTTCAGTAATTTTCTTTCGATTTCCTTGTTTTGATTAAAGACAAAAAAAAAACACTACATATATATTTTTTTTTCTTTAAAGTTACATAAACTGCCCTATTTTAACCTTTCTATTAGTTTTAACAACATTTTGAAGAAATTCCCTTTTTCATGTTACATAAAATGTAATATAAGCCATTTCAAGGAAAAAAAATGTCTTTAAAAAAAATTCAGTGTTTTTTTTTTTTTCGTTACCATGTTTTGATTGAAAATGAAGAAAAAGCAAGATATATATTAACTTTTTATTGCAATTTTTTTCTCCTCAAAATTGCATAAATTAACCCCTTTTCAGTGTTTTTAAGATTATTAGCATCTTATCTTATAAAGGCCATCTTTTTTAGATAAAAAAAAATGTAATTTCACGAAAAACGTTCTTTTTCATCGAAAAAGTTAATTTTTCAAAGATTCTCTTCTTATTTCATTGTTTTAATGGATAACAATTGAAAAACAATGAATATTGCAACAATATACTTTTTTCTCACTAACTTCATAAATTAAGTTCTTTCAACTTTTTTGGATTATTAACAGCATTTTACACAAAACCCCCTTTTACAAGTATAGAATAGGCAAATTGAATAAGGAGAAAAATTCTTCCTAAAAAGTGACGTTTTCAATGTTTTTCATCTTATTTTCATTTGTTGATGAAAGAAAGGAATTTTTTTTTATTTTTTACGACAATATATGTATTTTTTCTAATATTGCACAATCTACCCATTTTTCTGCTTTCATCCTTATTTTACGACAATATGTTCTTTTCTCTAAAACTGAATAAAACATCCTTTTCTCAACGTTTTTCGGAGATTTACAACTTGTCAAATAAAACCCTCTTTTATATATATATAAAAAAAAGTATGATTTTACTGCAAAAAGGATTATTCAATTTCAATTGATTTTAATGTTTTGATTAAAAACAAAGCAAAAAATAACACTATATACATTTTCTTTATTTTAAAGTAAATAAACTACCCAACTTTAAGGTTTTTGGACGTTTTAACAACATTTTGTAGCAAAAACCTTTTTCATGTTACAAAAAATGTAATATATCCCGTTTCAAGGAAAGAAAACATTTCTGACAACATAAATATTATTTAATTAAATGTTTTTATTTTATTTAATAATTTTAATTAATAATAAGTTTTGACTGAAATTTTTTTCTCTAAAATTTCATAAATTACGTTTTTTTCAACGTTTTTTACAATTATAATTATAATATATGCAATTTGAATAAAGAAGAAAATTTTGCCTAAAAAGTGTCTTTTTCAATGTTTTAAATCTTATTTTCATTTGTTGATGGAAGAAAAGCAAAAAATAAATTAATTCTTAGGATAATATATTTTTTTCTCTGAAATTGCACAGATTATTTTTATGTTATCATCCTATTTTTACGATAATATGTTTTTTTTTCTCTCTAAAGCTGCATAAATCACACTTTTTTCAACGTTTTTCGGAGATTTACCCTTTTTCAAGGAAAA
This sequence comes from Callinectes sapidus, assembly GCA_020233015.1. Lineage (NCBI taxonomy): Eukaryota > Metazoa > Arthropoda > Malacostraca > Decapoda > Portunidae > Callinectes > Callinectes sapidus. Next base: position 20,803,150 of record CM035194.1, read on the forward strand.
CCCTCTCTTTTAAAAAAAAGTAAGATTTGTACCCCAAATGATATTTTTCAATAATTTTCTATTCATTTCAATGTTTTGATTAAAAACAAGAAAAAAACATTATATACATCTACTTTCTCTGAAAGTATATAAACTACCCAATTTTAACATTTTGGACGTTTTTACAACATTTTGTAGAAAAAAAAAAACTTTGTCTTGTTCCAAAAAAATGTAATACATGCCTATTCAAGAAAAGAAAATATTTATGTCAAAAACGGGATCATTTAAATGTATTTATTTTGATTTCCATGTTTTTTTATTGAAAAAGAAGGAAAAATCAATAAATATATTTAATTTTTATAACGGTACATATTTTTCCTCAAAATTCCAAAAATAACACATTTTTAAACTCTTTAAAGAATAACAACAATATTTAAAAAAAAACTCTTTTTCAGGTAAAACAAATTGTAATGCATGCAATTTAACCAAAAAAAGTTTATTTTCTACCCCATTTTAACCTATTTTGGAGTTTTAAGAATATTTTCCAAAAAATATATATTTTTTATGTAAAAAAAATATGCCATTTCTAAGAAAAAACACATTTATGCAAAAAATGGGATTATTATTATTTTTTTTATATCCATGTTTTGATTAAAAATAAAAAAAAGAAAACATTCATTTTTATGGCACTACATTTTTTTCTCAAAAATCCATAAATTACCTCTTTTTCATCGTTTTTAGAGTATCAACAGCATTTCAAAGAAAAACCCTCTTTTGTAGTTGAAAAAAATAATATGTACCATTTTATGTAAAACTAATTCCCCCCCACAAGTGAGTTTTTTCCACAATTCTTTACTTATTTCCATGTTTTAATGGAAAACAAATCAAAAAGGGAAAACAAAGAATGTTACGATAATAGATTATTTTCTGTAAAATAACATAAATACGCTTTTTTCTATGCTTTTAGGAGTATTAACAGCATTTTAGACAAAACCCCCTCTGTATGAATAATATATGGAATTTAAAAAAAAGAATAAAATTCTGCCTAAAAATTTACTCTTTCAGTGTTTCTCAGCATATTTTTATTCTTGATGAAAAAAAAAAGCTGAAAAAAATTTCAAGACATTTTTTTCTCTAAAATTGCATAAAATTGCCCTTTTTCGATTTTTTAATCCTTCTTTTACGACGATATATGTTTTCTCTAAACGTGCATAAATCATTCATTTTTCAACGTTTTTAGGGGTTTTACAATATTTTCATGACAAAACCCTCTTCTCGTAGAAAAAAAAAGTATGTTTTTACCCCCAAAAGCGAGTCTTTCAGTAATTTTCTATCGATTTCCATGTTTTGATTAAAAACAAGAGAAAAAAATATATAGTGTTTTTTACACTATATATTTTTTTTCTCTTTAAAGTTACATAAACTACACTATTATAACCTTTTTATTAGTTTTTACAATATTTTGAATTAACCCTTTTTTCATGTTACATAAAATGTAATACAAGCCATTTCAAGGAAAAAAATATTTCTTTTAGAAAATAGATTTTTCAGTGTTTTTTCTTGTCATTTCCCTGTTTTGATTGAACATGAAGGAAAAAGTAAGAAATATATTGACTTTTTATTGCAATTTATTTTTTTCTCTCTAAATTGCATAAACTATCCTTTTTCAGGTTTTAGGAGTATTAATATCTTATCTAAGAAACCCCATCTTTTTATGGTAAAAAAAAGGAATATATGCAATTTCACGAAAAAGTTCTTTTTCACCGAAAAAGTGAATTTTTCAATTATTCTCTTGTTATTTTATTGCTTACATGGAAAACAAACAAAAAACAATGAATATTGCAATAACATACTTTTTTCTCTAAAATTTCATAAATTACGTATTTTTCAACGTTTTTAGGAGTATTAACGGCATTTTACACAACAACCCTCTTTTACAAGAATAATATATGTAATTTGAATGAAGAAAAAAATTGTGCCTAAAAAATGACTTTTTCAATGTTTTTTATCTTATTTTCATTTGTTGATGGAGGAAAGGAAAAAAATAACCTTTTCTTGCGACACTATTCTTTTCTCTAAAATTGAACAAATTACCCATTTTTTATGTTTTTATCCCTATTTTACGACCGTATGTTTTTTTTCTCTAAAACTGCAAAAAATCACCTTTTTTAAACGTTTCTCTTATATTTACAACTTTTAAAGGAAACCCTTTCTTTTATATATATAAAAAAAAGTATGATTCTACTCCAAAAGTTATTTTTTATTAATTTTATATTGATTTCAATGTTTTGATTAAAAACAAGAAGAAAAACACTATATACATTTTCTTTCTCTGAAAGTATATAAACTACCAAATTTTAACCTATTTGCACATTTAAACAACATTTTGAAAAAGAAAATCTTTTTCATGTTACAAAAAAGTAATATATACCGTTTCAAAAGAAAGAAAATATTTTTCTGAAAAAAAGGGATCATTTAAATGTTTCCATTTTAATTTCCATGTTTAGATTGAAAAGGAAGGAAAAATAAAAAAAATCCATTTACTTTTTATGGCAGTACATTTTTTTCCCTCAAAATTACATAAATAACCCATTTTTCACTGTTTTTAAGTGTATCAACATTTCCATTAAAACCCTCTTTTTCTGAAAAAAATAATAATATATGCAATTTAACCCCCAAAAAGTTTATTTTCTACCCTAAATTAAGTTATTTAGGTGTAATATATATACCACTTTATGGAAAACTTCACTCCCCTCAAAAGTGAATTTTTCAACAACTCCTTAATTATTTCCTTGTTTTCATGGAAAACAAGTAAAAAAAAAAGGGAAATTAATGAATGTTACGATAATATACCTTTTGTCTGGAAAATTTCATAAATACGCTTTTTTCAATGCTTTTAGGAGAATTAACAGCAATTTAGACCAAACCCTCTTTTCAAGAATAATATATTCAATTAAAAAAAAAAAACGGATAAAAAAATGACTTTTTCAATGTTTTTCAACGTATTTTTATTGTTGATGGAAAACAGAAACAAAAAAAGAAAAAAAGTATCTATTACAACAATATATTTTTTTCTCTCTAAAACTGCATAAAATTACTCTTTTTAGATTTTTTAATCTTTCTTTTATGGCGATATATATTTTCTCTAAAAGTGCAAAAATCTTCCATTTTTCAACGTTTTTAGAGGTTTTATAATATTTTAATGACAAAATCCTCTTCTTTTAAAAAAAAGTATGTTTTTACTCCCAAAAGTAGGTTTTTCAGTAATTTTCTTTCGATTTCCATGTTTTGATTAAAAACAAGAAAAAAAACATTATATATATTTTTTTCTCTTTAAATTACGTAAACTACCCTATTTTAACCTATTTAACAACATTTTGAAGAAAATCCCTCTTTCATGTTACATAAAATGTAATTATAAGCTACTTCAAGGAGAAAAATATTTCATTTAGAAAAAGGATTTTTCAGTGTTTTTCTTTTCATTTCCATGTTTTGATTGAAAATGAAGGAAAAAGGAAGAAATATATTAACTTTTTATTGTAGTTCATTTTTTTCTCTAAAAATTGCATAAATTTTCCCCTTTTCAGCGTTTCAGGAGTATTAAAATCTTCTCTTAAAAAAGCCGTCTTTTTTAGGTAAAAAAAAGGAATATATGCCATTTTACGAAAAAAGTTCCTTTTCACCGTAAAAGTATTTTTTTATTATTCCCTTCTTATTTCATTGTTTTTATGGAAAACAAACAAAAAACAATGAATATTGTCACAATACACTTTTTTCTCTAAAAATTTCTAAATTACATTTTTTTCAACGTTTTTAGGAGTGTTAACGGTATTTTACACAAAACCCCCTTTTGCAGGAAAACCCTCTCTTTTAGAAAAAAAAAAAAAAGTATGATTCTACTCCAAAAGTGATTTTTTAGTAATTTTCTATTGATTTCAATGATTTGATTAAATTCAAGAAAAAAACTTATATATATTTTATCTCTCTGAAAGTATATAAACTACAAAATTTTAACCTTTTTGGACGTTTTAACAAACTTTGTAGAAAAAGCTTTTTTGTTACAAAAAATGTAATGTAAGCCATTTCTAAAAAGGTAAATATTTCTCTCAAAAGAGGGATTTATTAAACTTTTTTATTTCAATTTCCATGTTTTGATTGAAAAGGAAGGAAAAATCACTAAATCCATTCAATTTTTATGGCATTACATTCTTTTCCTCAAAATTTCATAAATAACCCGTTTATCACTGTTTTTAAGAGATTTAACAACATTTCCAAGAAAACCCTCTTCTTCAGGTAAAAAAAAAATGTAATAAATGTAATTTAACCAAAAAAAGTTTAACGTCTACCCTATCTAAACATGTTTAGGATTTTTACCAGTATTTTGAAGAAAAATCGTTTTCATGTAAAAAAAGTAAGCCACTTAAAAAAAAATTATGTTAAATATGGCATAATTTCTTTGTTTCTCTTTTTATATCACTAATTTGACTGAAAATTATGGAAAAAAAGGTATTTTTATGGAAGTACATTTTTTTTTCTCAAATTTGCATAAGTTATCTATTTTCATCGTTTTTAAGAGTATTAACAACATTTCAAAGAAAGACACTCTTTTTTTGTTTAAAAAAAATGTAAAATATACCATTTTATGAAAAACTTCACTCCCCCCAAAAAGTGAATTTTTCAACAATTCTTTAATTATTTCTATTTTTTCATGTAAAACAAGTAAATAAAAGGGAAAAACAATGCATGTTACGATAAAATAGTTTTTTTCTCTAAAATTTCATAAATACTCTTTTTTCAATGCTTTTAGAGGTATTTTTTAGACAAAACCCCCTTTTTAACAATAATATTTGCAATCAATATATATATATATATATATATATATATATATATATATATATATATATATATATATATATATATATATATATATATATATGCCTAAAAAGAGACTTTTTCAACGTTTTTCAGCTTATTTTCATTCTTGATAGAAAACCAAAAAAGAAAAAAAAATCTTTTACGACAATATATATTTTCATCTCTAAAATTGCATAAAATTTCTCTTTGGAGAGTCTTTAAACCTTCTTTTACGACAATATATATTTTCTCTAAAAGTGCATAATCCATCAATTTTTCAACGTTTTTAGGGGTTTTGCAATATTTTAATGACAAAACCTTTTCTTTTAGAAAAAAAAAAAGTATGTTTTTACCCCCCAAGGTGAGTTTTTCATTAATTTTCTTTCTATTTACATGTTTTGACTAAAAACAAAAAAAACACTATATCTATTTTTTTTCTCTTTAAAGTTACATAAACTACCCTATTTTAACCTTTTTCTTAGTTTTAACAACATATTGAAATAAATCCTTTTTTTATGTTACATAAAATGTAATATAATCCATTTCAAGAAAAAAAATGTTTCTTTTAGAAAAAGGATTTTTCAGTGGTTTTCTTTTCATTTACATGTTTTGATTGAAAATGAAGGAACAGCAATAAATATATTAACTTTTTTTATTGCAATTATTTTTTTTCTCTCAAAATTGCATAGATTATCTCTTTTAAGCGTTTTTAGGAGTATTAAAATCTTATCCAAGAAAGTCATTCTTTTTTAGGGAAAAGAAAAAGGAATATATGCCATTTCACGAAAAAAGTTCCTTTTCACCGAAAAAAGTGAAATTTTTAATGATTATCTTCTTATTTCATTGTTTTCATGTAAAATATACAAAAAACAATGAATATTGCGACAATATATTTTTTTCTCTTAAATTTCTAAGTTTCGTTTTTCAACGTTTTTAGCAGTATTAACGGCATTATACACAAAACCCCCTTTTACAAGTATGATATATGCAATTTGAATAAAGAAAAAAAGATGTCTAAAAAGTGAATTTGGCAATGTTTTTCATTTTATTTTCATTAGCTGATGGAAGAAAAGGATAAAATAAATTCTTTTTTACGACAATATTTTTTTCTCTAAAATTGCACAAATTACCCAATTTTGTGTTTTCATCCTTACTTTACGACAATATGCTTTTTTCTCTAAAACTGCATAAATCACCATTTTTTAACTTTTTTGGAGATTTACAACTTTTAAAGGAAAACCCTCTCTTTTAGAGAAAAGTATGATTTTACTCCAAAAACGGTTTTTTAATAATTTTCTATTGATTTCAATGTTTTGATTAAAAACAAGTAAAAAAAAAACACTATATACATTTTCCTTTTTTCTGAAAGTATATAAACTACCAAATTTTAACCTTTTTGGACGTTTTAACAACATCTTGTAGAAAAAACCTTTGTCTTGTTACAAAAAAAATGTAATATATGCCGTTTCAAGGAATTAAAATATTTTTGTCAAAAAAGTGATTATTTAAATGTTTTTATTTTATTTCCATGTTTCGATTGAAAAAGAAGGAAAAATCAATAAATCCATTTCATTTTTATGGCAGTACATTTTTTTCTGAAAATTCTATAAATAACCAATTTTTTCAATGTTTTTAAGAGTATTAACAAAATATGAAAGACAACACCCTTTTTCAGGTAAAAAAAAATGTAATATATGCAGTTTAACCAAAAAAATATATATTTTCTGAATTATTTTATCCTATTTAGGAGTTTTAACAATATTTTGAAGAAAAATCTTTTTCATATAAAAAAAAAAAAAAAGTATACCATTTCAAAGAAAAAAAAATTGTCAAAAATGGGATTATTTCTTTGTTTCTCTTTTTACATCCATGTTTTGATTGAAAATGAAGGGAAAAAATATTTTAATTTTTATGGCACTACATTTTTTTCTCAAAATTGCATAAATTACCTCTTTTTCATTGTTTTTAAGAGTATTAACAACATTTCAAAGAAAAACCCTCTTTTTAGTTGAAAAAATTTAATATATACCATTTTATGAAAAACTTAACCCCCCCCCAAAAGTGAATTTTTCAACAATTCTTTACTTATTTCCATGTTTTCATGGAAAACAAGTAAAAAAAAAGGAAAAACAATGAATGTTACGATAATAATTTTTTTCTGTAAAATAACATAAGTACGCTTTTTTCAATGCTTTTAGGAGTATTAACAGCATTTTAGAGAAAACCACCTTTGTAAGAATAATATATGCAAATTCAAAAAAGAATAAAATTCTGACTAAAAAGTGTCTTTTTCAATGTTTCCCAGCATATTTTTATTCTTGATGAAAAAGAAAAAAAAATTTGAAGGAAAATAAATTTTTTTCTCTAAAATTGCATAAAATTACCCTTTTTTAGATTTTTTAATCCTTTTTTTTACGACGATATATATTTTCTCTAAAAGTGCATAAATCATTCATTCTTCAACATTTTTATGGGTTTTACAATATTTTAATGACAAAATCCTCTTCTTGTAGGAAAAAAAGTATGTTATTATCCACAAAATTGAGTTTTTCAGTAATTTTCTTTCGATTTCCATGTTTTGATTAAATACAAGAAAAAACACTTTATATTTTCTTTTCTCTTTAAAGTTACATAAACTACCCTATTTTAACCTTCTTATTAGATTAAAAACATTTTTTTTTAAATCCTTGTTCCATGTTACATAAAATGTAATATAAGCTATTTCAAGGGAAAAAAAATGTTTCTTTTAGAAAATAGATTTTTCAGTGTTTTTCTTTTCATTTCCCTATTTTTTTATTGAAAATGAAGGAAAAAGCAAGAAATATATTAACTTTTTATTCCAATTCATTTTTTTTTCTCTCAAAATTGCATAAAGTATCCCCTATTCAGCGTTTTTAGGGGTATTAATATCTTATCTAAGAAACCCCATATTTTTAAGGTAAAAAAATGAGTATATATCATTTCACGAAAAAAAGTTCCTTTTCACCGAAAAAAATGAATTTTTCCATTTTTCTCTTCTTATTTCATTGTATTCATGGAAAACAAACAAAAAACAGTTAATATTGCGACAATATACTTTTTTCTCTAAAATTTCATAAATTACGTTTTTTTCAACGTTTTTAGGAGTATTAACGGCATTTTACACAAAACCCCCTGTAGACCCACTAATAATAAGCTTGAGCATGGTGCATCAACTTTATTTCAATTGTTTCAACCTGAAACACAAACATCATGGCACCATCATATCCACATCATATTTTTACCCCTTAGTTTACAGCACATGAAATTTTGAAAGATGATATCACTTCAGGAACACCACATTTGTGATTTCTAATATCAATACACAGCACATATGTTGTATAATACAATCAGTAGTCAATCAATGAAACAAAGACACTTACACGTTGTCTCTCGTCACTGGGCCTAGGGCGCATATTTGTCCATGACATCAACAACAGCCGTAGCCTGATGAACTTCCGCCACCTGGTGAAGTAATGAGCATGATAGTAACTACACTGTACATGCATCCCAAGAAGAAAATTTCCCATATGGTGGCACGGCACCGTAAGCAGACAGACACATAGCATATATGGACAATCCGAGCACTGACAATAAACCTGAAACCCCTGTGACATCACACACACATTATAACATTGTAGCCCAACAAACAAAAGGCGGCATGGCACCACAGGTAAACTAACACATAGCAAATAAGGACAATCCGCGCACTGACAATAAACCTGCAGCCTCTGTGACATCCAAAACACATCATAACATTATAGCAGGTAGTACATACCTCTCACAAAGTAATAAATTCCGTTACAAATCAGCTTACGAGTCAGGACGCCGGTAGCACAACAGCGCCCCCTTACCCACACCGTGGCCACGTCACAACAGGTCGGCCCACAGTATAAAGGGTTACAAATAACTTCCTTTACATGAATATAATTGACAATACCATCAAAAAAGCAACAACAAAAAATAATCCCATACAAGTACAATATAAAGAATATACAAATAAGTATGTGAAACAAATAAGTGACAAGACCGTCTCGCGCTTGGCAGAGCTGCCCAACCCCGGGATATATAAACTATCGGCATTGACGATACACCCCCTTTTACAAGAATAATATATGCAATTTTAATAAAGAAAAAACTCAATGTTTTTTATCTTATTTTCATTTGTTGATGGTAGAAAAAAAAGCAAAAATGAAATTCTTTTTTACGACAATATATTTTTTTTCTGTAAAATTGCACAAATTATCCATAATCATGTTTTCATCCCTATTTTACGACGATATATTTTTTTTTCTCTAAAACTGCATAAATCACCCCTTTTCAACGTTTTTCGGAGAATTACAACTTTGCAAGTAAAACCCTCTCTTAGAAAAAAGTATGATTTTACTTCAGAAGTAATTTTTTTTATCATTTTCTATTGATTTCAATGTTTTGATTGAAAACAAGAAAAAAAAAACACTATATACATTTTCTTTCTCTGAAAGTATATAAACTACCAAATTTTAATCCTTTCGGACGTTTTAACAACATTTTGTAGAAAAAAAACCTTTTTCATATTACAAAAAATTGTAATATGTGCCGTTTCAAAGAAAGGAAATATTTTTCTCAAAAAAGGGATTATTTAAATGTTTATATTTTAGTTTCCATGTCCTGATTTAAAAGAAAGGAAAAATCAATAAATCCATTTAGTTTTTATGACAGTACATTTTTTTTCCTCAAAACTCCATAAATGACCCGTGTTGAAGTGTTGTCCGGTGTATTGCTCGTCAGGCTCAGTAAAACACGAGGTATAGTTGAAGTGCATTTGTATTAACTATACGGGTGCAGAGTAACAATGGCGATACGAAGAAGTATGAGAGAATTGTGGCGAGGGGAGGGCGAGCGGGAGTGAAGGAGGCAAGTGTTGTTGTCGGTAGCGATCCCAGCCCTGAACTGCCTTCCTCCAACACAGAGGGTGGCTTGTCACCTTCGGAAAGGGTCGATAGATCGCTGCTTCGCTGCTTCGGCACACGTTCCTGAACTATTCATTCACTCCCTCATTCATCCCAATAAAAACACAAACAAGTACATAGTTAGGCTGTAACCACACACCTCCTCCAAGACATTGTAGCTGACGCGAGAGATAAAAAAGTAAAGTAAAGTGGGGGGCTTACGCTGTATCAGCGCGTAGCTGCGGGCGCTCATCTCCCGTCTCCTTGGCCTTTGAGCCTGTGGTGGAATAGTCCCTTACCCCGGGACATGGGGCCAGCATGAAATCCGGGTTTCCACAGTTTACCTTCCCTAGGTTGCCCTAGGTACCCATTTATCGACCAGTGAAGGATGAAAACCTGGGTGAGGTCCGCGCCGTCTTCGTCCGGGATCGAACTCGGGCCCACGGATTCGTAGCCAGACGCGCTAGCCACTGCACCGTGGCGGTGCAGAGCGGTTCGTTCTGCTGGCTCGGGAGAAGGGGTCGGCACTGGGCGCATCGGCACACCATGTTGGCGATGTCACGATCGATTCCCGGACAATAGGTAGCTAGCCTGGCACGACGTTTAGTGCGATCAATCCCCTGATGTCCATCGTGCAGTCTCTCGAGTGTCTCTGGGGAATCAGCAAGCGTGGACCGTAAACGATGAGGCCATCATCCACAGCGAGCATATTTCGGCACGGCCAATATGCACGCAGGCGAGGCTCGAGGTCATGACGATGTTCAGGAAAGCCGGCTTGTATGACGTCTTGTAAGACGGCATACTCAGCATCCCCTTGCACAGCAGCGCGCACCATCTCCAATGTTCGATCCTGGAGAGGAGCCAAGCGAATCCCATCTTCACAAACTGCATGGAGTGAGGAGACAACAGCGAGGTGGAGAGGATCAGAGTCATCGCCGTCGGGTTCACCAACATGGCTGGCTGGATCGGGAAGTGGCGCCCGCGAGAGTGCATCAGGAGCGTAGTGGTTTGACCCCTTTTTCCAACACGCCGTGAAGGAATAGAGGCACAGTTTTTCTCACATGCGTTGTAGGCAAGGATTTTCTATCTCCCTAATTAGCTTTGAGTTTAAGATAGGAACCAATGGGCGATGGTCGACCACTAGGTCAAAATGTGGCAGACCGGTGAGGTAAGTTCCACATTTCTTCACAGCCCACAGGACAGCAGCCATCTCGATCTCGATGACGGCGTATCTTCACTCAGTATCCGTAAGGAATCGGGATCCGCACTGTACCAGCCTCCAGTCTTCATGTTTCTGAAGTAGAACGAACCCGAGCCCGTGCAGTCGTGACGCGTCCGTTTGGAGCTTCGTCGGTAAAGTTGGTTCGAAGAAAGCAAGAACAAGTGGTGAGACTAGACATTTCTTGACCCATATGAATGCTTCTTCATGGTTTGGCGACCAGCACCATTCAGTCTTGGGCCGTAGGAGATCTTTCAGAGGTTGGGCAGCATCTGCTATCGCTGGTGAGAAGCCTCCTAACTGGTTGGTGAGGCCCATAAACGATCGCAGATCGGTGATGTTTTGCGGTCTTGGAAAATCTGCAATCGCCTTGGTTTTCCGCGTGTCACTTGTATATCCGGAAGAGGAGATGGAATAACCACAATAATTCACCCTTTTCTCACCAAATCTGAACTTTCCCTTGTTCAAAGCTATGCCGTGCTGGTCACAACGTTGCAGGATACGGATAACATGAGCGAGATGGTCCTTGTAGTTTGAATCGTAGGCTAGAATGTCATCAACGATCTTTATTGTCTGAGGGATGTCTCCTAGAGCCTTGTCACCCCTGCGGTTATATTCATCCCCGGACGAAACAAGCCCCATGGCGGCACGTGTGAACTTGTAGCGTTCCCAGGGCGTCATAAAACAAGTCAGATCTTGGTCCTCTTCTGCGATCTTTATTTGAAAGTAACCCATCTGTTCGTCGAAGGTTGTAAACCACGCCGCTCCGGAGCCTATAGAGGAGACAGAGTCGTGAGGTGAGCGAACAGGATACGCTGGTCGTTGGACGTACTTATTCAGACGTGTGAGGTCCACACACAATCTCACCCCCGATGGCTTCTTGGGAACCAGGACGATCGGGTGGCACCAGGCTGTTGGGTAGTCCATTTTCTTGATGGTGTCCTTGGCCTGTAGATCGTCCAGCTGCTGCTTAATTTCTTCACGCCAAGAGTAGGGAATCAAGCGTGGTCTGTCACTGCAAACGGACGAGCGTCTGCGGTTAATTGAATCTTCATAGGACCCCCATCCATTTCCCGTAGAGTTGATGACGCACCGAAGACCCTTGGAAAAGCCTCCATAATCGCAGTTGCATGTCCTTGCCGATGAGCTGGTGTTGGATCATGAGTATAAGGCCAGCTGGGTAACTTGCTTGATGAGTGTTTTCGCTGTTTAGCGGTGATCTGCTCGCAACTGCTCCGTTGTACTGCTTCGATTGGTCGAACTTGGGCCGGGTAATTCTCAGGTAGAATCCCGAGAGCGGTGGAATCGTACCAGCTTAGTAAGGCACCATTCACCTCCTTCACCACAGACACCACTGTCTCTGTCTGCTTACTGCGCAGTTCTAGACGTGATTGGAACGTTTCCCACACAGGTGAGTCGATGTTGACCAGCAGCATAAATTCCATTATCACTGGGAACCAAGGTGGATGGTGAGATACCCAGCGATTCTGCCGTATCCAGTCCAATAACAGTTGTTTCGGCCCCAGAATCAGGTGTCCAGGTAACCATATCAATTCCTGCTGGATGCATGGCCTTAACTGTCACTTTTGGAGCTGGGCGAACTGTCACACGGTTGGTATACACACCTGCCAAGAGCTGATAGACCTTTTTGCCGTCTTTCTTTGTGCTGGATGATTGTTGCTTCGAAATAGGTTTGGGTGTTTCACTGCGCGGGGGTCCCACAGATTTCTGATACACGACGGCGAAGTGGCTTCGTGTGCCACATTTCGAGCAAATTTTATCTATTGCTCGACACCATTGTTTATCATTGCGACAGTCTTTCAGCACCGAAAGCAAAGACCGGACTTAGGCCTAATGCTTGTTTTCTGATTTTTCTTGTAATTAGACAGCTTGTTCACCGTGTGGTTTGAAGAACCTCTTATTACTGCACTGCACTGGTTTGCACTCTCCGACGCTCTGCATATATCAGTCACGGTCTGCAGTGTTAGTGTATTATCCTCTAACATGCGTTTCAACGCAAACTCATCACGTATGCCAACCACAATCCGATCGCGGAGTCTGTTTTCTAGGCAATGATCACAAAAGTAACAGAAATTTGATATTTCTTTCACAGCACACTAAAAGTCATTGAAACTCTCTCCCGCCTCTTGTACACGGGAGTATAAGTCCCTCCGATCAACGATGACGTTACGCTGCTTTCGAAGGTAAGATTCCATGGTCTTGATGACAGTTTGCAAGTCATCATCGTCAGCCACGGTAATCCCATAACGAAGAATCCTGGTCCACTCATCGTCCAATACCGCCATGAGTGCAGCTCTCTGCTCCGCGTGTGGTAAGGAAGAAATCTTGGCCAGAGTGACAAATCCTCGGAATTTGTGTCGCCAAGCGTCGAACTCACGTAATGAGGCAGACGACGTTAAAATGTAATATATGCAATTTAACCAAAAAAAGTTTATTTTCTACACTATTTTAACCTATTTATTAGTTTTAACAATATTTTGAAGATAAATCTTTTTCATGTAAAAAAAAAGTATGCCATTTCAAAAAGAAAAATTAATTTTTGTCAAAAATGCGATTATTTTTTTGTTTCTCTTTTTATATTCATGTTTTGATTGAAAATGAAGGAAGAAAAACATTTAATTTTTATGTCAGTATATTTTTTTTTCTAAAAGTTGCATAAAATACCTCTTTTTCATCATTTTAAGAGTATTAAAAAAATTCAAAGAAAACCCTCATTTTTTGTTAAAAAGAATTAAATATATTCCACTTTATGAAAAACTTCACTGCCCCTAAAAGTTAATATTTCAACAATTCTTTAATTAATTCCACATTTTCATGAAAAAACAAGTGAAACAAAGGGAAATCAATGAATGTTACGATAATATAGTTTTTTTCCGTAAAACTTCATAAATAAGCTTTTTTCCAATGCTTTAAGGAGTATTAACAGCATTTTAGACAAAACCCCCTTTTCAAGAATACTATATGTAATTTCAAAAAAAAAAATCTGCTATAAAAGTGACTTTTCAATGTTTTTCAGCTTAATTTCATTCTTGATGTAAAAGAAAAAAAAAGGAAAAAAATATCTTTAACAACAATATATTATTCTTTCTCTAAAACCGCATAAAATTACCCTTTTTAGATTTTTTAATCTTTCTTTTATGGCGAAATATATTTTCTCTAAAAGTGCATATATCTTCCTTTTTTCAACGTTTATAGAGGTTTTATAATACTTTAATGACAAAATCCTCTTCTTTTAGAAAAAAATATGTTTTTTCCCCAAAAGTAGGTTTTTCAGTAATTTTCTTTCGATTTCCATGTTTTGATTAAAATAAGAAAAAAAACTATATATATATTTTCTTCTCTTTGAATTACATAAACTACCCTAATTTAATCTACAGTATTTCAACAACATTTTGAAAAAAAATCCTTTTTTCATGTTACATAAAATGTAATGTAAGCCATTTCACGGAAAAAAATATTTGTTTTAGAAAAAGGATTTTCAGTGGTCTTTTTTTTTCATTTCCATGTTTTGATTGAAATTGTAGGAAAAAGCAAGAAATATATTAAATTTTATTGCAGTTCATTTTTCTTCTCTAAAAATTGCATAATTTTTTCCCATCATATCTAAAAAATATAAAACCGTTTTTTTAGGCAAAAAAAAATCTTTTTCACCGAGAAAGTTAATTTTTCAATGATTATCTTCTTGTTTCATTGTTTTCATGGAAAACAAACAAAAAACAATAAATATTGCGACAATATATTTACTCTCGAAAATTTCATAAATTACGTTTCCTTCAACAGTTTTAGGACTATAAACGGCATTTTACACAAAACCCCTTTTTACAAATATAATATAACAGTTTGAATAAAGAAAAAAAGTTCTGCCTAAAAAGTAACTTTTTCAATGTTTTTCATCTTATTTTCATTTGTTGATGGAAGAAAGGCAAGAAATAAATTTTTTCACAATTTTTTTCTCTAAAATTGCACAAATTACCCATTTTTATGTTTCCGTCCTTTTTTTTTTTGCGAGGATGTTTTTTTTTCTTTAACACTGCATAAATCACCCTTTTTTCAACGTTTTTTTCGGAGATTTATACCTTTTTAAGGAAAACCCTGTCTTTTAGGAAAAAAAAAGTATGATTCTACTTCAAAAGTGATTTTTCAATAATTTTCTATTGATTTCAATGCTTTGATTAAAAACAAGAAAAGAACTATATATACATTTTTTTCTCTCTGAAGGTATATAAACTACACAATTTTAACCTTTTTGGACGTTTTAACAACATTTTGTAGAAAAAAAAACTTTTCCATGTTACAAAAAATGTAATATATGCCGTTTCAGAGAGAGAAAATATTTCTCTCAAAAAAAAGGGATTATTGAAATGTTTTTATTCTAATTTCCATGTTTTGATTGAAAAGGAAGGAAAAATCAATAAATCCATTTAATTTTTATGGCAGTACATTTGTTTTTTCCTCAAAATTCCATAAATAACCAATTTTCACTGTTTTTAAGAGTATTAACAATATTTCCAAGAAAATTTCCAATATTTCCAAGAAAAAAAAAAGTGATATATGCAATTTAACCAAAAAAAAGTTTATTTTCTACTCTATTTTAACGTATTTAGTAGTTTTAACAATTCTATGAAAAAAATATTTTTCCATGTAAAAAAATGATGACATTTCAAAGAAAAAACAAATTTATGTCAAATATGGGATTATTTTTTTGTTTTTCTTTTTATATCCACCTTTTCATTGAAAATAAAGGTAAAAACATTTAATTTATATGGCAGTACATTTTTTTTTTTCTCAAAATTGCTTAAATTACCTCTTTTTCATCGTTTTGAAGAGTATTAAAATCATTTCAAAGAAAAACACTCTTCTTTAGTTTTAAAAAATGTAATATATACCATTTTATGAAAAACTTAATCCCCCCCCAAAAGTGAATTTTTCAACTATTCTTTACCTATTCCCTGTTGTCTTGGAAAACAAGTAAAACAAGGGAAAAACAATGAATGTTACGATAATAGATTTTTTTCTGTAAAATTTTAAAAATATAATTTTTTCAATGCTTTTTAGCAATGCTTTAACAGCATTTTAGACAATACCCCATTTGTAAGAATAATATATGCAATTACAAAAAAGAATATAATTCTGCCTAAAAAGTTATTTTTTCAATGTTTTTCAGCTTATTTTCATTCTTGATGGAAAACAAAAAAAACAAGCAAGAAAAATATTTTAACGACAATATAAAAAAAATCTCTAAAATTGCATAAAATTAACCTTTTTAAATTTTTTAATCCTTATTTTACAACGATATATATATTTTCTCTAAAGGTGCATGAATCATCCATTTTTCAACGTTTTTAGGGTTTTTACAATATTTTAATGACAAAACCATCTTCTTGTAGAAAAAAAAGTATGTTTTTACCCCCAGATGAGACTTTTTCAGTAATTTTCTTTCGATTTCCATGTTTTGATAAAATACAAAAAAAAAATATATAATTTCTTTCCTCTTTAAAGTTACATAAACAACCCTATTTTAACCTCTTTATCAGATTAAAGACATATTAATATCTTATCTAAGAAACCCCATCTTTTTAAGGTAAAAAAAGAATATATGCAATTTCACGAAAAAAAAAGTTATTTTCCACCGAAAAAGTGAATTTTTCAATTATTCTCTTCTGATTTCATTGTTTTCATGCAAAACAAACAAAAAACAATGAATAGATTTCATAAATTACATTTTTTTAACGTTTTTAGGTGTATTAACTGCGTTTTACACAAAACCCCCTTTTACAAGAATAATATATGCAATTTGAATAAAAAAAAATTGCCTAAAAAGTTACTTTTTCCATGATTTTTCTTTTATTTTCATTTGTTGATGGAAGAAAAGCAAAAATAAAATTCTTTTCTACGACCATATTTTTTTCTGTAAAATTGCACAAATTACCCTTTTTTTATGTTTTCATCCATATTTTACGACGATATGTTTTTTTTTCTCTCTCTCTAAAACTGCATAAATCACCCCTTTTACAACATTTTTTTCGGAGATTTACAACATTACAAGGTAAACCCTCTCTTTAAGAAAAAAAACGATGATTTCACTTCAATAGTGATTTTTTAATAATTTTCTATTGGTTTCAGTGTTTTGATTAAAAACAAGAAAAAATACTATATACTTTTTCTTTCTCTGCAAGTATATAAACTACCAAAGTTTAACCTTTTTGGACGTTTTAACAACATTTTGTAGAAAAAAACTTTTTCATCTTACAAGAAAAATGTAATATATTCCGTTTCAAAGAAAGAAAATATTTTTCTCAAAAAAAAAATTATTTAAATATTTTTATATTGATTTCCTTGTTTTGATTTAAAAGGAAGAAAAAATCAATAAATCCATTTAATTTATATGACAGTACATTTTTTTTCCTCAAAATTCCATGAATAACCCGCTTTTTCACTGTTTATAAGAGTATTAACAGCATTTCCAAGAAAACACTGTTTTTCAGGTTTAAAAAAAAGTAATATATGCGATTTGACTACCCTATTTTCACCTATTTAGGAGTTTTAACAATGTTATAAAAAATATTTTCCATGTTAAAAAAGGATGTCATTTCAAAGAAAAAAAAATTGTCAAAAATGGGATTTTTTTTTTTCTTCTTTTTATATCCACCTTTTGATTGTAGATAAAGGAAAAGAACATATAATTTTTATGGCAGTACTTTTTTTTTCTCAAAATTGCATAAATTACGTCTTTTTCATCGTTTTTAAGAGTATTAATATCATTTCAAAGAAAAACCCTCTTTTTTAGTTAAAAAAAATGTAATATATACCATTTAATGAAAATTTCACCCCCCCACCAAAAGTGAATTTTTCAACAATTCTTTACATATTTCCATGTTGTTTTGAAAAACAAGTAAAAAAAGGGAAAAACAATTAATGTTACGTTAATAATTTTTTTTTCTGTAAAATTTCAAAAATATGATTTTTTCAATGCTTTTAGGCGCATGAACAGCATTTTAGACAAAACCCCCATTGTAAGAATAATATATACAATTT
>CM035194.1:20822689-20851662 GCA_020233015.1 Callinectes sapidus
ATATATATATATATATATATATATATATATATATATATGAGTACTATATACATTTTCTTTCCCTGAAAGTATATAAACTACCAAAATTTAACTTGTTTGGACGTTTTAACAACATTTTGTTGAAAAAGACCTTTTCCATGTTACAAAAAAAATGTAATATATTCTGTTTCAAAGAAAGAAAATATTTTTCTCAAAAAATGGATAATTTAAATGTTTTTATTTTAATTACCTTGTTTTCATTTAAAAGGAAGGAAAAATCAATAAATCCATCTAATTTCTATGACAGTACATTTTTTTTCTTCAAAATTCCATATATAACACGTTTTTCACTGTTTATAAGAATATTAACAACATTACCAAGAAAGCCCTGTTTTTCTGGTAAAAAAAAAAGTAATATATGCGATTTAACCAAAAAATATTTATTTTCTACCTTATTTTAACGTATTTAGGAGTTTTAACAATATTTTGAGGAAAAATCTTTTTAATGTAAAAAAAGTATGCCATTTCAAAGAAAAAAAACAAATTTATGTCAAAAATGGGATTATTTCTTTGTTTTCCTTTTTATATCCACGTTTTAATTGAAAAAAAAAGAAAAAAAACATTTAATTTTTATGGCAGTACATTTTTTTCTGAAAATTGCATATATTACCTCTTTTTCATCGTTTTAAAGAGTATAAACAACATTTCAAAGAAACCCCTCTTTAGTTAAGAAAATGTAATATATACCTTTTTAAGAAATACTTCACTTCCCCCTAATGATGAATTTTTCAATATTTTTTTAATGATTTATATAATTTCATGGAAAAAAAGTAAAAAGGGAAAAATAATGAATATTAGGATAATAGTTTTTTTCTCAGTAAAATTTCATAAATATGCTTATTTCAAAGCTTTTAGGTGTATTAACAGCATTTTAGAGAGAACCCCCCCTTTTCAAGAATAATACATGCAATTTCAAAAAATGAAAAAAAAAATATGCCTAAAAAGTGAAAGAAAACATTTTTTTTTTTTACAATATAAGTTTATTTTTTTCTCTAAAATTGCATAAAATTAAACTTTTTAGATTTTTTATTCTTTCCTTTACAACGATATTTATTTTCTCAAAAAGTGCATAAACCATTTATTCTCTCAAGGTTTTTAGCGGTTTTACAATATTTTAATGAATAAACCCTTTTGTTTTAGAAAATATAGTATGCTTTTATCCCCAATAGTAATTTTTTCAGTAATTTCCATGTTTTCCTTTAAGAAGAGAAAAAAAACACTATATATACTTTTTCTCTTTTAAGTTACATAAACTACCCTATTTTAACCACTTTATTAGTTTTAACTAAATTTTAAAGAAAATCCCTTTTTCATGTTACATAAAATGTCATATAAGTCAATTCAAGGAAAAAATATATATCTTTTAGAAAAAGGATTTTCCAGTGTTTTTCTTTTAATTTCCATGTTTTAATTGAAAATGAAGGAAAAAGCAAGAAATATATCAACTTTTTATTGCAGTTCTTTTTTTTTCTCTCTTAAAATTGTATAAATTTTCCCCGTTTCTGCGTTTTTAGGAGTATTAATATCTTATCTAAAAAAATAGCCATGTTTTTTTAGGTGAAAAAAAGGAATATATGCCATTTCACAAAAAAAGTTCCTTTTCACCATAAAAAAAAAATTTCAATCAGTCTTTTCTTGTTTCATTGTTTTCATCTAAACAAACAACAACAAAAAAAAAAAACATTATATTTTGAGACAATATAATTTTTTCTCTAAAATTTCTAAATTGTGTTTTTTCAACGTTTTTAGGAGTACATATTAACGGCATTTTATACAAAACCCCTCTTTACAAGTATAATATAGGCAATTTAAATAAAGAAAAAAATTCTGTCTAAAAAAGTAACTTTTCTCAATGTTTTTCATCTTATTTTCTTTAAAATTGCACAAGTTATTCACTTTTATGTGTTCATCCTTGTTTTACGACAATATGTTTTTCTTTCTCTACAACTGCATAAATAACCCTTTCTTCAACGTTTTTCTTAGACATACAATTTTTCAAGGAAAACACTCTTTTTTTGAAAAAAAAAAAAAAGTATGATTCTGCTCTTCTTCAATAATTTTGTATTGATTTCAATGTTTGATAAAAAATAACAAAAAAAACTATATACATTTACTTTCTCTGAAAGTATATAAACTACCCAATTTTAATGTTTTTGGACGTTTTAACAATATATTGTAGAAAAAAAAACTTTTTCTTGTTACAAAAAATGTAATATATGCCGTTTCAAAGAAAGAAAATATTTCTCTCAAAAAATGGATTATTTAAAGGTTTTAATTTAAATTCCATGTTTGATTTAAATGAAAGAAAAATCAATCAATCCATTTCTTTTTTATTGCAGTACATTCTTTTCCTCATAATTCCATAAATAACCAGTTTTTCACTGTTTTTAAAAGTATTAACAACATTTCCAAGAAAACCCTCTTTTTCAGGTAAAAGAAAAATGTAATATATGCAATTTAACATATAAAAGTTTATCTTCTACCTTATCTTAACCTATTTAGGAGTTTTAACAATATTTTGAAAGAAAATCTTTTTTGCGTAAAAAAGGTACACCAAAAAAATGTCAAAAACGGGATTATTTCTTCGTTTCTCTTTTTATATCCATGTTTTGATTGAAAATAAAAGAAAAAAAACATTTATTTTTTTATGGCAGTATTTTCTTTTTCTCAAAGTTGCAGAAATTTAATCTATTTCATCGTTTAAAGAGTACTAATAACATTTCAAAGAAAAACTTCCTTTTTTTAGTTAAAAAAAATAATAATATATACTATTTTATGAGAAACTTCACTCCCCTCAAAAGTAAATTGTTCAACAATTCTTTAATTATTTCCATGTTTTCATGAAAAAGAAGTAAAAAAAAAAAAAAAAAGGGAAAACAATGAATATTACGATAATATAGTTTTTTTTTCTGTAAAATTTCATAAATACGCTTTTTTCAATGCTTTTAGAAGTATTAACAGCATTTCAGACAAAACCCCCTTTTCAAGAATAATATATATGCAATTTTTTTTTAATATGCCAAAAAAGTTACTTTTCAATGTTTCTGGGCTTATTTTCATTCTTGATGGAAAACAAAAGAAAGAAAAAAATATCTTTAACCACAATATATATATATATATATATAGTATATATATATAGATATATATATATATATATATATATATATATATATATATATATATATATTCTCTAAAATTGCATAAAATTGCTCTTTTTAGATGTTTTATTCCTTCTTTTACGACGATATAATATATTTTCTCTAAAAGTCAATAAATCATCCATTTGCAACGTTTTTAGGTTTTACAATATTTAAATGACAAAACACTCTTCTTGTAGAAAAAAAAAGTATGTTTTTACCCCCAAAAGTGAGTTTCTCAATCATTTTCTTTCGATTTTTATGTTTTGATTAAAAAGAAAAAAAAACACTATTTATATATTCTTCTCTTTTTAAAGTTACATAAACTACCCTATTATAATCTTTTTATTAGTTTTAACAACAATTTGAAGAAAATCCCTTTTTCACGTGACATAAAATGTAATGTACATAAGCCATTTCAAGGAAAAAAAAAACATTTCCTCTAGAAAAAAAATTTTCATTGTTTTTCTTTTCATATCCATGTTTTGATTGAAAATAAAGGAAAAAGCAATAAATATATTAACTTTTCATTGCAATTCTTTTTTTTTCTCTCAAAATTGCTTAAATTATCCCCTTGTTAGCATCTTTAGAAATATTAACATCTTTTCTAAAAAAAAAAAGGCCATCTTTTTAGATATAAAAAGAAAGGAATATATGCCATTTCACGAAAAAATTCCTTTTCACCGAAAAAGTGAGCTTTTCAATGACTCTTTTCTTTTTCATTATTTTCAGGGAAAACAAACAAAAAAACAATGAATATTGCGACTAGATACTTTTTTCTCTAAAATTTCTAAATTGCGGTTTTTTCAACGTTTCTAGAAGTATTATCGGCATTTCACCCAAAACTTCCTTTTACAAGTATGATATATGCAATTTGAATAAAGAAAAATATTCTGCCTAAAAAGTAACTTTTTCAATGTTTTACATCTTATTTTCATTTGTTGATGGATGAAAAAAAATAAAATAAGATTTACGATAATATATATATTTTTTTCTCTAAAATTGCACAAAGTACCCATTTTTATGTTTTCATCCTTATTTTACGACACTATTTTTTTTTTTTTTTTTTTGCTCTAAAACAGCATAAATCACCTTTTTTTCAACGTTTTTCGGAGATTTACATAATATTCTATTTATTTATATTATTTACATATTATTATATTTATATTATATTTATTTCGATGTTTTGATAAAAAAAATAGAAAAAAACAATCTATCCATTTTTTTCTCTGAAAGTATATAAACTACCAAAATTTAACCGTTTTGGACGTTTTCACAATATTTTGTAGAAAAAAAACTTTTTCATGTTACAAAAAATGTAATATTTGCCTTCAGAGAAAAAAAATATTTCTCTCAAAAAAGGGATTATTTAAATGTTTTTATTTTAATTTCCATGTTTTAATTGAAAAGGAAGGAAAAATCAATAAATCCATTTGATTTTTACGGCAGTAAATTTGTTTTCTTAAAATTCTATAAATAACCGTTTTTCACTGTTTCTAAGAGGATTAACAACATTTCCAAGAAAATCCTCATTTCAGTTAAAAAAAAAAAAAAAAAAAGCAACGTATGCAATTTAAACTCAACAAGTTTATTTTATACCCTATTTAAACCTATTTAGGAGTTATAGCAACATTTTGAGGAAATATCTTTTTCATGTAAAAAAAAAAGTATGCCAACAAAAAATTATGTCAAAAATGGGTTGATTTCTTTGTTTTCTTTTTTTATATCCATGATTTGATTGAAAATGAAGAAAAAAAATATTTAATATTTATAATAGTACATTTTTTTCTCAAAATTGTATAAATTACCTCTTTTTCATCGTTTTTGAGAGTATTAACAGCAATTCAAAGAAAAACCTTTCAAAAAACCAATTCTTTCATTATTTCCATGTTTTCATGAAAAAGTTGTATTAAAAGGGAAAAACAATGAATGCTACGATAATACACTTTTTTCTATAAAATTTAATAAATACGCTTTTCTGAATGCTTTTAGGAGTATTAACAGCATTTTAGACAAAACCCCCTTTTCAAGAATAATATATGCAATTTAAAAAGAAAAAAAATTCTGCCTAAAAAGTTACTTTTTCAAGAGTTTTAAGCTTTTTTAATTCTTGATGGAAAGCAAAAAAAAAAAAAAAAAAAACTATCTTCTACGAAAATATATAATTTTTTTCTCTTAAGTTGAATAAAATTACTCTTTTTAGATTTCTTAATATTTCTTTTACGACGATATATATTTTGATTTGATTGAAAATGAAGGAAAAATCAATTAATCAATTTATTTTTCATGGCAGAAGAATCATATAAGCAATTAATAAAAACAACAAAAATCTGCAAAAAAGTGACTTTTTCAAAACATTTCACCTTTTTTTCATTCCTGATGGTAAGAAAAAGAAAATTATATTTTTTTCTCTAAAATTGCATAAAATTACCCTTTTTTAGATTTTATAATCCTTCTTTTGCGAGGAAATATATTTTCTCTAAAAGTGCATAAATTATCCACTTTTCAATGTTTTTTGGGGTTTAACAGTGTTTTAATGACAAAACCCTCTTCTTTTAGAAATATATTTTTTTTTTACCCCCAAAAGTAGGTTTTTCAGTAATTTTCTTTCGATTTCCATGTTTTGATTAAGAACAAGGAAAAACACTATATTTTTTTCTCTCTCTTTAAAGTTACATAAACTACCCTATTTTTAACTTTTCTATTAGTTTTAACAACATTTAGACGAAAATCCCTTTTTTCATGTTACATAAAATGTATTATAAGCAATTTCAAGGAAAAAAATATTTCTTTTAGAAAGAGGATCTTTCAGTACTTTTCTTTTCATTTCCATGTATTGATTGAAAATGAAGGAAAAAGCAAGAAATACTTTTTTATTGCAATTCATTTTTTACTCTCAAAATAGCATAAATTGTCTCCTTTTCAGCGTTTTTTTTTTTAGGATTAACATCTAATCTAAGAAAGGCCATCTTTTTTAGGTAAAAAAAAAAAAAAGGAATATATGCCATATCACGAAAAAAAAACTTCCTTTTCACCGAAAAAGTGATTTTTTTCAATTATCTTTATATTGCATTGTTTTCATGAAAAACAAACAAAAAACCAGTGAATATTGCGACAATATACTTTTTTTTTTCTAAAATTTAATAAATTACATTTTTTTCAACATTTTTAGGAGTATTAACGGTATTTTAGACAAAACCCCCTTTTAAAAGTATAATATATGCAATTTGAAGAAAGAAAAAAAATTTGCCTAAAAAGTGACTTTTTCAATGTTTTTCATTTTTTTTTCATTTTTTGATGGAAGAAAAGCAAAAAATAATTCTTTTTACGACAATACGTTTTTTTCTCTTTCTCTCTGAAATTGCACAAATTATTATTTTTTTCTTTTTTTTCATCCATCTTTTACGAAAACATATATATTTTTCTAAGATTGCACAAATCGCCCTTTTTTCAACATTTTTCGGAGATTTACAACTTTTAAGCATAAACCATTTTTTTTTTTTTTTCAAATATTATGGTTTTACTCCAAAAGAGAGTTTTTAAATAATTTTCTTTTGATTTCCATGTTTTGATTAAAAACAAGAAGAAACATAGTATACATTTTTTTTTTCTGAAAGCATATAAAATACCCAATTTTAACCATTTTAGAGGTTTTAACATCATTTTGAAGAAAAAACCCTTTTTCATGTTACAAAAAAAAATATTGTATGCCTTTTCATGGAAAGAAAATATTTCTGTCAAAAAAATTACGAAAAAAGGAAGAAAAAGGAAGGAAAATCAATAAATCCATTTAAATTTTATGCCAGTACATCTTTTTTTTCCGAATTCCATAAATTACGCCTTATTTAACGTTTTTAAGAGTTTTAACATTATTTCAAAGTAAACCCTCTTTTTCAGATAAAAAATGTAATATATGCAATTCCACCCAAAAATGTTTATTTCAACCAAAAATTGAATTTTTTTAACAATTTTCATCCAATTTCTATATTTTGATGGAAAAAAAAAGTAAAAAAAAAAAGGTTATGACAATATACTTTTTTTTCCGTTAAATTTCAAAAACAGTTTTTTTTTTCAATCTTTTTAGGAGTATTAACAGCATCTTATACAAAACCCCGTTTTACAAGTATGATATATGCAATTTCAAGAAAGAAAAAAATCTGCCTACAAACCGACTTTTCAATGATTTTCAGCTTATTTTCACTTTTCGGTGGAAAACAAACAAAAAGCAAAAAATAAGTTCTTTTTTACGACAATATATATATATATTTTTCTCTAAAACTGCACAAATTACCCTTTTCTAATTTTTCATCCTTTTTTAAGACTTTTTTTTCACTAAAACTGTATGAATCACCCCTTTTAAACGTCTCTCTGAGTTTTACAATATTTAAAAAAAAAAAACTTTTTTTTACAAAAAAGTATGTTTTTAATCCCCAAAAATGATTTTTCAATAATTTTCTTTTGATTTGCACGTTTTAAATAAAAACAACCAAAAAAAAATCTGCATATTTTTTTTCTCTAAATTTATACAAACTACTCTATTTTAACCTTTTTCGGAGTTTTAACAACATTTTGAAGAAAAAACCCTTTTCCGTGTTATAAAAAAAATGTAATATATGATGTTTCAAGGAAAGAAAATATTTCTGACAAAAAAGGGATTATTTTAATGTTTTTCTTTTGATTTCCATATTTTGATTGAAAAGAAAGGAAAAAAAAATTTAATTTTTGTCAGTACATTTTGTTTTTCTTAAAATTCTATAAATTACCACTTTTACAACGTTTCTAGGAGTATTGGCAACGTATGAAAGAAAACCCTCTTCTTTGGTTCAAAAAAAAAAAAAATGTAATATATGCCATTTCACGTAAAAAAGTTTATTTTCACCAAAAAGAGAGTCTTTATACAATTATCTTTTTAATTCCATGTTTTGATCGAAAACGAGTAAAAAAACAATGAATGTTACGATAATATAGTATTTTTCTCTGTGAAATTTCATAATTCAATGGTTTTAGGAGTATTAACAGCATTTCAGACAAAATCCTCTTTTTCAATAATTTTCTTTAGATTTCCATGTTTTGATTAAAAACAAGAAAAAAATATGTATACATTTATTTCTTTAAAGTTATATAAACTACCCTATTTTAACCTTTTTATGAGTTTTAACATTTTGAAAAAAAAATCCCTTTTATAAATTATGAAAAATGTAATATAAGCCATTTCAAGGAAAAAAAAATTTCTGTTAGAAAAGTGACTATTTTAGTTTTTTTTTTTTTTCTTTTCATTTCTATGTTTTGATTGACATTGAAGGAAAAAGCAATAAATATATTAACTTTTTATTGCATTACATTTTATTTCTCTCAAAATTGCATAAATTACCTACTTTTCAACGTTTTTAGAAGTATTAACAACTTGCCTAAAAAAAGGCCATCTTTTTTTAGATTAAAAAAAGAATACATGCCATTTCACGAAAAAAAAACTTCATTTGCACCGAAAAAGTGATTTTTTCAATTATCTTTATATTGCACTGTTTTCATGAAAAACAATAAAAAAACCAGTGAATATTGCGACAATATACTTTTTTCTCTAAAATTTAATAAATTACATTTTTTTCAACATTTTTAGGAGTATTAACGGTATTTTAGACAAAAACCCCTTTTACAAGTATAATATACGCAATTTGAAGAAAGAAAAAAATTCTGCCTAAAAAGTTACTTGTTCATTGTTTTGCGTCTTATTTTCATTTTCTGATGGAAGGAAAGGAAAAATTAACTTCTATAAAATTGCACAAATTACAAATTATAAATTTCCATGTCTTTACCCTTCATTTATAACAATATATTTATTCTCTAAAACTGCATAAATCAACTCGTTTTCAACGTTTTAGAAGATTTACAACTTTTTAAAGAAAAACTCTTTTTAGAAAAAAGTATGTTTTTACTCCAAAAATGATTTTTCAATAATTTCCCTTTTGATTTCAATGTTTTGATTAAGAACAAGAGAAAGCACTATTTACATTTTCTTTTTCTTTTTTAAAGCATATAAACTACCCAATTTTAACTTTTTTAGAGGTTTTAACAACATTTTGTAGAAAACCCTTTTATCATGTTTCAAAAATGTTATATATATCCCGAATCAAAGAAAGAAAATATCTCTTTAAAAAAAAAAAGAGATTCTTTAAATGTTTTTCTTTTACTTTCCATGTTTTGATTGTAAAGGAAGGAAAAATCAATAAATCCACTTAATTTTTAATACAGTACTCTTAAAGAAAAGTCTCTTTTTCAGGTTAAAAAAATGTAGTACATGCAATTTAACAAAAAAGTTTTTCATCCAAAAGTTTAATTTTTAAACAATTTTCTTTTTATATCTGATGTGAATAAGTTAAACACATCTAACCAATTCATTGGCTTTATTCAATACAAAACATAGCATAGTCCTGAAAAATGGAAAACAATTGTACAAAGCAATACAAGGCTGCCAGGAAGGTCTGGAATGTCCGTATCCAGTGTTTCCACTCCTGTGCTGCCGTTGGTGAACTAGGGTCGGCATCCAACCTCTCAGGCCTCAGCAGACGATCCATGGTCTTGGAGTCAAGAAGTTGTGGAGGCAGGATCCAGCCGCTGATTGCCTTATGTTATTGTATTGAATAAACTGATGTGAATAAGTTAAACACATCTAACCAATTCATTGGCTTTATTCAATACAAAACATAGCATAGTCCTGAAAAATGGAAAACAATTGTACAAAGCAATA
The DNA here is from genome assembly GCA_020233015.1 of Callinectes sapidus. Taxonomy (NCBI): domain Eukaryota; kingdom Metazoa; phylum Arthropoda; class Malacostraca; order Decapoda; family Portunidae; genus Callinectes; species Callinectes sapidus. Next base: position 20,832,611 of record CM035194.1, read on the forward strand.
CAATAATAGAATACTGAATATGCAGTAAATAAGCAATATAAGCAAACTGCTACACTAACACAAACAGATGCACAAACATACCTGGCAGGAACGAGTAGCTGTCGAGGAGTGAAGCATGCTAACACCATACCTTCATAAGTCAGCTCCTCCTATGCCCCCAGGCTAACCTTTAACTATCCGAACCTTGATAACGGGTGAAACAATAAACCCGTGAAACAAGGCTCCTCTACTTTACATATAATTATCCTATATGAACTATCACATTCACCCCCCCCTCTACAAAATCTAAGACTACGAGGATTCGAAGCGAGTAGGAGGACGTCTAATCCGACCAGAGCGCCTTGGTGCCGGGGCCTCCTCAATACCATCTTGCTGTGGAGATGAAGTAGTAGCCTCTGGAGCTGAAGGATCCACAGAAACTGTCACCAGCGTGTCATTAGGTGCAACAGGACAGACTCCAGATCGGGAGCAGGCTTCATCATTGCCGAGAGCAGGCGACTGTGGATGAAGGTCACCAGTCTCTGGTTTCTGATGCTCGAACGGCTGTATGCCTGCAGGAGCCAAGTGTTTAGTGGCTACGGTGTCCTCCTTGCCGCTAGGATACCTGATATGAGCGTAATGAGGGTTTGCTTGTAGGAGTTCTACCTCATCAACCAGCGGATCTGTCTTACTCGAGCGTACGTGACGCTTCAGCAGGACCAATCCAGGAGTAGATAGCCAAGAGGGGACAGCGGATCCCGATGAAGAACGTCGAGCATACTTGAAGAGTCGTTCATGAGGAGTCTCGTTTGTAGCAGTGCAGAGGAGCGAGCGGATGGAGTGAAGAGCGTCAGGAAGGACTACTTGCCAGCATCGGGTTGGCAGGCACCGGGACATCAAGGCGGCTGTGATGTTCTTCCAGATACTTGCGTTGAACCTCTCCGCTTGACCGTTTCCTTGGGGGTTGTAGCTTGTTGTTCTGCTGCTGGCAATCCCTTTACCTGCAAGGAAGTCTTTTAGTTCTCTGCTCATAAACGCAGCTCCTCTATCTGAGTGAATGTAAGCTGGCATGCCAAAGATAGAGAAGAGTTGGGAAAGACACTGAATGACAGTCGCTGTAGATAAGTTAGAACATGGAAATACGAATGGGAATCTGGAGTATTCATCTATTATCGTCAGAAAATACTGATTCTTGTCCGTACTCGGAAGTGGTCCCTTAAAATCTATGTTGAGGCGTTCAAATGGCTGTGTAGCTTTGATGAGATTAATCTTTTCGGGTTGATAGAAGTTCGGTCTGCACTCAGCACAAACTTTACAATTATTCACAATAGTACGTACGTCTTCCACGGAGTAGGGTAGGTTCTTGGATTTGACGAAATGCAGTAAACGGGTGATCCCGGGGTGGCACAAACCATCATGAAGGGCAGACAGCGACTGTTGATCATGGCCAGTAGCACCGCATACCGACCTGGAGAATATATCTGGAGCGACGTTATCTTTGCCTGATCTGTAGATGATGTCAAAGTCAAAACAAGATATTTCCATTCTCCACCTTAAAATCTTGTCATTCTTTATTTTGTTTTTGTGCTGTTTGTCAAACATGAATTTGACAGAGCGTTGGTCTGTTTTAATAGTGAAATGCTTACTGGTTAAGTAGTGCTTCCAATGTCTGACACTCTCAATGATAGCCAAGGCTTCCTTCTCTACTGCGGCGTGGCGTCGTTCAGGTCCCTGAAGAGTACGGGAGTAAAAGGCAACCGGGCGATTAGCTTGGGTAAGAACCGCTGCTATGGCTGTGTCTGACGCGTCTGTCTCTACCTGAAACGGCTCAGATTCATCAATTGCCTGAACCACTGAAGATGCTATGTCCTTCTTCAATTGAAGAAAGGCGGCTTCTGCTTCTTGGGTAACTGGAAAAGTAGTGGTGACAGCAAGAGGACGTACCTTATGAGAATAATTGTAGATCCACTGAGAATAATACGCAAAAAGGCCGAGAGTACGGCGGAGAGACTTACTATCACTTGGCAAAGGTAGATCACGAAGAGGCTTGAGGCGGTTTGGATCAGGACGAATTACACCATCTTCCACAACATACCCCAGGATGTGAAGAGTACGAGTAGAGAAAAGACACTTTTCCTCGTTGTAGACAACATTCCTCTTCTTGGCTGCTTCAATGAATCTGTTGAGATTGTAGTCATGGTCTTCCTGGGTCATCCCGCACACGGTCACATCATCCAAGTAGGCGAATGTTCCAACGAGTCCCTCTTCCTTAATGATGGAATCCATAATTCTCTGGAAACAGGCCACTCCGTTAGTAACACCAAACGGGATTCGCGTAAATTGGTAGAGTTTACCATCAGCTTCGAAGGCAGTGTATGGCTTGTCCTGATCACTGATAGCTACCTGATGATAAGCACTCTTTAAATCAATGGTGCTGAACACACGGTATTGTGCAATCTTGTTCACAGTGTCATCTATGCGGGGCAGCGGATAGCCATCCAGGAGTGTGAACTTGTTAACAGTTTCACTATAGTCTATAGCCAGGCGTTTCTTGCGAGTTTCATCCTTCACCACAACCACCTGTGCGCGCCATGGTGAAGTACTTTGTTCTATGATTCCTTCTTTCAACAGTCGCTGCACTTCCTTTTCTATGAAAGTACGATCTTCAAGGCAGTAGCGGCGTGATTTGGTGGTAATAGGATGGCAGTCAGCCGTCAGGTTACCGAAGAGTTGAGGAGGATCGACATTCAACACACCTAATCCACAGACCACTAGAGGGGGCAGGTGTCCACCATATTGTAGCGTAACACTGTCGTGCATTTTCTGAAAATCCTGGCCGAGGATCAAGTCAGAGCACAGTTCCGGAAGCACAATCAGACGCACATTGTTGTAGAACCGGCCATTCACTTTAATGTCAACATTGCAGAAACCAGGAGTGTTTGTTGTGAAAGAGGTGGAAGCCATACTTACAGCCCTGCATGAAGGATGCACCTGTAGAGAATGGAGTTTCACTATGTCGGGGTGGATAAAGCTCTCAGTGCTACCACTGTCGATAAGTCCATCTGCTTCACTACCCCTGATTGACACTTTTGCCACGGCTTTCGATAATGTCCCAGGAGTGGCAGCTGAAGTCACACTCGCCAAAGTCACGGGGTTAGTAGGGGTGTCGGTAGGGGTTATGGAGGCAATGGGACCAGAGCTTCGACACACCTTTGAAAAGTGACCAATTTTCCGGCACTTATGGCACACTGCTTCACGAGCGGGACACCTTGAGCGGGGATGGCGTTGAAGACCACAGAAATAGCACTTTGAATTTGCCGCAGCTACCACTGGAAGGGGTCCAGAGTCATTGTCACTGTTAATATCAAGAGAGGCACTGAATACACGGGAAGAGGGAGAGGGAGCACTGCTATAGGACTCACTGTTTCTCTGGGCAGAATCCAGCGCTCGTGCCTGATCGAACATAGTGGCCAGGTCAAGAGTCTTATTTTCTAATAAGCGTTGCCTTATCAACGGCGACAGCAGACCACTAATAAACGCATCCCTAATATACTCTTCACAATGCTGTGTTGCAGTTACAGCTTTGAAATTGCATTCCTTACTCAGTACCTTGAGGCACCGGAAGTACTCATCCAAGGACTCTCCTGGTTGTTGGCGTCGAGTAGCCAAGGAATGTCGCGCAAACACTTCATTAGTCGGTTTCACATAGAGAGCCTGCAGAATACTTAAGGCATCATCGTAATTACCACACTCCGATATACACTCGAACACTTTAGGCGACACAAAATTGGTGAGGAGTCCAAGCTTGTCTAAACCTTCCTGTTTTAAGGCTGCCAGGAAGGTCTGGAATGTCCGTATCCAGTGTTTCCACTCCTGTGCTGCCGTTGGTGAACTAGGGTCGGCATCCAACCTCTCAGGCCTCAGCAGACGATCCATGGTCTTGGAGTCAAGAAGTTGTGGAGGCAGGATCCAGCCGCCGATTGCCTTATGTTATTGTATTGAATAAACTGATGTGAATAAGTTAAACACATCTAACCAATTCATTGGCTTTATTCAATACAAAACATAGCATAGTCCTGAAAAATGGAAAACAATTGTACAAAGCAATACAATAATAGAATACTGAATATGCAGTAAATAAGCAATATAAGCAAACTGCTACACTAACACAAACAGATGCACAAACATACCTGGCAGGAACGAGTAGCTGTCGAGGAGTGAAGCATGCTAACACCATACCTTCATAAGTCAGCTCCTCCTATGCTCCCAGGCTAACCTTTAACTATCCGAACCTTGATAACGGGTGAAACAATAAACCCGTGAAACAAGGCTCCTCTACTTTACATATAATTATCCTATATGAACTATCACAATATCTATGTTTTGATGGGGAAAAAAAAAAACAAGGAATGTTATGACAATATACTTTTTCGTGTAAAATATTATAAAAAAAACGTTTTTTTTTTTCAATGTTTTTGGGAGTATTAACAGCAACTTACACAAAACCCCGTTTAACAAGTATAATATATGAAATTTCAAAAAAGAAAAAAAACTGTCGAAGAACTTACTTTTACAATGTTTTTTTAGTTTATTTTCATTTTTCGATGGAAAACAAAAAAACGCAAAATATAAAATTATTTTTTACGACAATATATGTATTTTTCCTCTATAATTACACAAATTACCCTTTTTCTAATTTTTTCACCCTTCTTTTACGACAATATATATTTTTTTCTCTAAAACTGCATAAATCACCCATTTTTCAACGTTTTTAGGAGTTTTACAATATTATAAAGATTTTTTAATGTAATTTTTTACCCCAAAAGTGATCTTTTCAATAATTTTCATTTGATTTCCATGCTGTCGTTAAAAACATGAGAAATACTCAATTTATGTGTTTTTTTTCTCTCTAAAGTTGTAAACTACCCTATTTTAAACTATTTAGGAGTTTTAACAACAGTTTGAAGAAAAACCCTTTTTCATGTTTTTGAAAAAATGTAATATATGCCGTTTCAAAGAAAGAAAATATTTCTGCCAAAGAGGGATTATTTCAATGTTTTACTTTTAATTTCCATGTTTTGATTGAGACGGAAGGAAAAAACAATTAATCAATTTAATTTTTATATCTATATTTTTTTCTCAAAATTCTATAAATTACCACTTTTACAACGTTTTTAAGAGTATTAGCAACATTTCAAAGAAAACCCTCTTCTTAGGTTAAAAAAAAAAAAAAAAAAATATATTAGATATATAGTATATATATAATATATATATATATATAGTAATTAGATATATATAATATATAGATAGAATATATATATATATATATATATATATATAGATTATATATATATATATATATATAGCACGCTCAGCTCACAACCGAGAGGGCCCGGGTCCGATTCCCGGGCGCGGCGAGGCAAATGGGCGACCCTCTTAATGTGTATCTAGCGTCTGTTCACCTAGCAGCAAGTAGGTACAGGATGTAACTCGATGGGTTGTGGCCTCGCTGTCCCGGTGTGTAGTGTGTGACACACACACACACACACACACACACACACACACCCAGCCACTGGGGGCACAAGCCAGTACAACTCAGTGCCGGTCCCCAAGCCCGGATAAATGGGGAGGGTTGTGTCATGGAAGGCATCTGGCATAAAAATATCTGCCAACTCAATATGCGGAGCTCGCCAAAAACGAGTGATCCGCTGTGGCGATCCCAAAATGGGTATAGCCGAAAGAATATATATATATATATATATATATATATATATATATATATATATATATATATATATATATATATATATATATATATATATATATCTATATATATATATATATATGCCATTTTACGTAAAAACTTTATTTTCATCAAAAGTGAGTCTTTCCACATTTTTTTTTTTTGTACTTCCATGTTTTGAATGAAAACAAGTAAAAAAAACAATGAATGTTACGATAATATGTTTTTTTTTCTGTAAAACTACATAAATAATGCTTTTTTCAACGCTTTTAGATGTATTAACAGCACTTTAGACAAAACACGCTTTTACAGGTATAAAGTCAGCAATTTCAAGAAAGAAAAAATTATGCCAAAATAGTGACTCTTCAATATTTTTTAGCTTATTTTCATTTCTCGATGGAAAACAAACAAAGCAAATAAGAAAAATATTTCTTTAAGACATTATATATTTTTTCCTCTAGAATTGCATCAAATTACCCTTTTTTAGATATTTTCATCGTTCATTTACAACAATATTTTTATTCTCCAAAACTGCATGAAATGCGTGTTTTTCAACGTTTCTACCAGTTTTACAAAATTTGAAGAAAAGCCTTCTTTTTTTAAGTACAAGTATATTTTTACCCAAAAATGATTTTTTCAATAATTTTCTTTTGATTTCCATATTTTGATTAAAAACATGAAAAATATGAATGAATTTTTTTTACGACACTATATATGTATTTTTTTCTTTAAATTTATATAACTACCGTATTTTAGCCTATTTAGGAGTCTTAACAATATTTTGAAGAAAAACCTTTTTCATGTAAAAAAAAAAAAAAAAAGTGCATGCCATTTCGAAGAAAAAAAAACATTTTTGTCAAAAAATATATATTTATGTTTTTTTTATACCTATGTTTTAATTAAAAACGAAGGAAAAAGCAATTTGATTTTTATGGCAGTACATTTTTTTTCTCAAGATTGCATAGATTATTCCTTTTTTATCCTTTTTCGTAGTATTAACAACATTTTAAATAAAATCCTTTTTCAGGTAAAAAAGAAAACGTAATATATGCCATTCACGAAAAAATATATTTCCCCAAAAAAAGTGAATTTTAAAAAACTTCTCTACTTATTTCAATGTTTTGATGGAAAACAAGTACAAAAAGTAAAAAACAATGAATGTTAGCATGATATAATTTTTCCTGTAAAATTTCATAATTTATGCTTATTTCAATGATATTAAGACATGAACAGCATTTAAGACAAAACCCGTTTCTTTCAAGAATAATATATTCAATTTCAAAAAAGAAAAAAAAATGTGCCAAAAAGTTACTTTTTCAATGTTTTTCAGCTTATTTTCATTTTTTGATGAAAAACAAAAAAAAAAATACGAAAGCATTTTTCCTCTAAAATTACATAAAATTACCTTTTTTTGTATTATTAATCTTTCTTTAAGACGATATATATTTTCTCTAAAAGTGCATAAATCATCCCTTTTCAACGTTTTTTAGGTTTTTTTTCAATATTTTAAAGACAAAACCTTCTTTTAGAAAAAGTATATTTTTACCCGAAAAAATTATTTTTTCAATAATTTTCTCTTGATTTCTATGTTTTGGTTATAAACAAGAAAACGCACTATATACATATATATTCTTTTCTTTAAAGTTACACAAAATACCAAATTTTAACCTTTTTAGGAATTTTAACATTTTGAAGAAAATCCCTTTTTCATGTTACATAAAATGTCACATGATCCACATCAAGGAAAAAAATTAATTCTGTTAGAAAAGGGATTATTTCAGTGTTTTTCTTTTCTTTTCCATGTTTTGATTGAAAATTAAAGAAAAACCAAGAAATATATTATTATTTTTATTGCAATATATTTTTTTATCAGAATTGCATAAATTTATCTCTTTTCAACGGTTTTAGGAGTATTAACAACTTATCTAAGAAAAGCCATCTTTTTTAGTTAAAAAAAAGGAATATATGCCATTTCACGAAAAAAGTTCCTTTTAAAAAAAAAGTGAATTTTTCAATTGTTCTCTTCTTATTTTATTGTTTTCATTAAAAAAACAAGGAAAAAAAAAAGAATTTTGCAACAATAAACTTTTCTGTAAAATTTTCAACGTTTTTAGGAACATTAATGACATTATAGACAAAACTCCCCTTTTACAAGTATAATATATGGAATTTGAAGAAAGAAAAAAATCTGCCTGAAAAGTGACTTTTCAATGTTTTTCATTTTATTTTCATTTTTTGATGGAAGAAAAGCAAAAAATATTTTTTTTATTACAGTATTTTTTTTTCTCTAAAATTGCACAAATTACCATTTTTTATGTTTTCATCCTTGTTTTACGACAACATTTTCTTTCTGAAATTTCATAAATCACCCCTTTTTCAACGTTTTAAGGATAGAGATTTAAAACTTTTAAAGAAAAAAACTCTTTTTTTAAGAAAAAGTATGTTTTTATTCCAAAAGTTATTTTTTTCTATAATTTTCTTTTGATGTCAATATTTTGATTAAAAACAAGAAAAAACACTAAATACATTTTCTTTCTCTGAAAGTATATAAACTATCCAATTTTAACCTTTTTAGAGGTTTTGACATTTTGTAGAAAAACCCTTTTTCATATTACAAAAAAATGTAATACATGCCATTTCAAGGAAAGAAAATATTTCTGTCAAAAAAGGGATTATTAAATGTTTTCTTTTAATTTCCATGTTTTGATTGAAAAGAAAGGAAAAATCAATAAATCCGTTTAATATATAATATGGCAGAACATTTTGTTTTCTTAAAATTCCATAAGTTACAGCTTTTTCAACGTTTTTAAGAGTATTGACAACCTTTCAAATAAATCCCTCTTTTCCAGGTTAAAAAAAAAATAATATATACAATTTCACCAAAAAAGTCTATTTTCACGACAATAATTTAATTTCTCAACAATTTTCTTCTTATTTCCATGTTTTGTTGGAAAAAAAGTGAAAAAAACAATGAATGCTATGACAATATACTTTTTTCCGTAAAATTTCATAAATAACGTTCTTTTCCATGTTTTTAGGAGGATTAATATCATATTACACAAAACACCGTTTTAAAGATATAATATATGCAATTTAAAGAAAGAAAAAATCTGCCTATAAACGGAGTTCTCAATGTTTTTAGCTTATTTTCATTTTTTGATGGAAAACAAAAAAATAGCAAAATATCAATTTTCTTTACGGATATATATATATATATATATATAGATATATATATATATATAATATAATATATATATATATATATATATATATATATATCTATATATATTTTTTTTTTTTTTTTTTTTTTTTTTTTTTTTTTTTTTTTTTTTTTTTTTTTTCTCTAAACTTGCACAAATTACCCTTTTCAAATTTTTCATCCTTCTTTTACAATTTTTTTTCTTTATCTAAAGCTGCATAAATCACGCACGCCCTTCTCAACGTTTTAAGCAGTTTTTGAATAATTTAAATAAAACTTTTTTTGTTAGAAAAAAATGTTTTTTATCCCAAAAGTTATTTTTTTCAAAAATTTTCTTTTGATTTCCATGTTTTGATTAAGAACAAGAAAAAAAACACAATATATATTTTTTTCTCTAAAGTTATTTAAACTACCCTATTTTAAACTTTTTAGGAGTTTTAACAACATTTTGAAGAAAAAAACTTTTTCCATGTTAAAAAAAAAAGTAATATATGCCGTCTCGAGGAAAGAAAATATTTGTTATAAAAAGGAACATTTCAATATTTTTCTTTAATTTACATGTTTTGATTGAGAAGGAAGGAAAAACACATTCAATCAATTTAATATTTATATCAGCACAATTTTTTTTTCTCAACATTCTATAAATAACCACTTTTACAACGTTTTTGAGGAGTATTAACAACATTTCAAAGAAAACCCTTTTCTGAAAAAAAAAAAATGTAATACATGCCATTTCACGTAAAAAGTTTATTTTCACCAAAAGTGAGACTTTCAACATTTTTTTTCCATGTTTTGAATGAAAACAAGTGAAAAAAACAATGAATGTTACGATAATATAGTTTTTTTCTGTATTTTTTTTAAATGTTTTTTTTTTCCAACGCTTTTAGATGTATTAACAACATTTTAGACAAAACCTACTTTTACAGGTATAATGCGTGCAATTTCAAGCAAGAAAAAAATTCTGCATAAAAAGTGACTTATAATGTTTTTTCAGTTTTTTTTTTTTTTTTCAATGGAAAAAAAGCAAAAAAAAAAAATTTACGAGAATGTATATTTTTCCTATAAAATTGTATAAAACTACTCTTCTTAAATTTTTTAATCCTTCATTTACAACAATATTTTTATCCTCCAAAACTGCATAAAATACCTCTTTTTCAACGTTTTGAGCAGTTTTACTACTTTTAAAGAAAATCCCTCATTTTTAGGTATAAGTATATATTTACGCAAAAAAGTGATTTTTAAAAATAATTTTCATTTGATTTCCATACTTTGATTAAACACTTTAAAAATATAAATAATTGTTTTTACGACATTATATAGGTATATATTATTTTTCTCTAAATTTATATAAACTACCTTATTTCAACCTATTTAGGATTTTGAACAACATTTTGAAGAAAAACCTTCTTCATGAAAAAATAGAAAAAGAAGAAGCAATGTATGCCCTTTCAGAGAAAAAAATATTTATATCAAGAAAGGGATTATATCTATATTTCTCTTTTCATATGCAGGTTTTAATTGAAAAGCAAGGAAAAAAACTTTTATTTTGTATATTAGTACATTTTTTTTCTAAAAAAAATTGCATAAATTTCCCCCTTTTCATCGTTTTTAGGGGTATTAACAATTTTTCATTTTTTTTTTTCAGGTAAAAAAAAATGTAATATATGCCATTTTATGAAAACAGTTCATTCCCCCCCCCAAAAAAAAAAAAAAAAAAAAAACAATTTTTCAACAATTCTCTATTTATTTCCATGTTTAGATGGAAAACAAGTAAAGAAAGGAAAAAAACAATGAATGTTACGAAAATAATATGTTTTATTTCCATTTTTAATGCTTTTAGCATTTTAAACAAAACACCCTTTTCAAGAATAATATATGAAATTTCAAAAAAGGAAAAAATTCTGCCTAAAAATCTATTTTTTCAATGTTGTTCAGCTTATTTTCATTTTTCCATGGAAAAAAGGAAAAGAAAATTTTTTTACGACAATATATATTTTTTTCCTGTAAAACATAAAATTACACTTTTCAGATTTATTTATCCTTATTTTATGTCGATATATATTTTCTCTAAAAGTGCATAAGTCATTCCTTTTTCAACGTTTTTAGCGGTTTTACAATATTTTAATGACAAAACCATCTTCTTTTAGAAAAAAAGTATGTTTTTATCCCCAAAATAGATTTTTTCAATAATTTTCTTTTGATGTCCATGTTTTGATAAAAAACAAGAAAACTGTAATATATATATATATATATATATATATATATATATATATATATATATATATATATATATATATATATATATATATATATATATATATATATATATATCTTTAAAGTTATATAAACTACCCTATTTTAACCTTTTTCGGAGTTTTAGCAACATTTTGAAGAAAATCCCTTTTTGTGTTACATAAAATTTAATATAAGACATTTCAAGGAAAAAAATATTTCTGTTAGAAAAAGGATTATTTCAGTGTTTTCTTTTCATTTTCATGTTTTGATTAACAATGAAGGAAAAAGCAAGAAACATATTAACTTTTTATATCAATACATTTTTTTTCTCTCAAAATTGCATAAATTACCCCCTTTTCAACGTTTTTAGGATTATTAACAACTTATTTAAGGAAGGCCATCTTTTTAGATAAAATATATATATATATATATATATATATATATATATATATATATATATATATATAGTATATATATATATATATATATATATATATATATATATATATATATATATATATATATATATATATATATATATATATATATATGCCATGTCACGAAAAAAGTTCTTTTCACCAAAAAAAGTGAATTTTTCAATGATTGTCTTCTTATTTAATTGTTTTCATGGTAACAAAAAAAAACAATAAATATTGCGGCAATACACTTTTTGCTGCAAAATTTCATAAACTTTTTTTTTTTTTTAACATTTTTAGGAATATTAATGGCATTTTAAACAAAACTCCCTTTTACAAGTATATGTAATATATACAATTTGAAGAAAAAAAAATTCTGCCTAAAATGTGACTTTTTCATCTTATTAATTATTCTTCTTATTGAATATGATCATCTTCATCTTATTATTATTCATCTTGTTAAAAAGTTACTTTTTCATCTTATTTTAACTTTTTGATGAAAGAAAAGCAAATAATAATTTCTTCTTTACGACAATATTTTTTTCTCTCAAATATTACAAATTATGTTTGTTTTTTTTTAATGTATTTATCCTTCTTTTACGACAAAATACTTTTTTTCTCTAAAACTGCATAAATCACCCCCGTTTTTAGGAGTATAACAACTTTTTAAAGAAAAAAACTCTAAAAAAAAGGATGTTTTTAGTAATAAAGTTTTTTTTCAATAATTTTCTTTTCCTTTCAATATTTTGATTAAAAACAGGAAAAAACACTAGATACATTTTTTTTCTCTGAATGTATATAAACTATCCAACTTTAATATTTTTAGAGGTTTTAACAACGTTTTTGTAGAAAAAAAACCTTTTCCATGTTCAAAAAATGTAATATAGGCCGTTTCAAGCAAAGAAAATATTTCTGTCAAAAAAGGGATTATTTAAATATTTTTCTTTTAATTTCCATGTGTTGATTATAAAGGAAGAAAAGATCAATAAATCCATTTATTTTTTTATGGAAGTACATTATCAAAATTCCATAAACTACCTCTTTTTCAATGTTTTTAGGAGTATTAACAACGTTTTAGAGAAAACACACTTTTTCAGGTAAGAAAAAAATAATGTATGCGATTTCACCAAAAAAAGCTTATTTTCACCAAAAAAGGGAATGTTTCAACAATTATCTATTTATTTCCATGTTTTGATGGGAAACAAGTAAAAAAAAAATGTTATGGCAATATGCTTTTTTCTGTAATATTTTCTAAATAACGGTTGGTTTCAATGTTTTTAGTATTAACAGCATCTTAGACAAAATCCGTTTTACAGGAATAATATATCCAAATTCATCATTAAAAAAACTCTGCCTAAAAAGTGACTTTTTCAATGTTTTTAATCTTATTTTCATTTTTCGATGGAAAACAAAATATGCAAAAAATGAATTCTTTTTACGACAATATATATATATATATATATATATATATATATATATATATATATATATATATATATATATATATATATATATATATTGTTACGACCCCAGGTTAAACCCTGACAAGGTTCCCAACCCAACTGGGGAGACCTGTCAATAAGAGAAGTCAATGAATAGTAAGGCCACGTTACAACGGGTTTAAAGCTTTGGGTTAACTCAGGGGTGTAACTAGAAAAGAAAAAAAAAAAGATAAAATTAATATAATGAACATAAGTTCTAGGGGATGGAGACTTAAGAAAAGAGTCTCATATATTCACAAGGTTTATTCACAAATAATTAAGATTAGGAATTAAGTTTAACCAGGATAAAAATAAGTCAGGTCCGTTACCGTTAAGGGAATTATAATCACTTCCAGTAAAATTAAAATAACACAAAAATTAAAATGTTTCACCTCAAAAATAGGAATAATTCAAGAACTAAGAGACACCAAAATAACTGAGAAAGATCCACACACGCTGGTGATCACATACACACCAGTTCAGAAACCGAATAAATCCCGGATTACACAGAGAAAATAATCACCAGAACACACCATAATAACGTTCACAAGAAAATAGCACCACAAATTGTTAACACCCGTAGCTGAATCACCATAATAAGAAATGAACCCAACACAATGCAATAATGATGCTAAGATAAAGGAAACCGGGCGGGCACCTACAAAATGGCTTTCCTGAGGGGATTACACGAATCACGAAAAACACCCGTCACCACCCTCGCCAAAATACCACAATAAATCAAGGACAAACCCTTACACCAAATAACCCGTAAAACATCTCAACACATTGGCAATAATTGTGCCTAAAAGACAGAATCCTAGCACCAAGAATAAGAACAATAGAAAAATACTCAGCACGGTACAAAGAGAGACACCACAGCGTCTGGTCCCCTCGCCCCTCGCCCGCTCGCTCAGGTCTGTCCCTCCCCTGACCGGTTTTCGTCCGTCGCGCTTCTCTCCCTAATTACAACTCCCTAACGCGAACGGAAATTAAACTATTATTCTAACAATACATTTACACAATTATAATATAGATACATGCATCACAAATAAATTCATATATGGCACTACATAATTAGCTTCCCTCGGCGGAGCGACGCGGTGCGTACTCGACCTTCACAGAGCAGCCTTGTTTGTCACATAAATTCCGCTGACCTGACAAAACGTGACCCGGCTAGTCACCAAAGAACCTTCTAGACGCTACGCAGTTATGTGAACATTACAATATATTTACGAATAACGAGATTACATACATATAGTAAATAATAGTATAAGGTATATATAAAGAATGGGCTGTCCTGGGAACATTACATAAAGTTACATACAAACAAACATTGCTCGCAGGACACCAATAATAATATTTAACGTCAATACCTGACGGTCGTAACACGCCCACATCAAAAGGCAGGTCTGGCTCAGCATGAAACCACTACAGAGAAATTCAAGAATTAAGAAACTGAGCAAGACCTGGCTAAACCCTTGACAGACCGTCAGCTAGGACATTATGAACACCCTTCACATGCTGTACATCCAGATTCTACTCTTGCAGCAATAAACTCCATCTAGTGAGGCGCTGATTTTTATTTTTAAATTTATCCAAAAATTTCAGGGGGTGGTGGTCTGTATAAATAGTAATAACAGGACCAGAAGGAGGTAGATAAGCTGAAAAGAACTGCAAAGCCAGAATGATGGCTAGAAGCTCCTTCTCCACCACAGAGTAATTCTGTTGAGCAGAATTAAATTTCCTACTAAAGTAACTGATAGGATGATCAACATCATTATGGTCACTTAGTAGTAGCACTGCCCCTGCGCCAAGATTACTAGCATATGTTGCTAATTTGAAAGGACGTTTGAAGTCCGAAGAATGCAAGATGGGACGATTAGTGAGTAAATCCTTGATGGACTGAAAAGCATGTTCACACTCAGGGGTCCATTGGAACCTTTTCCCCTTTTTCAACAGTTCAGTAAGGGGGGCAGTGACATCAGAAAAATTAGTTACAAATCTCCTGTAGTATCCAATCATACCTAAGAAACGTTGTAGGCCCCTCCTATTCTCTGGACGTGGAACCTTTGCAATAGCCTCCGCTTTACTAAGGGGAGGACACACTTTACCCTGGCCTACAATGTATCCTAGATACTGTACATGGGCTTTAACAAACTCACACTTTTTCAAATTCAGTACGAGGGAGGCCTCCGACAAACGAAACAACACTTTCTCTAGATGCACCAAATGGTCCTCCCACGTATCACTGAACACAATGAGGTCATCTATGTATACTGCACAGTTATCAATGTCAGCCACTAACTGGTTCATGAGACGCTGGAAAGTAGCCGGAGCATTTTTAAGCCCATAAGGCATGACCTCAAACCTATAAGTACCTTGTGGCGTCACAAAAGTGGAAATGTCTTTGGCTCTCTCGGTCAGGGGTATTTGCCAGTATCCCCGCACAAGATCAAGTTTAGTTACAAACTTAGCACACCCTAAGGCGTCAATACATGCATCCACTCTTGGCAAGGGATAAGAGTCTGACTTTGTGAGAGAGTTCACTTTCCGATAATCTACACAGAAACGGAACGTGCCATCAGGCTTGGGAACTAAAGTCACGGGTGACGACCACTCACTAATACATGGTGTAACAAGACCACGGTCAAGCATATACTTTATCTCAGCCTGCATGGCCTGGTAACGACTAGGATGAACTCTATAAGGGGGCAGTTTGACAGGCGTAGAACAACCCACATCTATATCATGATAAGTTAGGTTAGTTTGTCCAGGGGAGTCACCAAAAACAGACGGATACTTTTGTAAAAGGGACACTAGTTCAGTAGACTGGGGAGAAGTGAAGTGTGACAGCGTCTCGTTCAACTGAGCAAAAGCGTCACTGTTTTCCTCCGACCACTGCGTCACACTTTGAAAGCACGGGGGAAAACTAAGCTCATCACTCTCAAAATCACCTTCATCCTGGATCAATCTACATGCAACACTAGGCAAGGAATGGGAACGGTGATATGGCTTCAACATGTTTACATGACAGAGTTGATGCCTTTTCCGCCTATCAGGTGTTTCTACAAGATAATCCGTCTCACCCACTCGCTTGCAAACTCTATAGGGTCCCAAAAACTTTGCAGATAACGGTTGACCCTGGAATGGTAGCAACACTAGCACTTCATCATTCTCCTGGAACGTTCTTTCCCTCGCTTTTTTATCATACCATTCCTTCATATGGCCTTGAACCTGAGTTAAGTTAGTATGGGCCATCTGTAAGCCCTGAGCGAGGCGTTCCTTAAAGTCAGTCACATATTGCAACACACTAGGAGGAGGACCAACAGTACCACTCTACCTCTCCTTCACTAACATCAACGGTCCTCGAACGTGATGTCCAAAAATTAACTCATGTGGGGAAAAACCAAGAGATCCTGAGGGCACCTCTCGGGTGGCAAACAGTAAGAAGGGAACCCCTTTATCCCAATCCTGTCCCGTTTCCTCACAGTATTTACGTAGCATAGACTTCAATGTCTGGTGGTAGCGTTCAAGTGCGCCCTGTGACTGAAGATGGTACGCACTAGAAACTACATGTGCTATGCCTAATTCTGCTAAGCTCTCCCCAAACAACGTGGACATAAAGTTTGTGCCCTGATCTGATTGTACCTCCAAAGGCAACCCAAACCTTGTAAAAAAGTGCAAAAGTTCCCTTACCACTACCTTGGCATGAATAGTGCGTAGAGGGATAGCCTCAGGGTATCTCGTGGCCACATCAAGAATTGTAAGGAGGTAACTATACCCTGAAGAAGTTTTAGGTAAGGGTCCCACAACGTCCACAATGATCCTCTCAAAGGGGTTTTGCATGACAGGTATAGGTTTAAGTGGGCTAACAGGCACTGGTTGGTTTGGCTTACCAGCGACTTGACAAGGGTGACACTCCTTGACGAAGCAGGAGACATCCGTCTTCATGTGCTTCTAGTAGAAGTGTTTCCTCAAGCGTTGTAGGGTTTTGCGGACTCCAAGATGTCCAGCATGAGCCATCTCCAGCAGCTGACGGCGACAATGCTGTGGGACCACGAGCTGGTGTGAATCCCACACTTCATCATCAACATTAACATGAAGGGGTCTATACCTCCTCCATAATAACCCATTTTTCACATAAAATACAACACCACTTTCATTTTGACATACATCCTCATTCACTGCAATATTCCTAAGAGGTGTAAGCTGAGGATCACTCAACTGTAACTCCCTAAATTTAGACAAACCAGTATCATTGAAGGGAGTAGGTAATGGGGGTTCAAACATTTGAGCCAGAGCACCTTCCTCAACTGCAGCAGGCACGTCAAGCTGGCTAATCACTGCACCATCAACCCCCACACTACCCTTATCACTGTTCTCACCCATACCACTCTCCGCCACACTCTCAGGGGGAGTGTTCATCACCTTTGCCATAGAACGAGTTACGGCACACACATTAAACACCTCAGGATGCTGCTGCTCCAAAGATACAGTTTCTGGAACACACACAGGCGCGCTAGAAACAATGGGATGAGGAAAAACTTTGGCACCTGCAATGTCATTCCCTAGGAGAAGGTCTATACCTGGTATTGGTAGGCTTTCAACTACGCCCACATCTGCTGTTGCCTTCACCAGTTCACAATCTAAATGAACATTTACGTTGGGGAATGTATCAAATCCAGCAACCCCTCTAATAAGAATACTCTCACAACTTTCAAGTGGTTTACCCGTAGGGTTAATGAGCAAAGATCCAGTAGCTCCAGTATCCCTAAGAATAGTAACAGGGTATTTCTGACCACTAAGAGTAACATAACCAGGAAAAACAAAGGGACGGCATGACTCAATAGGGGTGGAAGTATAAGACAAAACAACATCACTTCCCGGTTTAGTCTGGTCCGCAGCTGGTGTGCTCTTCACCACCTGGGCAATCGGACGAGTATCTTGTGGGTCAGCCACACATGTCATCTGTGGAGCTGGAAGACGCATCCTCGAGCCGGCGAACGAGAATGCATGAGACTTTGTCACACCACCACTACCGTGCTTAGCAAAGCATCGGTTCTCAGTGTGCCCCGATTTACGGCAATAGTTACAATAATAGGGGGAATTAAATCTTGCCGGGGGCGGTTGTGGTTTCCTAGGAGGCTGGAAAGCACCCATGCCAGGAACTTTGTTAGGGTGATGGACAGGTTTTTTAGGAAAATTGGATCTACCAGACCATTGAGAATTCTTGTGAGGTTGAAAAGGATGGTTAGTGTTGGTAGGACGATTAGTCAGACCCCGAGCAGGATCAAGGTCACCAGCACCATACGCAGCTCTCATATCAACCCAGTAATGGTCAGCCTGAGTGGCAGCAAATTTAACTTGGCTGAGATCAATGTTCTTATCTCTGAGGTAGAAGTCTGTCTCCTTTGGCACTTTTGACAAAAATTGTTCCACTAATACCAACTGATACAATTTGGCACCATCCACCTCCTCATCACCATTCATTACATCACAGGATCTGAGCCACATAAAAAATGAATGTTCAAGCCTGGTAGCAAAATCCATGTATGACTCCTCAGGCTTTTTATGAACTTTCCTAAAAGTTTGCCGGTAGGCTTCAGGAGTAAGAGTGTATATTTTAAGAATCTCAGATTTCATGTAATCATAATCAGCGCACTGAGAAAATGTAAGGTTATCATAAACTTTTCTGGCTTTCCTCGTAAAAGAAGTCTGGGCAATTACTGACCATTCCTTCCTCGGCCACTCCAGACCCATGGCTGTTTTCTCAAATCCATTGAAAAATCCTAACACATCATTTTCATTAAAAGAGGGAATAACCTTGATGCGATCAGAGAAGTTTTTACAGAAGCTAGACTGTTGGTGAGGAGAGCCAGTTAATCCTCCTGCCTGAAGTTTCTCACGTTCAAGCCTAATTTTATCCTGTTCTAGCTCTAATTCCTTAAGTCTGAGATACGCACTAGAACTCAAAGCAGGGGGAATTACCTCAGGATGAA
>CM035194.1:20890479-20919122 GCA_020233015.1 Callinectes sapidus
AGCATCCTTTTGGCCTCCTCTATGCCTGGTTATCCCTTTCGGAGACGACCGGATAAGAAGTATCGATTTAAGGATAGAGTGCCACATGACCATATAGCCACAGTTGGCGTTGACGAACTGTGCTGGTAATCGGCCTCGAATCAATCTCATGGAACAATCGCTGATTTGACACAGTCACACCAGCGGCATCCCATGATCTTGTGAAGACATGTAGTCCTAAAATAGTCTTTTCAGATCGATAGTCAGTATCCATGTCTCACAAACATAGAGTAAGACAGGGATTACCAGTGATTTGAAGATTCAAATCTTCGTTCATCTGTATAGGTACCAACAACACTAAATACTTGTGTTGAGTGAGTCCATAACGCAGTGGGCCAGGCCAATCTTCCGTAAAATTTGCAGGCTCAACCTACCATCGTTATACACTACACTACCAAGGTGTGTGAGTTCTTCCGAGAACCCAATTTCCTTGCATCATACATGAATAGACTGTCCAGTTACCTCCCAAACACCTGGACCTTGGTCTTGCCAATGCAGTGCCTCTAGCACCATTACCAAAAGTTCCAGTGACTCAGCAAAGATTACTGCATCATCGGCAAAAGCAAGATCTATAATCTCAGTATTGCCGACAGATGCCCCACAATGACTTTTGCCTACAACTCTGCCTAGTACCCAGTACATACATGTTTTAAAAAGTGATGGAGCAGGCACGCATCCCTGCCTCACTCCCAAATTAACGGGAAAGAAGCTGGAAACGCCCCCACCACACGTCACAACACTAGCAGTCCCGGAGTACGGGCCAATAATCCTTGCAGGAATGTTGGCTAGAAGTAGCTACACCAACATAAGTCGTCCAAGTGAGTCTGATACTTGTGGCGAGCGGTCAACTGGTTAATTTATATATTATACTTCTCAGACTCAGGTTTGGAAGGAAACTCAGATTATAAAAGTTAATATATTAGGGATGATATTTACAATGGTTTCAAGACACACGATTAGAACGTAATGTCACTGTCTTTCTCGGATAAGTGTTAAGTCTGTCTCTTGGGAGATCACTTAGAGAACACTTGAGTCCCGAGAACACACACGTTTAGGGCACACACCTTCGGGGCACACACAGTTCGTTCCCTCAACCACCACACGAGCCGGCTGTCTTCCTTCTGCCTTGTCCGGCAGACGACCGGCGGCGGCCCTATTGGGACAGCCCAACAGGCAACAGCCTCTCACCACCGCTCGTTTCCTTCTCTCTTGGTGCGGCCCGCCGCACCTCACGCCGCAGGAAACTGCTGACTCCAAGGCGTGGTCATGTGAATGTGATGCAGGGATGGGTGTGTGTGTGTGATGCTTCAGTGTTCAAGTACATTATTTTATCTCATATAGTGATGTCTTATAAACAACATCCTACTTAAAGAGTTTATATTATTATATTTTAGTAAATGTAACATCCTATGGATGCAATAACAATTGAAATGCCAAGTTATATATATATATATATATATATATATATATATATATATATATATATATATATATATATATATATATATATATATATATATATATAAGCACATACAACTCCTTGTAGAGGACAAAGCTGTGTCAGCATTTCTGAAGTATTGCACCATCTTATAGAGATGTTGCATCAGATTATATCTACATAAATATATACAATGAATTCCTACCTATCATGTCCCTAACATCGCTCGGTCACCTACAACATCGCGTCCTTGCGATGTCCTGAAGACATGTACCTATCCATGTTAAACTGGTGTACCTTCAGTGTGTTCTGGCTGTTGCTGGAGTTTTACTTTAAGATCATAATGCAATGACGTAGCTCGTTTAAAACAACAGTACAAGGTCACGAAGACAATACAGAAGATGAGAATAGTACAATCACAGTAGGAAAATGCACATAAGAACCAAGATATATAGGTAGAGATATAGGTATTGCATTGTTTTAATTTGCATGGTGCCCTGCTGTATCAGTTGCACCTAATGATTCACTGAGTAAGATGAAAACATCACGGCTCCTTTCAGCAATTGAAACAGTGTGCTCCTTAACTCAGAATTTAGCAAAAACCGTTTATTTTATGTTTCTCTCGCACTGTAGGAAGTGTGGTTTCCACTGCTTGTCTTGCCATTTTTAGGTTGACTAGAACCTTCTATGCATATGTCAGAGCCTACACGTGCGTTTTGAACGGAGAAAGGGACGTGCGTGACTACAAGGTCTGGAATGACATGACTTCCAATTACCGTAGCCTAAACAACTATCCATTTCCCTTAATGCAATAATTGTTCAGAAGTACCTGATGAATCTGGGTGTCTTTCGACAACCAAATCATCGAGAATTACTTCTAAAGTTGGTAAGCGTTCTCTGACCCTGTTTAGCGGGGAAATCCCGAACAGTAGAAACGGTTTGGGTAAGAACAATCTCACCATCTGAGGAAGCGAGGCTCCTGGGAGAACCCATAGCCAAAAAGCTTTTCCCCTGGTACCTAACTACATTACTATCTGGAGTTACTATCATTCGCTCAGACTTCATAACTGACAAACCTAGAAGACCATCCGAAGGCAGCCCAAAGTTTGACACTACGTAAAAGTCCAAACGCATAGTAGCAGTACCTTTACCTAAGTTAACAGGGAGGCAAACGATTCCCAGTATTTCCAGTTGGTCGTTAGTAACTCCCTTTAGGTTAAGATCATTTGGCTTGAGGCGATATCGACCGCCACGAGACACGCGCTTCAGTACTCGATACGTCCTTTCAGACAGCACATTAACAGCAGCGCCAGTGTCCACAGCGAAAGATGCGCGCACAGGCCCTAATGTAGTTGGTAAAGCCATTATGGTAGGTTGACTGCAAGCGGCCACTAAAGACGCGTGAACACCACGGTCATCGGTTGTCGGAGCAGCCTGGTTACTTTCTCCAACTTCTTCTACCCTGGTTTGTTTCTTGCGGGGCGCGCGGCTTCCCCCGACTGTCTTCCCGCCGTTCCAGAACTCCGTTCTTGCCTCATTGCAGCTTTTAATTTGACTACTCTGTGGCACTCCTCAGTCGAGTGTCCCCAACACTCGTGGATCAAGCAATAAGCGTTGGTACTCTTGTCAGCATCGCTCCTGACAGCACCGGGTGTTTTGCGTGATGCTGCCGACTACCTAGTATGTGGAGGATCCTTTTGGGGTTTATAGTGAGGACTCGCCTGTCCTCCGGTAGCTGTTCCTGGTCGCTTGTCCCTCCCTTTTTTTTAACACTTGGATGCAGAGTGTCCTTCCCGATGGCAATAACTACAGAGGACTTTTGGTTTGCCCGCCGCTGCTACCTCAGCGTATGAAGCTAGCGGGTCCGCCGCGGTAACCGTTTGAGCCGCCGAGGCCTCTTGAGCGGCTGCTACTCCTGAGGCAGCCATGTGGTCCTCACCACCCTTCTCCTCAATTTTTGTTTTCAGCCTCATGGAAAACTCATGCAACATTTCCGTAGGCTTATACTCTAGAGGCAAAGTGTTACTTCGATACTTCTCTTTGAGTAATCCTATGTAAAAGATGAATTCCATGAACTTTTTATGGTTTTTCAGGGAAATGTTATCCCCATTAACCCATCCATTATTTCTTAGGTAATGGGTAAAATCTGCAGATATTTGACTTGCTTCTACTTGAGCCTCCAAGTAATCCAGAGAAGCAGCATTTTCTAGGAAAGTCTGCATGCCATTACTGACGCCCTACACTAGACTGTGCCTTAAATTAGAGCCAAAGGCTTCAAGAAAGTTGGCTTTGATTAGTTCATAATCTTTGTATTCCAAGGGTTCAGTGAAGGCGCTTGCAGGCATCAACTGTGCAGCTCGCGACCCAGGATGTAGGCGCGATCGCAGGAAAGAGATTTTGTCTGCACTGTCTGTCACGTAGGAGTTAGCCATAACATCCTCACACTGCGCAATGTACTCTCTAGCAGAATATTTTGAATCTGTTCCCGAGAAGGCCCTTACCTCAGCTACAGTTGGCAGTACCTTAATGGGGTTAGTGTGCTGAGATGCAGGTGTGGTTGAAACACCACAACTACCTGGTGCAGGGTTATTTTGAGACATGTTGGAGGGATTAACTAGAGACGGAGTGGAAACAATGTTAGAAGGAGGAGGAACTCTAGGGTGGCGACTACCACTTCTCAAACGACGGAAATCATCGCTATCACTGGAGCTAGAATCTCCAGACCGGCGTTCAGCTTCCTCGTTGTCAGACTTTTCAGCTT
This sequence comes from Callinectes sapidus, assembly GCA_020233015.1. NCBI lineage: Eukaryota > Metazoa > Arthropoda > Malacostraca > Decapoda > Portunidae > Callinectes > Callinectes sapidus. The sequence continues at coordinate 20,894,718 of CM035194.1, forward strand.
CTGCTAGTTTCTCACTTTTCAATTTCTGAAATCCTCACACAGCAAATTGAATTTCTTTTCACGCTTGGCCATGAATGTATGCATCAGTTTCATCTCTTCGTACTTCAGGCTAGTTTAAGGTCATTCCCAACGCCTCGAAGAAAATTAAAGAAAAGAGAAATACATAAAGATACACACAAATAACATTATTGTTATTATAGTTATATTTGATATAGGTAAATATAGATGAAAACATATTACATAACAGAGAGATATAAATTACACTACTAGATTTAAAGGCTTACATCACATTAGTCTTAATGCCAGAAAATGTGACGGCTCAGTAATATTTCATCACCAATAATTATGTCAACAAGTAATGTAATTACTTAATTATTCATGTAGTGTCAGCTACTCTGTTGTTTTCTCACCTATACCTAAGATTGCTATGCGCTCCTCGTCGGTAGCAGCACAGCAGCAGGCGTCAAGGCAGCTTATGTCACCCTCACTCGTCCTTGAGAGGGTGGCGGGAACGGAGGGGGTAGTGCAGCTTCCACACAGGCGCGCGCGGAGTTCAAGGGTCAGCTCCGCGATTCCCACGCCCGGACCAAAGTACCACGCCCAATGCGTCCTAGCCAAGGATTCTATAATATCCTTGGCCCACGCCGACGAAGACCACGCCCTTCCAATACACCGAGGTTTTGGTGTAAATAGATGTATTCAGGCTGGGTAGTTTTGTTACCCAGCCACCAGCAAGTATAGCTGAAGTGGTGGTGGTGGTGTGTGTGTGTGTGTGTGGTTTCAAAGTACCGTGAGTGCTGCAAAACAAGCCTTATGCAGGAGTGTCTTTAGAGCGATGAGACAGAGAGAAGCAGCAGCCAGCGCTAAGTCACAACAAATTTGAGTCATGTCAGCGACTTCGTCTTCAGATGCAATGCCACTTGCATCTCACTCCTCTCTTTCTCGTTTGTGTTCGCTCACTAGTTTGTTTCACAATGTTTCGTTTTTCTGAGTTTTCTGGGTTTTTAATGTTTTCCGTGGTTCATCCCACGCTGTTTCACCATTTTATGTAAGCTTGGGATACTTCAGGAACGTAAATGGTTTAAGTGAAGTTTGAATATTTGTGGCAAGCGGTCATCGGGTTAATTCATACATTATACTTCTCAGACTCAGGTTTGGAAGGAAACTCAGATTATAAAATTTAATATATTAGAGATGATATTTACAATGATTTCAAGACACGGTTAGAACGTAATGTCACTGTCATTCTCGGATAAGTGTTAAGTCTGTCTCTTGGGAGATCACTTAGAGAACACTTGAGTCCCGAGAACACACACGTTCAGGGCACACACCTTCGGGGCACACACAGTTCGTTCCCTCAACCACCACACGAGCCGGCTGTCTTCCTTCTGCCTTGTCCGGCAGACGACCGGCGGCGGCCCTGTTGGGTCAGCCCAACAGGCAACAGCCTCTCACCGCCGCTCGTTTCCTTCTCTCTTGGTGCGGCCCGCCGCACCTCACGCCGCAGGAAACTGCTGACTCCAAGGCGTGGTCATGTGAATGTGATGCAGGGATGGGTGTGTGTGTGATGCCTCAGTGTTCAAGTACATTATTTTATCTCATATAGTGATGTCTTATAAACTACATCCTACTTAGAGAGTTTATATTATTATATTTTAGTAAATGTAATCCTATGGATGCAATAACAATTGAAATGCCAAGTTATATAATATATAAGCACATACAACTCCTTGTAGAGGACAAAGCTGTGTCAGCATTTCTGAAGTATTGCACCATCTTATAGAGATGTTGCATCAGATTATATCTACATAAATATATACAATGAATTCCTACCTATCATGCCCCTAACAGGAAGATCCCACAGTGTATTTCGATGCAGTGTACAAAATGCTTTCTTGAGATCGACATAGGCTGCAAGCATCTCATCGAAACTCACGTCGGCTTTCCCCCAGTACGCGAAGCGTTAGGATCCCGGTAACGCACTAAAATTAGTTTAGATGTTGAAATTTGAGACGCACACACACACACACACACACACACACACACACACACACACACACACACCGTGTAGTGTAGTGGTTAGCACGTTTGGCTCACAGTCGAGAGGCCCCGGGTTCGAATCCCTGACCCGGCGAGGCAAATGGGCAAGCCTCTTAATGTGCATCTAACCCCTGTTCACCTAGCGGCAAGTAGATAAGGGATGTAACTCGAGGGGTTGTGGCCTCGCTGTCCCGGTATGTAGTGTGTGATGTGATTTCAGCCCTATTCGAAGATTGGTCTATGAGCTCTGAGCTCGCTCCGTAGGCTGGCTGGGTGACCAGTGACTCAGCGAAGATTGCTGCATCATCAGTAAAAACAAGATCTGTAATCTTGGTGTTGCCGACAGATGCTCCAGAATGACTTTGTTCCACAACTCTGCCTAGTACCCAATCCATGCATATGTTGAAAAGTGATGGAGCAGGCACACAGCCCTGCCTCACACCTGTATTCACAGGGAAGAAGCTGGACACGCCTCCTCCACACTTCACAGCACTTACAGTCCCGGAGTACAGGCCAGTTAATAGACCAATAATCCTTGCAGGAATCCCACGGAGACGCAGAAGATCCCAGAGTGTCTCTCGATGCACTGAGTCAAACGCCTTCTTGAGATCGACATAGGCTGCAAGCATTCCCTGTCGAAACTCACGTCGGCGCTCCACCAGTACGCGAAGCGCTAGGATACGGTCAGTTGTTGACTTACCGGGCGTGAACCCTGACTGTTCAGGTCTCTGATGCTTCAGCAGGTGAGTGCGGATCCGTGTCAGCAGCAAATGGGCAAGCACCTTGCCTGGTACGCTGAGCAGCGTTATTCCACGGTAGTTGCTGCAGTCTTGACGGTCCCCTTTCCCCTTCCAGATAGGGACGACCAACCCCTTCTTCCAGTCAGGGGGAATGGTACCTGAATGCCATACAGCAGTCAAGACAGCATGCAACCCACGGATCATGGCTTCACCCCCAGCTTTGAGCAGCTCCGCACTGATGTTGCAGATGCCAGCTGCCTTTCCACCCCTCAACTTTGCCACAGCCTCCTTGACATCGCCAATGGAGGGTGCAGTTTCGTCAATGGGTGGATCAGCATCCAGCGTCTGCAACCCTGCAGTCCGGAGCTGTCCGCTTGGAGGATCCACCGTGAACAGCTGCTCAAAGTACTCAGCCCAACGAGCCATCTGCCCATCTGCGTCCGATACGAGGCAACCATCTGCTGTTCGGATAGCACTCACCTGAGAAGTAGACTTGGAGCGGAGTTTCTTCAGAGCTCGATAGGCAGGTCTGAGGTCATTAGCATTTAAATGACACTCGACATCCTCAGCGAGACCCCTGACGTACCTCTCCTTGTCTCTTCTCAGAAGAGTTCTAGTCCTACGTGACAGAGCCCTGTACTGGTCATGGTCCCCAGCAAGTCTGGCAGCGCGGCTCTCCTCAATATTTTCCAGCGTCTCTACCGAGGTGAAGCCACTCCGTGACCTCGGCCGTTCCCCAATGCATTCCTTGGCAGCCTCAAGAGTCTCACGTTTGAAGGTATCCCACAGCTCCTCAGGGTCCTCAAGGGTGTCAAGCACTCCAAACCGATTGGAGACTGTCACTGCATACGCTTGTGCACATGTCAAGTCTATGTCATACAAACTACTTGCTGAGGAAAGAAAGTCTTATCTGAACAACACAAACTTGTGTTCAGTATGCCATGCAATCCTGCTTATCCAAATTATACTCATGGTAATATTGTTATTCCAGTTTCGTCTCTCCTATTCTTTGACCGATTCTAAAGAGGAACAGGAGGACATTTCCCTTCAGTAAATAGATAACATCATGGAAATCTTTATGTATTGAGCTTTTTACAACACCAATTCTTCCATGGCAAATATGAAAAAAGACATTGGTTAGATCAGCATTATAATTTATGTCAATACTTTCTTTCCTACTTCTCAAGGTATCCTTGTTTAAAGAGCAAATGAAATATTGGGGTGGCACCGCCTTATTATCTGTGTTGTGCTGCATTATGCATTACACACACACAAAAATGATGACCAAGACGCAATAAGGACGGCCAAAAAATCGCTAGTAAAAAGGAATTGACGGAAGCCATACTGGCGATCAGATAGAAGATTGTAAAATAACAGATAATAAGAATATTCCTATTGAGTATATTAAAATCTTTTGATAGGCAGGAAATCAAAGGAATGGGGCAATAGTTTCAGGGATAACTACGGTCAGGCCTTTAAGAAATAGATTGAATGAAGTACAAGTTGATATGTGAAGTTGAAAGTATTTGATTTGGCAAGGAGCGAAAGTCTCAAAAGATATTGGCAGTTATTAATAAAAGAGTTTTCGGTAAGTTAGAGAACAAACTTGGCATGATTCCGGGTGGAAATAAGAAGCACATAAGATCCAGGTTATAGAATGGTCAAGTATCTTTTGTTGGCAACTTCTCTCACATGTTTAGTACGACAACAAGCTTTTTTAAACCAAAGCTTACAAGGTTTTAGATCGAGAGGAGTGAAGAATGTACGCCTCCATGCCAGCACACGGAAATTAGCATGATGCTTCCTCAGGTCGCTCAAACTCAGGATCTTAAGAATGTCTCTCGATGCACTGAATCAAACACCTTCTTGAGATAGACATAACCTGCAAGCTTTCCCTGTCGAAACTCATGTCGGCGCTCCACTAGTACGCAAAGCGCTAGGATCTGATCAGTTGTTGACTTACCAGGCGTGAACCCAGACTTGTCAGGTCTCTGGTGCTTAGGCAGATATCTGCGGATCCGTATCAACAGCAAAGAGGCAAGTGCCTTATCTAATACGTTGAGTAATGGTATACCGCGGTAGTTGTTGCAATCCTGACTGTCCCCTTTCCCTTCCCAGATAGGGACAACCAACCCCCTTTTTACAGTCAGGAGGAATGATACCTGAATGTCATACATCAGTCAAGACAGCATGCAACCCACGGATCATGGCCTCACCCCGAGCTTTGCTCACCTCCGCACTGATGCTACAGATGGCAGTTGCCTTTCCATCATTCAACCATAATTTCAACAGTTTCTTTAACATTATCAATGGAAGGTGTAGTTTCGTCAATGGGTGGATCAGCATCCAGTGTCTGTAATCCTGCAGCTATGGACCTGCTTAGAGGATCCACCGTGAACCGCCCCTCAAAGTACTCAGCGCAACGCGCCATGTGCATATCTGCATCTAATACTTTGCAACTATCTGCTATTCGGATAGCGCTCAAATGCGATGTAGATTTGGAGCAGAGTTTCTTCAATGCTCGATAGGTAGGTCTGAGGTCATTAACATTCAGAATTGTAGTCTGCCAGTGCAAGCACCATTTGACAAACATTTTGAAGTCATATCAAAGTGCTAAGAAGTTAATAATAGTGTTAAAAGGGGCGACAGATATGCTTTACTTTGCTTTACTCACCTTAGAGAATCATCAGCCCAGCCTACCTAGCTTCCTCAGGGAATCATATCAGTCATATCTTATATCATCATATCTTATCAGTCTCACCTCTTCTCACCCACACTTAAGGTTGATTGAGCCACCTTGTTCTTGAACCGTCGCTCGTCAGCTCGAAGCATTAAAGACAGCATGGTGTGATGTGGGCCAGCCAGCCATGAGCGAACGCGACATACATGGCGTAATGTAGGTCGACCAATCAGCGACGACAGGAGTTGAGCTCGTGTCACGCAGCAGAGAAGCAGACCAGAGTACACCACACAGTTAACCCGGTAACATACTTTCCGTGTACTGCCTGTAACAAAACGGCCTCATTTGAATTCCATCATACTTTGGGAAGAATAGATGGAACAACAAAACGCAGTCGCACTCAAAATGCTCACTTTCTCGACAATACAATTCCAAGTATGGTTTCAACATCCGTCAGATAACTACCGACACCACCAAATACTTTTATGTCGTCAGTGCTCTGGACCAAGAAACCGCAGGACAAACCGTCGATTATCCGCGCGAGCCACCAGCTCTGACAAATACGAAGGAATCAAAAACCCTTTAACAAAACCTACGGTCTCACCCACCGCGACAGAGCGGCAAAACTACTCCACATGGATGGGCTTGATGATCGTAAACCATCCATTTTAATGAACGACATGCTTGCCCTGATGGATGGACACAAGCCCTGCCTCCTCTTCGAGCAAATCTTCTACGAGAAGATGCCTGAAGACATCCGTTTGCTTATTGCTGATGAGGACTTCTTCGACCCTCGAAGACTGGCAGCTCGTGCAGACCTACTGGGGCAAGCAAAACATAAGCAGGGAACCGCTATCAGCCGGGCAACGACTCTGCCTCAACCAGTAAAGCAGGTGGTCACAGAAGCAGAAGGTACGGTGGCCTCCAACAACGCCAACAAGGTGCTACTACCATCAAAAGTAGGGTTCCGATGTCCATCGTTGTCGGCCTCCCTGCAATTATCCAGGAAACACCACAGCCAGCCGCCTATAGTGGCAACCGCAGCCGGCCAAAAACTCTTTCATATCTGGGATCATCATTCTGGGCGGCGTTTTCTTGTGGATACGGGAGCGGAGGTCAGTGATATACCCCCCTCGAGCACCAATACTCGTTCCAGATTTATCGGACCTCCCCTGACTGCCGCTAACCGTAGCAGCATTAAAGCATACGGCTCCCACACACTCCCACTCACCTTTCAGTTTCAGCTATTTCAAGTGGAAGTTCATCATCGCTAACGTCTCACAGCCGCTGCTTGGCGCCGATTTCCTCTGACAACACTCTCTAGTAGTCGGCGTAAAAGAAAAACGCCTTGTTGATTCGAAGATTTCTTAATCTACGACCTTACGTCACGCCAACTTCACTGCTCTCCATCTTGGTTTGGTGGCCGCCAAGATCCTAAACCAATTTCTGGATATCTTAACTCCCCAGTTCACCACAAGCCCAAAGCATGGCGTACAGCATCACATCCTTACCAGTTGTCCACCAATCCATGCGCCTGCACACAGGCTTCCACCGAACAAGCTTCAACTGGCACAAGAGGAATTTCGCAAGATAGAGGAAATGGGCATAGTGCGCCGCTCAGATAGCCCGTGGGCTTGCTTCGGATAGCCCGTGGGCTTCTCCGCTTCATATGGTCCCTAAGGCGTCAGGGGGCTGGATATCTTGTGGGAACCACCACAGTCTCAACGAAGTCACAAAATCCGACCGATATCCTGTCCTTCACATCTAGGATTTCACTGCAAACCTGGACGGTGCCAAGATTTTCTCAAGAATTGACCTGGTACGTGGCTATCATCAAATCCTGGTCCACCCAGACAACATCTCCAAGACTGCAATTATTATTTCATTCGGTTTTTTTGAGTATATACGAATGCCATTCGGTCTTAAAAACGCTGCCCAAACTTTCCAACGTTTCATGGATTCTGTGGTCCGAGAACTTCCTTTCGTGTTCGTCTACCTCAATAACATCTCCGTTGCCAGCTTCTCCTGCCACAAACACCGCACACACCTGCAACAAGTTTGTCAGAAACTGGATGAGCATGGACTGGCTATCAATCTTGTTAAATGTCAATTTAGCCTTACTTCCATCGACTTTCTCGGACATTGCATTAACCAGAATGGGGCAGTACCACTTCCTAATAAGGTAGAGACTATTATGATGTTTGTCGAATCTGTTACAGTCAAAGAACCACAAGAGTTTCCCGGGATAGTTAACTTTTACCACCGGTTTGTGCCATCTGCCGGCAGAATAATGCAACCGATTTCCAAGTTGCTAGCTAACAAACGAAAAGCGCTCATTTGGGACAACGTGACAACAGCTGCATTCAACAAAGCTTAGCAGACACTAGCAAACTCAACAATGGTCATCCACCCAAGGCCCAACGCTCCAACAGCCCTCACAGTGGATCCATCTGGTACAACAGTGGGTGTAGTACTTAAGCAACTGATCAATGGTTGTTGGCACCCTCTCGCTTTCTTCAGTCGCGTTTTGAGAGTCCCCGAGCAGAAATACAGCGCCTTTGACTATGAACTCTTGGCCATGTACCTGGCTGTCCGACACTTTCGTTACTTCATTGAAGGCAGGGATTTCATAGTCTTCACTGACCATAAGCCAGTCACATTCACTTTCGCCAAAGTATCCGATCCTTGGTCAGCTCGACAGCAGCGGCATCTAACTTAAATTTCAGAGTACACTACTATGTCTAGCACATTATGGGCAAGAGCAACCAAGTCGCAGATGCCCTATCCCGGTCATCAGTGCCATCAATGCCCTGTCCCCAGGCATCGATTGCACGGCCTTGGCTACTGCTCAAAGAAAGAATGAAGAGATGGCTGCCTATCACACTGCCATCTCAGGCCTAGTGTTGGAAGATGTGCGGTTTGGCCCCACTGACTCTACTCTCCTCTGCGATGTGTCTACTGGACAACCAAATCCCATCATCTCTGCTCCCTGGCGTCAACGGATTTTTGACATGATTCACAACTTGGCTCATCCGTTGATCCAAACAACAAAAGCATGGTTGAATATAAATTTTGTGGCACGGATTGTACAAGCAGGTTGGCAACTGGGCCTAAAAAATGCATCTCCTGTCAAACCTCCAAAATTCAGCAGCACATCAAGTCACAACTCCAAGTCTTTTGCCAGACCGGCGTTTCGACCAGCACATTATGGGCAAGAGCAACCAAGTCGCAGATGCCCTATCCCACACGGCCATCAGTGCCATCAATGTCCTGTTGACATGGTTGGGCCGTTGCCCCCCTTCTAGAGGTGTCATATTCCTATTCACCACCGTGAACAGGTTTACAAGATGGCCGGAAGCCGTCCCACTCGCTGATACCTCCACTGTGACATGTGCACACCTTCATTACTCATTGGATCACCCGTTTCGGCATGCCCATTAACATCTCTGACAGGGGCTCTCAGTTCACACCCGGGCTTTGGACCACAATGTCGCAACTGCTCGGCACTCAGCTTCACCATACAACAGTCTATCATCCACAAGCAAACGGCCTAGTGGAACATTTTCACAGGCAGATGAAAGCCTCCCTCAGAGGAAGAGTCACTGGCCCTTCCTGGATGGACGAGTTGCCATGGGTCATATTGAGCATAATATGCACTGCCCCGAAGGAGGATCTAAGAACTTCTTCTGCCGAGCTGGTGTACAGTGCCCTGCTTACAGTTCCAGGAGACTTCACCCCGGCGGCACGTGGAAAACAGGAGCTGCCTACACCCCCGCTAAGGCACCTACGTGAGAAAGTGGGCAGGTTGTATCCAGTCCCAACATCCAGACATGGGCTCAAATTAACTCTTCAGGACTGCCAGTACTTGTTTCTTCGACGAGATTCAGTACGTACATCGCTACAAAAGTCTTACGAAGTTTCCTTCTGAATACTGTCTTACAAAATTATTCTATGGCTGTCATAATCGACATAAGCGGAAACCGGGAACTGTCACCTTGGATCGAGTTAAACCAGCACACCTGGATATGGATCAACCTGTACAAGTTGCACAACCCTGCCGTAGAGGGCGGCCACCTTCACAACCAAAGCCATCCCCATCTCAACCAGCTCCATCAACAACAATAATTAAATCCGGCCGCCGAGGTCGACCTCCTGATCGACTCTACTCTGGTTCCGGAGGGAAGGCCTATGTGGCTGGTCAAGCCACCTTGTTCTCAAACCGTCGCTCGTCAGTTCGAAGCATTCAAGACAGCAAAATGTGATGTGCGCCGGCCAACCACGAGCGAGAGCGATACTTATGGCGTGATGTGGGTCGATCAGTCAGTGACGACAGGAGTTGAGCTCGTGGGGTGTAGCAGAGGAGCAGACCAGGGTACACCACACAGTCAAACCAGCAGCATACGTTCCTTTTTAACTGTTTGTTGACCTGTGTAACTATAGCAGTAAAGATCGTTATCTACCGACGTGTTTATATAACACTTTACCACTACACACTATACCCGCCATAACCAGGCACCACACGACACTTTAACATTGTTGTTGTTGTTGTGGTGCTGATGTTGGTGGTGGTGGTGGTGGTTTCTGTTTTTGTTGTTTTTGTACTCGATACACTCGAAAATACTCTAAAATTGTCGAGTACTTGAAATTTAGGTCGGAGTACAGGTAAAATTAATGTGAATAATTTAAACCCTAATACGAGTACGAATACAAGTACATGATATTGTGAGCTCAAGTACGAGTATGAGTATGAGTACATGTACATATTAGAACCCAAGCCTAGTATGCAAGTGAGTGTGTAATTCATTGCCGCAGTCACCTGCTGGTCACCCAGCCAGCCATTCCCAACAAAGCGAGCTCAGAGTTCATAGACCGATCTTTGGGTTAAGCTGAAACCACATCACACACTACACGCCGGGACAGTGAGGCCACAATCTCTCAAGTTACATCCCATACCTACTTGCTACTAAGTGAACAAGGGCAAGATGCACATTGAGAGGCTTGCCAATTTGCCTCGCCTCACCCGGGATTCGAACCCAGGCCCCCTCGGTTTTGTGTGTGTGTGTGAGTGTGAGTGTGTGTGTGTGTGTGTGTGTGTGTGTGTGTGTGTGTGTGTGTGTGTGTTTGTGTGTGTGTGTGTGTGTGTGTGTGTGTGTGTGTGGGAAGCGTGTTGTGGGAAGTGACAGGCGCCTCCCCAAATTTGTTGATAGAAAAAAAATACATATAGCCCATAATCATTACTTCATTTCTTCCAGAATGTTTGTCTCCGTCACGTTTCTGTGCGTTGTGGGAGCAGCGTTGCTCTATATGTGCCCGATGCCGGCAATGGCAGCAATGGTGCCCGAAATCTAAAGAATGGCAATGATAGCAACAATGGTAACAATGGCAACAATAGCAACAAAGGTAACAATGGTGCTCGCAATAATAACAATGGAAATAATGACAACTATGGCAACAATGGCAACAATGATAGCAATGGCCACAATGGCAAAAATGGTAACAATAGCAACAAAGGCAGCAATGGTGCCCTAGATGGAAACAACGATAACAATAACAACAATGGTAACAACAGCAACAATGGCCAAAATAGCAATAACAACAACAATGGCAACAATGGTAAAATTGGCAAGAATGATACCCGAGTTCACAACAATGATAACAATGTCAAAAATGGCAACAATTATAACAATGGCAACAACGGTAACAATGGCAACAATGGTAACAATGGCATCAAAAGCAAAGATAGTAACAATGGTAATAATGGCAACAATGATAACAATGGCAAAAATGGCAACAATAGCAACAATGTCAACATTGGCAACAGTAACAACAATGGTGTCCGCTATGGCATCAAAGGTAACAATGGCATCAAAGGTAACAATGACAACATTAGTAACCATGGCAACAATGGTAACAATGGCAACAATAAAATTGGCTCCCGAAATGGCAACAATGGTAACAATGGCAACAATGGCAACAATAGTAACAATAGCAATAATGGCAATAATGGCAACTTTGGTAACTATGGCAACAACAACAACAAAGGTGCCCACAATGGGCAAAATGGTAATAATGGCAACAACGGTAGAAATGGCAACAATAGCATCAATGATAAAAATGGCAATAATGATAACAATGGCATCAATGGTAACAATGATAACAAAGGCAACAATAGCAACAATGGTAAAAATGGCAGCAATAACAGCAACGGTGCCAACAGTGGCAACAATGACAACAATGGCAATAATGGTAACAGTGGCAACAATGGTAATAACAGCAACAATGGCAACAATGGCAACAATGGTAAAAATTATAATAATGGCAACAATAGCAATAATAGTACCAATAGCAGAAATAAGAACAATGGTGCCCCCAATGGCAACAATGGCAACAATGGCAGAAATGACAACATTCGTAACAAAGGTAACAATGGTAACAATGATAATAATGGCAACAATGGTAACAATAGCAACAGTGGAAACAATGGCAACAATAACAACAATGGTGCCCGTAATGGCAATAGCGATAACAATGCCAACAATGGCAAGTATGGTACCAATAGCAAAAATGGCAACAATGGCAAAAATGGTAACAATGGCAAAAATAACAACAATGGTGCCCGCAATGGCAACAATGGTAATAATGCCAACAATGGTAACAATGGCAACAATAGCAACAATAGCAACAATGGTAACAATGGCAATAATGGCAACAATGGCATCATTGTTAACAATGATAACAATGGCAACAATAACAACAATAGTGCCCGCAATGGCAACAATGGTAAAAATGGCAACAATGGCAATAATGGTAAAAATGGCAATAATGGCAATAATGGTTGCCATTACAATGGTAATAATGGCAACAATGGCAACAATGATAACAATGGGAACAAAAACAACAATGGTGCCCGCAATGGCAACAATGACAACGATAGTAAGTAACAATGACTTCAATGGTAACAATGGCAACAATGGTAACAATGATAATAATGACAATAATGGTAACAATGGCAATAATGGTAACAATGGCAACCACAGTAACAATGGTAATAATGGCAACAATGGCAACAATAATAACAATGGCAACAAAAACTACAACGGTGCCCGCGATGGCAACAATCGCAACAATGTCAACAATGGCAACAATAGTAACAATGGCATCAATGGTAACAATGGCAACAATGGTAACAATGATAATAATGGCAACAATGGCAACAATGGTAACACTAGCAACAATAAAAGCAGCGGTTCCCGCAATGGCATAAATGGAAACAATAGCAACAATGAGAATAATGGCAACAATGGTAATAATGGCAACAATGGCAACAATGGTAACAATAGCAACAATAGTAACAATGGCAGAAATAGTAATAATGATACAAATGGCAACCATGGTATCAATAACATAAAAAACAACGGTGTCCGCAATGCCAACAATGGCATCAATGACAACAATAGTAACAATGGTAACTATGGCAACAATGGTAATAATGGCAGCAGTGGCAACAATGGCAACAATGGCAATTATGGTAACAATGACAATAATGGTAACAATGGCAACAATGGTAACAATGGCAGTAATGGAAACGATGGAAACAATAGTAAAAATGGCAACAATGGTAACAATGGCAACAATAACAACGGTGCCCATAATGGCAAGAATGGTAATAATGTTAACAATGGCAACAATGGTAACAGTGACAATAATGGCAACAATGGCAGCAATAACAACAATGGTAACAATGGCAATGATAACAACAATAGCAAACATTGTTAACAATGGCAATAATACCAACAATGGTGCCCGCAATGGCAACAATGGTAACAATGGCAACAATGGTAACAATGGCAATAATTGTAACAATGACAACAACGGTAATAATGGCAAGAATGGCAACAAGAGCAACAATGGTAACAGTGGAAATAATGGCAAAAACGGTAATAATGTTGCCCACAATGGTAACATCGGCAGAAATGGCAACAGCAGTAACAATGGTAGCAATGGCAACAACGACAACAATGGCAAAAATAGCAATAATGGCAACAATAGCAACAATGGTAACAATGGCAACAATGGTAAAAATGACAATAATGCCAAGAATGGTGCCCGCAATGGCAACAATGGCAACAATGCCAACAATTGCAACAATGGCAACAACAGCAACAATGGTAACAATGGCAACAATAGTAGCAATGGCAACAATGGTAACATTGGCAACAATGGTAACAATGGCAACAATGGCAACAATGGCAACAATAACAACAATGGTGCCCGCAATGGCAACACTGGCAACAATGGCAACAATGGTAACAATGTCAATAATGATAACAATGGCAACAATGGTAATAATGGAATGGTAATAATAGTGCCCGTAATGGTAACATCGGCAGCAATGGCAACAGTGACAACAATGGTAAAAATGGCAATAATGGCAACAATGGTAACAATGGCAACAATAGTAACAAGGGTAACAATGATAATAATGCCAACAATGGTGCCCGCGGTGGCAACAATGACAACAATAACAACCATGGCAACAATGGGAACAGTGGCAACAATGGCAACAATGTTAACAATGGCAACAATGGCAACAATGGTAACAATGGCAACAAAGGTAACAATGGGAACAATAACTACAATGGTGCCCGCAATGGGAACAATGGTAACAATGGCAACAATGAAAACAATAGCAATAATAGCAACAATGGCAACAATGGCAATAGCGACAACAATGGTTAAAATGGTATTAATGACAACAATGATAATATTGACAACAATGGCAACAATAACAACAACAGTGCCAACAATGGCAACAATGGTAAAAATGGCATCAATAGTAACAATGGCAACAATAACAACAGTGCCCGCAATGGCAAAAATGGCATCAATGACAACAATGGCAGCAATGGTAACAATGGCAACAATGGCAACAATGGCAACAATGGTAACAATGGCAACAGTGGTAACAATGGCAACAATAACAACTATGGTGCCCGCAATGGCAACAATGGTAACAATTGCAACAATATCAACAATGGCAACAATAGCTATAATGGTAACAATAACAACAATGGTGCCCACATTGGTAATAATGGTAATAATGGCAACAATGGTAACAATGGCAACATTCCAAACAATAGCAACAATGGTAACAATGGCAACAATGGCAACAATGGCAAAAAATATAATAATGGCTAAAGTGGTAGCAATGGCAAAAATAACAACAAAGGTGCCCGCAGTGGCAACAATGGTAATAATGGCAAGAACAGCAACAATGGTAATAATGGCAATAATGGTAACAATGGCAACAATGGTAACAATGATAATAATAGCAACAATGGCAAAAATGGTAACAATGGCAACAGTGGCAACAATGGCAAAAATGGCAATAGAGATAACAATGACAGTAATGGTAACAATGGCATCAATGGTAACAATGGCAACAATGGTAACAATGGCAACAATGATAACAATGGCAATAATGGAAACAATGGCAACAGTGGTAAAAATGAGAATAATTGTAACAATGACAACAATAACAACGGTGCCCGCAATGGCAACAATGGTAACAATGGTAAGAATGGCAACAATGGTAACAATGGCAATAATGGCAACAATGGCAAAAAAGGCAACAATGGCAATAATGCCAACAATGGTGCTCGCAATGGCAACAATGGCAACAATGGCAACAGTGGCAACAATAGCAACAATGGCAACAATAGCAACAACGGTAACAATGGCAACAATGGCAATAATGGCAACAATGGCAACAATAACAACAATGTTGCCCACAATGGCAACAATGGCAACAATGGTAACAATGGTAACAATGGCAATAATGGTAACAATGGCAACAATGGCAAAAAGAGCAACAATGGTAACAGTGTCATCAATGGCAATAATGGCAAGAATGGTAGTAATAGTTCCTGCATTGGTAACATTGGCAGGAATGGCAACAGTGACAACAATGGTAACAATGGCAACAATGGCAACAATTGCAACAATAGCAACAATGGCAACAATAGCAGCAATGGTAACAATGGCAACAGAGGTAACAATGCGACAATGGTAACAATGGCAATAGTGCTAACAATGGTGCCCACAATGGCAACAATGGTAACAATGGCAACAATGCCAACAATGCCAACAATAGCAACAATGTTAACAATAGCAACAATGATAACAATGACAACAATGGTAACAATGGCAATAATGGCAAGAATAACAACGATGGTGTCCACAAAATCAACAATGGCACCATTGGTAACAATGGCATTAATGGTAACAATGGCAACAACGGTAACAATGGCAACAACGGCAACGAGGTCAACAATGGTAACAGTGGCAACAATAGCAATAATGGCAAGAATGGTAATAATGGTGTCCGCAATGGTAACAACGGCGGTAATCGTAGCAATGGCAACAATGGCAATAATGGTAACGATTGTAACAGTGGGAATAATAGCAACTGAGGCGGCAGCAGCAATTAGATTAGCTTTGGTCTGAATGAGATCGATCTCCAATTTTTGGTTACTTTCTAAGTAAATTACTTACTATGTTGACATTTTCTTTACATTATTTTTTGTTGGTTTTCCTCTCTATTTTTATATTAAGCTCTTCTCATTATGACATTACAATTTCAATATTTGTATGTTGTCTTATTGCTTCAACTCCCTAACATATGACCACCTCTGTGTAATTGGGAACATAAGGAGGTATTATTATCCATATTGTCCATGAAATGATCAACAACGATAATAATTGCAACGCTGCTAACACTGACATCGGTAACACTTCTAAAAGTAGTATTAACAGCGCCACAATGCTTATACTACTTGTCACAACAGCGTGTTGTTCCAGATACACACACAAACACACACACACACACACACACACACACACACACACACACACACACACACACACACACACACACCATCGTCATAAGACCAGTCGTGTGGTCATTTCCATGTATTAACTATTCCCTCTAATTTGCAATGATGTATATAATCCATAAAAAAATAAATATTATGGAAGTTGGCTGATCATTTCTTCATATATATTAAAACTTAAGTCAGTGGTCTGTGCGTAGTTAACCATTAACTCTCCTGAATAATAATATGGAGAGGAATGGCCGCCGCTGTGACACTACACCATCCCAGTGATCTAACTTGATAATATTACTAATGTATAACATACGTGTATGTCTCAACAAAAAACTTGAAGCTTTCCACAAAATCGAAAGGTTAGTTTAAGTATCCAAATTACATATTCATGAGACAATATTCTCAAAAATTTGGTTCAATGTCTAGTCTTGAAGGGTTTCACTGACAAGTTATAGTTACATAGTGGAAGTTGATAAAAAATTCAGGTGTGCTTTTAAAATTCTTGTTACATTTCTCAACATCTCGGCCCGAATTTCTAAACATGATGTTAGTGTGTACTCTTAATAGTGTCGCAGTTTTTATTCTTCTAAACACTTTTCCAGTTACGGGCATCGCTTTTTTTCTTTAATCAGAAGAGGATGAAAAAACAAATTAATGATATCTAGAAAAGCAAATAGTTCAGAAAAGGCGTGGAATACCCTAAGCGTTTATTACACAAATTATAAAAGTATTTTGAATAAAAATAAATTTGATTTGCGTCTATAGGAAGTTGATTAGATATATCTGGAAATCATTTAATACAAAGGTTAAATAAGATGGCTATACTCTACTCTATAAAGACAGGAAAACAGAAAAGGAGGCGAGTCTAGCAATAAAACGTTATTGCTAGGACAAAATGGCGCATTTTCATCATACACTTCTCTTGTCTGTTATAAAACCTTGCAGGATGCAAAGATGGGCTCTATCATGTTCTAACGACTTATGCCCAACTCCGCAACCACAATGTCTGCCCCACAACATATCCAGTTCGGGAATTATGTATCCAGTGGATAAGATAATAATTAAATCTTTGAAAAACAGTAAATGGGATCCCATAGGAGCACCTGTAATAGTGTTGGCAAGGCTGGCTCTCTCAACAATCCCCAGGGATCAAAACCATCAATACTGCATAGCTGCAAGCCTCCAGTATTTTCTCCAAGCAGAAAGGCATCTCATTTTTGTCATCACCTTCATTTAGTAAGTAAGTGGTTTTCTTGTTTTAGGTCACTTTTAGTCTCCAACACTAGGTTAGTAGCAAACAGAATACCTGTTCAGTCTTAGGACTAAACAATACTTTAAAATGAGTTTCACGTCACTCATTTCATTAGGAATGTCTTATCTGGGTTTCTTACAATACGCACACAAAAAAAAAATGATATATCACATAAACTACAAGATGGTGATAAACAAAGATTTTGGTTTGTTTTCCAGTATTTTAAATGAAGTAGGTGGTACACATAGCATACGGCAACATCAACATCAGCTGTAATAAATAGATCCCTTATACAATAAAATGGCCAGTTTTGTGTGACGGTGAGCTTGGTGGGGGATTTCCCCAACATCCCACATCATAGGGTCTCTCTCTTTTTCCTATCCCGTTCCAACTCCTTACACAATGTTCGGTCTTTCTTTTACTCTGTTTCTACATATATGGTGTGTTCGGAAATCATTTCCGAAACCATTCTAGATTTTGTCCCACATCACCATTGAGGTAATGATCAAGGTGTGTTTTTTTTTTATATTCTATTTCTATTTTTATTTTTATTTATTTATCTATTTATTTATTTATTATTATCATTTTTTTTTTTGTATTGAGGTTTCTCCTATCCTCAACATGGCAAATAAGCACCAAAGTACAGGTTTGGCACTCTCCATATTACATCACTCGCTATCAGTCCTGACGCCCTCACACATGATCTCGCTATATGACCAGCTCTCTAAATTTCTCTCTCTCTCTCTCTCTCTCTCTCTCTCTCTCTCTCTCTCTCTCTCTCTCTCTCTCTCTCTCTCTCTCTCTCCTATATAAACATCATTATTTACATTTAACACTTGAGTTACTACATTATTACTATACAGTGTGTAAATCTAGACATAAAATTCCTTTTGTTGGCAAGGGATTATTTTAAATGTCTTTCTACATCAACATATACTGTAAAATTTAGGCACTTCACACACTACACTTGACTTCACAACACCAGACGAAGGGGAAGCATCCTCCTCAAGTCATTACCGTCACTTGAGGTGTGGCCACCCAGAAGGGATTCCACAGACGCTCTGCCTTGACTTTGAAGGTTCACTGGTGTTATGAGGAAAGGGAGAGAGGCACCAGCACCTGGTGGTCTCCTGCCCCTGTTTGCCTGGTCATTCTTCCGGATGAGTGGGTGTAGCGGCAGGTTGAGGCGGGTGAGGTGAGGTGTGTGTTGCACCCAAGCCTTGTGGCACACCGTCAGGGTTGCCACGTCACTCCGGTGGTCCAGTGACATGATACTTTTCACGATTTCCTCGTGTTCCCACAGCAGACGAACAGCGCGTCTCTGTACCGCGTCAAGGCGTCTGGTGTGGGTAGCGACGTTTGGCATCCATGTCGAGGCACCGTACTCCATATAGGGAAGGAATTGTGCATTGTAGAGAGTAAGGATGCCCTGTGAGTCCGGACTACCAGCTACGGAGGGCTGACACACGCTGTGAGGTCTGGCGGATTACAGACATGATGTGGATGTCGTAACACAGCTCACGATCTACAGTGACTCCCAGGATTGAAGTGTGTTCTTGGAGAGACAGTTACTCGCTCTCAAATCGTAGTTGTCCTTCTACGGCCTGTGAGGCGGCAGGGGATCTTGAGACAGCTATAGTGTGTGTCTTGTGCGGCGCGAACGTGACTTGCCACACCTTCCTATACTCTTCGGCTACCTTCAGCTGGCGGTTGATGTTGGCCACGGCGCGGTGGCTGTGCTGGCGGCAGTAAAAGAGGGTGATTGTGTAGTCGTCGGTGTAAGCCTTGACTGCAGGGAGTTGGAACAGCAAGTCATCTATGTATACGCTCTACAGGACTGAGCCATGTGGAACTAATACTCCTATATTGCTTTGAGATGAGGTCCACCTGGTGACTACTACCCAGAGAGTCCTTCCTTGGAGGTAATCTTCGAGCAGCATCAGGAGACCGCCGTTGACGTCCTTGGCTTAGAGCTTAGCTATAAGGCCTGCGTGTCGCACTCGATCGAAAGTCCCTGTGATATCAAGAGCCACTACAAGTGTGTTCAGGCCTTCGTCAAGAGTGTCCTGCCATTCCTGTGAGAGGAGGAGGAGGAGATATGCCTGGTTGGAACCTGAATTGGTGAGGTGACAGAAGCTGGTTTTTATCCAGGTTTGGCCGTATGACTGATGACACCAGCTCCTCAAACATCCTACCCATCACAGACGGTAGGGAGATGGGTCTATAGTGCCTAGGTTCAGATCTGGGCCCTCTTTTGTACACAAGGACCAAAAAGGCCTCTTTTCAGGGTGCTGGCCACATTCTTTGCCATACCGGAAGAAAATGTGGCAGCAAGAGGTGCTGACAGTTCCCTGAGACATTCTTTTAGCACGCGGTAGCTGATTTCATCTGGACCCGGTGTATTTTGGGTAACAAGTGCAGATCTTCTGTGTGGAGTGCTCACATCTCTGCCCGTATGAGGTTTTGTTTTTGTTTATTTCCTCTTTCTACATGACATGTTTGTAGAATTTCTACCTGCTGCCTGGTTGTTGTGTTGAGGTGGAGGCGTGGGGGTTAATGTAGAGGCTATAGACGAAGTGGCGGTAGCGAAGTTTGTGGTGCTGTTTGATGGTTTCAGAGGTGATGGTGGCGGCAGCAATGATGGGTGAAGTATGGGTGGCGATGGTGTGGGCGTTGGCGGCAGCGATGTTGGGTGAGGTATTAGTGGCGGTGATTTGGATGGAAGGAGTTAATCCAAGGCGGCTGGAAAGAACACACTTTTTTTCATCAGACTACTATCATTGTTTCCTTCTTTGATGTGCTGTATACCTTCGCCCATGACTCGTCTTTCCATGAAGTTGGGATTTCTGAGGCCTTTCAACAACCTCCTCTCATCCACCTTTCCCCTACACCAACTGAGTTGTTTAAATTTACTTGCCTTAAACATTAGCAGCTTACCTCGTCAACTAGAAACCTTTTTTAACCAGTATTTTAATGCATTTAATATAAAATTTGATATCTTAGGTTTCTGCGAAACTCGTCTCAGTGATGTCATCTGCATCATTTTTCGCTTACAAAAATATGAAGGTTACTTTAACACTAATGACACATACTCCAGGTAAAAAAAACTTTCATATTTCTTTACAGTTACCTGACATAGGATCTTTTTTTCTTAAAGTGTCACAACCATCCAGATTTACAATTGGTATATTATACAGACATCCTAATTCTTGTATTGATGCATTTTGTAATCTATTATCTACATTATTGCATCAGTATCAACAAATAAGGTATATGTGTATATTATGGATGATTTTAAAGTTAATAATGTTAATTATACCAAAATAAATGCTCAAAACTTGGTAAACCATTTCCACAGTCATCATTTCTTTTCACCCATCAACAAACCAACACGTGCTACTAGGATTCTTGTTTCTTGAAGTGGCACAACCATCCAGATTTATAATTGTTACACTGATACAGACATCGTAATACCTGTATTGATGCATTTTTTTAATCTGTTATCTACATTACTGCATCAGTATCAACATATAGGGTATCTGTGTATATTATTGATGATTTAGATATTGATATTGTTAATTATACCAACACAAATGCTCAAAACTTGGTAAACCGTTTCCACAGTCATTATTTCTTTTCACCTATCAGCAAACCAATACGTGCTACTAGTAACTTGGTCACACTCACTGACCATATATAGACTAATAATTTTGATCAAAGTGGAATAGTTTTCAGTTCAATTAGTGATCATTTTCACTTTTTTTTCTTTATTATTGCCAGTAACCTAAGTATTTTCAGTTCAACAATCTTTACCAAAGGAAAATATATTAATGCTAGCATAGATGTTTTTACAGCAGATTTATCTAGTTTCGTATGGACTACTCAAGTAGTGGAGGTTAATGAACTGTTTGACACTTTTAAGAATTCTTTCTTTCAGTTTTATACTAAACACTTTCCTTTAATAACAGTTCAAATTAAAGACAAATATCTCGGTAAACCATATATCACATCAGAAATTGAGAGCTAAATCAAACAATACAATAAACTCCAGAAACTGCATGCTAAATAGCCGTTAACATAGGGGTATACCTATAAGCCATTAATGAATAAAGTTCCACCAATGATAATACTAGGAAAGGAAACTTATTACCGAACAAAATTTGTAGATCAGGCTAGTGATTCCAAGAAAAAATGAAACAGTATTAATAACTTACTGAGAAATGGGAAACCAAAGCTAGCGTCATCATTTCTTATTAATGGTGAGAAACTTACTGGAAAGTGCAATATATCAATGTCATTTAATTACTACTTCAACAGTGTTGGTAACTCACTTGCCAAAAACATTCCAGACTCACATGATGTTTTACACATCTTCAAGATCAGTTCCATTTTCCTTTCATTTTAAACCAACAACAGTGTTTGAAGTCAAATCAATAAAAGTTATGTGAAGGTTGCGTCTCCATGCCACGATAGATTTGATATGAAAATGATAAATGCTCCAGCATAATGTAGCCACTTCATGTTTTCTGAAAAAAAAAAAAAAATGTCATTTGAATAGGGAATTTTCCCAGACCAACTGAAGATTGCTAGAACTGTACTTGTTTTACAAAAGAAAAGGGAAAATTCCCCTCTCCAGAATAATAAACCGATATCAATATTGCCACATATAGTTTTCCTTTCTGGTCGTTCTATTGTTGCTGTGGTAGACGGTCACTGTTCTTCCCCTAAATCTATTAACAGGGGTGTTCCTCAAGGGTCTGTCCTATCACCCACTCTCTTCCTATTATTCATCAATGACCTTCTAAACCGAACTTCTTGCCCTATCCACTCCAATACTCATGGTACCACCTTGCGCTTTTCCACGTCTTTCCATAGAAGACCAATCCTTCGGGAAGTACACAGCTCACGCAGGGAAACCTCAGAACGTCTAACTTCTGATTTCTCTAAAATTTTTGATTGGGTCAAGGCAAACTTAGTGTTGTTTAATACCTCAAAAACTAAATTCCACCACTTATCAACCTTCCAAATAACTATCCCTTCTTCCTCAATGATACTCAACTGTCCCCTTCTCCTACACTGAACATTCTCGGTCTATCCTTTACTTGTAATCTAAACTGGAAACTTCACATCTCCTCTCTAGCTAAAACAGATTCTATGAAGTTAGGTGTTCTGAGCCGTCTTCGCCAGTTTTACTCACCTGCCCAACTGCTAACTCTATACAGGGTCCTCATCCGTCCATGTATGGAGTATGCTTCACATGTTTGGGGAGGTTCCATTCATACAGCTCCACTGAACAGGGTGGAATCAAAAGCTTTTCGTCTTATCAACTCCTCTCTTCTGACTGTCAGCCTCTTTCTCATCGCCGCAATCTCTTGCTCTTTTTTACCGCTATTTTCATGCTAACTGCTTTTCTAATCTCGCTAACTGCATGCATCCCCTGCTCCAGCGACCTCGCTGCACAAGACTTGCTTCTTTCTCTCACCCCTGTTCTGTCCACCTCTATAATGCAACCAGTATGCTCAGTCTTTCATCCCTTTCTCTGGTAAACTCTGGAACTCTCTCCCTGCTTCTGTATTTCCACCTGCCTATGAATTGAACTGTTTCGAGAGAGAGAGAGAGAGAGAGAGAGAGAGAGAGAGAGAGAGAGAGAGAGAGAGAGAGAGAGAGAGAGAGAGAGAGAGAGAGAGGTATCAAGACACTTATCCAAATCTTTTGGCTCATGAATCTGAACTATCCAGGAACCGGCACTACAGTGGGCTTTTTTGTTTTATTTTTGTTGCCCTTGGTCGCCTCCCTTCTATATAAAAAAGTAAATATTAATTTTTTACAAAATAATGGACATAAGATTGTCTAGTTACCTTACAAAGCGCTCAATTGTAAATCCTAATCAATATAGTTTTCGTGTTGTTATATTGTTCCGGTTTCGATGAGAAACCGAAACAATGTGGTAATTATCTAATTTGGTAGCGAGTGGTCCGAGATGGTTGGCAGGCTGGAGAACGTAGGTAGAATGTATAAGTGGTAACCTTTCACTGGGGTGTAAGAGAAACTATAGAGCTTCATTTTTGGATTTACATTGAATCTCTCTTTATACAGCTTGAGTTGACGTGGCGAAGATATGAGTACCGAGATTATGATGAGTCTTGAGGTGAATGATAGTGCTGAATGATCGAATGATGAAAATGACGGAGAGTGAGTAGAGATATGTCTATATAAAATGTCGGCTAAGGCCAGGAGGCGTGACCACAGGAAAAGTTGGAAATATCCAGTTTGGGTTGGAGTCAAGTAGGGTTAGGGGTACTTTTAGACCATGGGTAATGAAAAATGGTCTGTTCCTCATGAAATTTTTATTGAAAGAAGATATTGATGATATAATGATGCTGCCACAATATGAAGGTGATATATGTAATGGATTTTGTTTTTTTTTTCATTACTAAATCGAATACCTCCACATTATCCATTATAACCTTAAAATTAAAATGCCACAATCCATGAGATTCTGTATTACTATAGTGTGATATGCTGTTTAGAACGTCATGTAAGTACTTTTTTTCCATTTGAGCATTGTGCGAATTTAGAAGAAAAAAAAAATTTTTGGTGACAAATTTTTATTTTTCTAAATATTGATATTTTAACACAATTCAGACACTAAGAAAAGCCACGTATATGGCAATGTAGTACATTGTACATAGAATAATACTGTAGAAAAATATGAAGATGATTCGTCAGGAAATGGTTGAGATATAATGGCTTAAAGTATATATATATATATATATATATATATATATATATATATATATATATATA
>CM035194.1:20922250-20937410 GCA_020233015.1 Callinectes sapidus
ATCAACGACACTGTTCGTAGTAGGGATATAATTGAATTCTTACTTTTTGCTGGCGATACTACCATTTTTATTCAGAGTAATAATCTTTCAAAGATCTCAAGCTTATTGAATACAGAACTAAAGAAAGTCTCCAAGTGGATACGTAGCAATGAATTTACTATAAATATTGGTGAAACCTATTCCATGATCTCCAGTCCCCTCATGATTCGTTCTATGCAAACAACAGAAAAAAAAAGTAATATACCTTTTTTTCAGGAATAAACATGAACAACAAACTAAAGTGGAAAAATCATATCGATTTAATATAATCTAAGGGGTATTTCTTAAAAGGCATAATGTATAATTTTGTTGTTCTTACACTCTCCTCAGCAACTGAGGGGGTAATCCATGTAGGTGAAGGCTTTCAACGTTAGGGGCTTGAAGGAAAGTCCTGGAGAGAGACAATCACGTATGTTGTTCTTATATGGTTACAAAAGGACACAAGTACCTCATCTGTCTCGCGTGTGTCTGTCCTGCGTTACAATCTGAGGGGCTCTTTATTGCATTCTGGGCATGCGTGTAGTTGCCAGACGTAGGTAGAGTGTGTGTGCAGGATATATAGTTATTATGTTAGGATGTTGTCTGCGTGATCTAACCTAGTTAAATTATATACCTACATCTCCCACCCCCACCAAGTTCATAATAAAGTCTTCAACGTATGACTAGACGACTGCCATGGCTTCTTGCTGACGCAAGCGCTCTGAACGTCGAAGAGGTGGTGGGTCCTGGGGAGCAGTGGCGTCTGATGAGGGGTCCGCAGAGGCAGTGTCTGGGCGCAGGAATCAGCGATTTCGTCTCAGGACACGACCACACGGCAGGTGGACGTGGTGCATGATATGCCGACACTGTGCCTACTTCGTCCCAGCGATGGGTCCGAGGATCCTGGATGCGGACGCGCTGGTGTATGTTCAGGGCAGGCAGCGTACGGGAACGTGTATTGTAGTGGGAGATGAGTTCCTGTTCCCTGTGTGCTGCACGTCGGGCACGTTCCTCCTCTACCGGTTGCCATTCTGTTTCATATGCTGCAGGGTGGGCTGGTACGCAGGAGCGGAGGGGCTGGCCATATAGTGCTTGTGCAGGGAACTTCCCATGTAGTCTGGTATAATCTGCATTTCCAGGAGTTAACTGTCGAACGCTTCACAGTCGATGTTGCCTGATGACACACGACCTTCATGATGAGATGCTTGATGGCTTTGACTGATGCCTCAGCGTGACCATTGGCTTGTATGTAGTGGGATGAAGTAACGATGAGCCGAATGCCTCAATGCGTCAGAAAGTCAACAAACTCACTCTTGGAACTCTCGAGTCTGCGGAGAATCTGCTGAAGTGGCGAATAATAGTAGCCGCACTAGCGGAAAGCACGGTCTGGCAGGCGTCGCATGAGGCTACAACATTAGAGATGTAAGAGTTTATGTCAGGTTAGACGACTGTCTGTTTTGCACGGCGCTTGGCGGCTTCAGCACTGTCTTGCGGAGCATTGCAAGAATGACAACACGTGGGCTGTACAGCACAAGGTTACCATCGTGGTACAAGTCTTCCCGAAGCTTTTAGTCGGGCAGGAGGGTAGAGTGGAGGTTGTAGCAGTTTCGTGGGAATTCATGGCGTACACATTCCAGCTGGCGAGTGTATGGATCGTCGGATTGTGCTGCTTGTTGTAGTTCCTCCATGTTAAAATCACCTTTTGAAGGGTGTTGTTTCACCTCAATGAGGAAGCTCATGGGTCTGAGGGCAACAATGTTCGGCACAGATATATCAGCGAACGTGTCATTGTCTTTGTGAGGGTTGGTAACAGGGTGGCGGGACAAGGCATCAGGTATGGGGAGGTCCTTACCAGCTTGCCAGCGTGCTATGAAGACGTAAGGAGAAAGTTCTTCCATGAGACGTTGTCGTCTTCAGTTTTCAACAGCATTTAGGGTATAGTGATTTAAGTTGGGGATGAACAGAAGGTGGTCGGTGTTGTGTTCAAAGTGATGTAGGCCATGTAGGTAAAAACTGCATTTCTGCATCACACATACCGTTGCTAGCATCTCCAGATCACTCGTGGCGCAACGTTTCTCTGCAACTGTTAGGAAACGTGAGCTGCATTGAGCGAGACGTACGTGGCTTCTGCCGGGATATTGCAAGAGGGCGTAGCCAATGCCATGGAGACGTGAGGCGTCTATCTGGAGAATGGTGAGCAGGTGAAGGTCAAACATCGCCAGTTGTCGTGGAATAGCCAGTGCCGCCTTTACCTTGCGAAAGGCTGCATCATGATCAGCTCTCCACGTAAAACTCTGTCGTGGGCTCATCAGTGGTCGGAGTGGCTGCGCAGCTGCAGAGATTTCTAGCGAGAATTCAGCTAGCTTGTTAACTAGGCTCATGAAAGATCTGAGGTAATTAATATTAACCAGGGTGGGGAAGTCAGCGATTACTCGGACTTTCTCGGGATCGGCGCTTATGTCTTCAAATGACAACATGAAGCCGCAGAACTTGACCACAGGTGAGGCGAGAACACACTTGTCTGCATTAGGTGTGATATTGTTCTCCCGACATCTAGTAAGAATGGTGTCTACGTGTGGGAGATGTGTTAGTAAATCTCGGTAGTGAACGAGAACATCATCCACCACTTTAACACTGTTAGGGACGCCTTGTAATGCGATGTCTCCTCAGACGCAGAAGGCGTCCCCTGTTGCTGCAAATCCCATGGGGCCGTAGAGGTACTTGAAGCAACCGTAAGGCGTTATAAATGTGGTGAGTGGCTGGTCCTCTTCAGCCAGCTCTAGTTGCCAGTATCCCCCCAGGGCATCAACCTTAGTGAAGTATTGAGCCTGAGGATCCACACTTTAGATTACAGCAAATGGTGTAGGTGATGGGTGGGCAGGGCGAGAGATCTGTTTCTTGAGATGAGACAGGTCGGTAGTAGTTCTCACTCCACCGTTGGGCTTCGGAACAGCGACAAGTGGGTGACACCAGAGCAACGGCTCATCACCAGCAGGTGTAATTATACCCTGTGCTACCATCGATTGCATTTCTTGGTGTACAGCATTTTGGAAGGCCAACGGAATATGTCAGATGTATGTGCATCGGCTGTTCTTTCATCGGGCGTAGTGGTGATAACTGCAAACCTTCTTTCTTTATCAGGAAATCACTGTACTCCCTCAAGAGGAACTCTTTGGCTTGTGTAGGGGTTGTGGTGTTGTTGAACGGGAGTGACGGGTCCCAGGTAGAAGACGGTAAAACAGGTGGCGGCGACACGTGTCTGGGAGCAGCGCATGGTGAGGAAAGTGATGACTGGGGAAGTGCAGTCTTGCTGTCCTGTATATACTCGCATACTTACATGCGCGCGTGTGTCACCTCGGATATAGGTTGAGGGAACTTTGCATAAATGAGTGCTAGATGCTAGATTCCTGCAAGCCTTATATGAGAGTAAAGGGACTAGTGTGCCGTGGTGTACATCGATCAACGTTGTTATCTTCCTCGCCTTCACCTGTAACTCAGCCCTGTATGACCCATGTGCAGGCTTCATAGCTGACCAGTCTGCAGTAAATCTCGGGAGGTCAGGTGGTGGTTTCAGGTCGTTTGTGGATAAACCCATAGCGTTGAGGTGTTGAGGGCCAATGATAATTTCATCTGCACCTGTATCCGGAAGCATGGCAAGATCGTGCATCCCTCTGTAGTAGATGAAAATGACAACAGTGAGAGACGCGGTAGAGGGTGAGCGAAAGGGAGAGTGAACTCGCCTCACTCTTGTGCCCCTATGACCTACATGTGTGTGGCCAGCTGACGTGGGTGTTTTCCCGGCTCGTGCTGACACGGGTGTTTTCCTGGTGTGCGCCGAATTGCCTCCCGTGGCCTTGAACTTGAGACAAAGCTTGTCGTAGTATCCCTTTTTACCACAGAGCGACAGGTAAAATTCAAGGCTGCGCAGCGAGGCTTTTTGCTCCAGTGTCCCTTGTGACCACAATTGCAACACGTAGTCTTTTTGGCTGGACACTGTGCATCGGTATGGGAGCGAGTACAGCTGTCACACGTGTCCGTCGCTGGTCAAGATTTACACCACCTCAGGAGTTGGTTTAGCTCAGTCAGATGAACATATTATTTGCCAAGAAGATATAAGTAATTTGAGACAATATGACTCCCAAAAGATCATTTCATAAAGGCGGGATGGTATGTAGCCCACTGCGGAGACCATTCTCGGTCAACCTAACGTCATCCCCAAGGGCCCCACATTCTGCTGCTGATACATCATTATGATGCTTCTTCGTGACTAACACAGTTGTTTGCAGTGGAAATTATAACGGATGTAGTTTGCCGAGATGCCTCAAACGCGTAGCACTGTTGTACCGTTTCATCGAGGGTCTAGATTGTATAGCCTCATTAGTTCCTGCAATGACGTAGTGTTCAAGTTTATATAACATCTGCTTACTTGGCAGCGTGTTATCAGGAGACACACCGAGGTGGTACTATAGTATTTTTAATACACCAGGTGTTAAACACATGCGCAGCTGGATGTGCTGTTTGGAGAGTTCAAGTGCTGGTATGTCAGTGAAGGTGGCGTAATCATCCAATTGTCTCCTCCACACCTTAAAGCCTGGGAAGGTAAAATCATGCTGAAGGGGAACGGGGGGATGAATGACTGCCTTTACAACACCGTTGACGTTGGATGACGTGAGTCGGGTTAAGGGAGAAGAAGAGGGGGATGGTGGTGGGGGCGTGTGCAGCGGCCAGCACTAAATACCAACACAACACTGTATCAATGCATAGGAATCATTGCACTATGTAACTGGCACGTAACGCACTGTATATACGGAATGTTTTCTGCACAGGTAGCAAAGACGAGAAAGGGATAAAACACAACGTTAAGATGGCGGTCCTAGGTAAGATGGCAGTCCTGTGAGCCGGTTATTCATTGGCTATGTGTGTTCGTACACTCTCTTCAATAGTTGGGGAGGTAATCCATGTAGGTGAAGGCTGTCAACATTAGGGGCTTGAAGGAAAGTCTTGGAGAAAGACAATCATGTATATTGTTCTTATACGGCGACATTAGGACACAAATACCTCACATGCGCCCTCAAGTCTATGGTGAGGGTACTCAGATCTAAGAACTGTCCCGTGACACCGGGAGTTCAAAATTCGATATAATTATCAGTAATGGCATTATTGGGTCCCTCTAAATTAACAGGTAGTATATCGAGCTTGTTACGTGAACCAGTCGAGCTTTCAATGGCTCTCAGACACGACACACGGGGGAAACCTTCTGATACAGCTTCTGCATATTGTCGTAAGGGGGTCGTGGCCCCCGAGCCTTGTACAGTGAGTCCGTATCCTAACATACGTCTAGTTATACTAAAGCTTTCATGTCGAATATATTGCCTTTATAACAAGACTCAGCGGCGCTTAGGTCCGTTTTTTTTTCTGGAGTGCGTAGATTTTTTTCTTGACACGACCGCCGCAGGTAAACCTTTGTCCTACGCCCTTCAACGCCATCATGCCTCTGTGCTTTACCGATTCGGAAAATCGGCGTCCTTCTACGTAGAACATCTCCCACGACATCTTTTCCCATTTGTATGGCCACGGGAGCTACATTACGGAGGAGAAAAGGTACTGCTTTCTTGGCCAGACCGCTCAGCACAGTGAAAATACCGCCTCCTCTCTGTCCACGTGACACGGGAGGAAATAGAAAAATCAATCATATCATCTAATCCACCGCCTCGTGTCCATCTCTCTAAAAAGAGAGTATCAAATTCATGGCGGCCAGGAGGATGGAACGTCGCTCGCATGACGGTCGCGGAGTGAATAACACCCCTTCACCCTCAGACGTAGTATTTATCTATTTTATTTAAGTCGAATATGAAGTAATATCACCATAGTCTTCTCCCAACCATAATTGATAGCCAGTCCCTTCTGATCCGTGACTTTATGGAAATAGTATCTAATTGAGTCATTGAGAGACTTATAAGTCACTTGCCTGAAATCCCTGCCCCCGCCGTTTCCATAGCTACTGCGGCTAAGAGATTCACCATTTATCCAACGTACATGGTAGGCGTTACACAGTCGTTGTAGAATAAGGCAAAATCAATTCCTGATGCGGGGGAAAGGGGGCTGGAATATAGGTGAAAGCATTCTCTTTAAAGAGGATTACGGCGTCATAGATGGGATATTCATCCGGAAAGTCAAAGCCCATACAATGAGCCATGCAGGAGACGAATCTAAACGACAACTTGCAAAAGTGTTCATCGCTCATGCAAAGACCTATATGTACCCCCAAATCCGCTCGGCGTAAATCCTTATTATATCGAAAAGAGCTACCGCCCTTGAAATACCGGGGATATTGAGTCTTCAAATGATTTTGGAAGCCGATGGTCAATTCCTCGTTAATACTATAAATCATGTAACGCACATCTCTGGCTTCAATGTTAGCCTGAGGTAAAAAGGTGTATAGAAGATACGGATAGTCAGGGGCGGCGTGGGGGGTGGCTCACACCTCTATGCAGGCTGAAAATCCTATTTGGGGAGCCTGTAAAAAGTCTTGGGATATGGCAGTCAATTAAGACCACCCTTATCGGGATGCACGTCACGGTTCCCTAAGTTAGTCGTAGACGTAATGTTCGTCACCCACCATGGTTAGGTGATAACTGAAAACCCCACCCCTCACAGGTTAACATTCATACACACCTTTTTTTCATACATGTCCTTTTATTGTTCAGGTAAGCGAACCAGTGCAGTTTTAATGCCCAAAGGTTTAAGTCTAGTGGCTAAAGATTGTATGCCTGGTAGGTAGAATTCTTGCCACTCGTTGTCACATCACCCACGGCAGCCAATTCCTTCTGGGAAGTAAACTTTTTCTTCATCCTTGTGTCCCATGACCAGAGTAGCGAGCTTCTTGAGACAGGTCTTGAAACGTTGCCAGTGGTTGAGTTTAGTGTCTGCTCTCAGATCCGCGACGTGGTGTCCATCGCTCGAGGAGTTCACAGCTTTCCTGGCACGTTGATTGTCTTCCACGACCTCGCCCCAACCGCACTGCGTCACGCAGGCAATGAGGTACGGAGCGTTGTCTTCTTCTTCCAGCGGTGCTTACATAATCAAGGTTCCTTGGGCATCTATGCTGCTCACCATGGCTTGGGAAAGGTTATAAAGACGCCTTCGGCGGCTGTGTACAGCTTCATGGGGGTAGACGTGATGCAAGTCTTTCACGAGGCTGAAAGCGTTACATCCCACCGAATTGATTGCGTATATCAGGCTATTTCCACGACTGGCCAATTGTTCACCGCAGAGTCTTCCTGTGAGTGTTTGGGATCCATGACGAGAACGTATCAGAGGCGTGTAGGCTACTTGCCTGCATGAAACGGAACTGGAGATCATGACCTAAGTAGGAAGTAGTTTGATTTGCACCTGCTTCCGCTGAGAGATGCCAGACACCGGTAAGTGTGGTGATTATGTAATCCGCGCCAATCACTGCCCGCCCGTCGCATTCCTGGCTAGCGGCTGGACCGGCACCTGCCTCCTATAAGAGATGTCAGACACATCTACATAAGTGTGGTGTTTATGTAACCGGCTACCACATTCCGTAGCAGCGGCTGTACCGGGCACTTGTCCCTCTTATAAGAAAGAAGCCATATGTCGCTAAGGGGAGTTATCCTAAGGTTACTTTCCGCGTGTTTTTTTTTTTTTTTTTTCTCTCTCTCTTTTTGCAATCAGTAGGCTAACCACGACCCACCCACTAATCTTTTTATTTCGAGTATTTCTGATAACCTGATAATCGAGTTGAGCAAGGCCACTAGAGGTTCTGCGGGAATTTACCCTTAGCACTGGCTAGCGTATTTATAAGCTCTGTCATGTTCAACCCGGAGAAGGGAGGAAGGAAATTTTCCCGTTCATCCCAGGCAATATTTTTATTATCCAGCATTTTGACTAGAGATATTCCATACTCTCGGTGGACAGGGGCTACAGTGACGCGAATCAACTCGTTTAGCGAAGGATTACTTCCGCGAGTGGAATTCCCCACCACGCGCCGTGGGATGACGGTTATGTTATGTAGGTGTGGTGAAAGCTGCAGGGAAGGTAACAGATGCGGAGGTTGGGAATATGTATTTTTGTGCTATCGAAACAGGCATGAGGAAGAACTCACTCATTTTTTTAGTAAACTGGTAATTATACTAGCCGCTAAGAGTAGCAACACCGTTAAAATGCTTCCCCCACGCTTAGAAAGTAAAGTCGCTTTCTTCTTAAAGAGCGGGGTCTTTTTCAAAACCACTTCACGAATGTCGTTTCTAAGTTTTTTCTTTTTTTTTATATAACGTTAGGTTTGTCGGTCAGACGCCTTTATAAAAAGTTGGATAACATTTCCGAAATACACTCTAATTCGTGTCTTTTGAGTTCTTGAATCACTTCCTTTCTCAGTTGGGCCGATATATGGGTGAGAAAAATATTAAATCCTTAATTTGAAGTATCAAAAGGTCTTTCGTCATTTCTTAGTAAATCGGCTTCACTTATCCAAGAATCAAATTTAGCAGGACAATGTCGACAGTGGACCTCGGCATGTCCTTGTACGCAAAACATCGACTTGAAAATTCTCAGGAAGAGACGTTTTAACAAGTTACGTACTCACGTTAAAAACCACCCCTCACTTCCTCACCCGCTAAATCCTCCAGGTAATAAATAGGAATTTTCTGTGTCACATCAATGCGGGTGACTTTGAATAATTCTTCGGTATTTCGGTCGCTGTAAGCCTTACTGAGCTGATATTGAGTGCGAGAAATCGTTTGTAAACGTACTATAGCCCCCACTGTTAGATCAATACTGACCCTTTTCTTTTCAGCGGGATGATTTTTATACATGAGTTTAAATTGATTTTTGATAAGAGACAGTTCACGCCAATCATGAACTTGAGCCGGGGTTTGTTCTCTACCCAAGCCGCGATGCAGGGTATGATTGTACGTTTCCACTAGCGTCGGGAGTATGCTTTTATACGTTAATGTATTATTTAGTGCTAGATATTTGTAGATTTTGGATTTAATGGTTCGAATGACTCTTTCTCCCAAGCTCGCTTTAGTCTCCCGAGAGTAATTGGAATACAGCAACACGTTTTTCGAAGATAGATAACCTGCACTCGCCGATTGTAAAACTCAGGGTATAGGTCTGTAAAGAGACGTGATACTCCCTTAGACTTTACCGACACTATTATAATTGCCGAGCCGTTAGAGTGCTGGTGACAAATTTACTGGTCAAGGGTGCTACCTGTAGATACCTATAGAAAACGTCCAAACAAAACAGAAGGTATTTCACCCCTCTATTGTGTAGTTGGAGGACGGAAAGGCCCCCCCAGGTCTCACGTCATGATGACATGGTGTTTGGGAGCCAATATTTTCCGACGGGGAAATGTTTTTCTCGTCGGCTTATGGAAGGTGTAGGTACGACTTTGCTGAAAAAACTGTTTCACATCGCTCCAAGTTATCTGTTTTTATTTCGTTTCTTGGCTTCTCAGTACAGATGACGGATGCTTCCCAGGCTGGGGGGTTACTAATGTCATGATAGAGATCTAGGAGGAGGGCAGTCATGGGAAAAATACTTTTTCACAAGGTGGCTCCCCCACAATATTGCTACGTAACTGTAATTCCGTCGGGGGCTAAAGAAAGCCATGGGTTCGTTTCAATACCGCATTTTTAAAAACGCCAACAAACTTTTTCGCCTCTTCACGCCCAAAGAGTTGCCTGCCTAAACACTGCGCCTGGAATATATCTCTGTTTTTTCATGAGAATATAGTGTAAGGTGTTTAACGCCATGGTTCTCGAGTACTTGCAAGGGAAAAATAATATTTTGCGTAACAAGAATCAGCAATAGGTGGTTGTGTTTTCCCTTGATGAAACTGTTTACTACCATTTCGTTATTGGCCGAAGACTGAAAATTATCGTCTAAAATTAAAAGGGTGTTGGCGCGTGAATCAGTAAAGGGCGAGACATCTTCGGGAAAGTCAATTATTTCCTCATATATTTCTAGTTTTTTCTTTTAGCTTTTCCTCAGTGCAAGGGATGGGTTTTCACCGCACAGATGATAATCTTGTTAAACACTGCTTCTTATTTTTCCACCAGTTTAGAACATAAATGTGTTTTTCCGGAATTGGTATAACCACCTATAAGGAGGCGGGCCGGTTGACGAAAAATATTCAGTAACGACTCGTCGAACGTCTTATCCATGTTGGTGGGTGAGGATGGCTAAAACACTCAGTCGATGGGATACAGTATCTATTGATAATATGTATTTACATCAATTTCAGACCTGTCACTATACATCAATTTCAGACGTGTCATATACATTATATTATAATCATTATTATTATTATTACATGACCTTTACCTACAAACCCTCTTACGAGTATTCCCTTCGTCATAACCTTTTCTCTTATACAACTCGCTCTCTGTTCCTATGGTCGGAAGGACGGGTGGCTGGGCAGGTAGCTGGACACCTGCCTGAGATGTTGTTGATAAGCTTTGCCCCACATCTGCCTCCGCCAGAAAAACACGACTTCCCTTCCCGCTTCCCTTTCCCGCCATAAGGCCGTTTTTACCTCACTAGATGGGTCTCTCACTTCTCTTCCCTCCTCCTCCTCCTCCTCCTCCTCCTCCTCCTCGTCCTCCTCCTCCTCCTCTTCCTCCCCCTCCTTCTCCTCCTTCTTCTCTCCCTCTTCCCACGCCGGCTCCACTTCCCATACCTCCTTGTCTTCCTCCTCCTCCTCATCTTCCTCCTCCTTCTCCTCCTCCTCATCCATGTCTTTCATATTGTCTGGATGATAATAAGCACGTTTGGTGTTATGATCAACATAATTTCGTTTGTCATCAAAATGCAAAAGGTTTTTTTTTTCTTGATTCGTGTAGTGCACATCTGTCCTTTGATATTGCGAAGGTTAAAACACTCGACGCACCTAGCAATGACGTTATGTAACGTATCCTTGAAGGTTTGGTGGGTTATCAGCTTTTAGTGGAAAGGAGGAATTCCGTTACTGCGTGACATGTGTGAGTCTCGGCCACCATAAGTATTGAGTACATTGACCTTTCCTTTCATTAATAAAGCAAGGGTGGTCCGGCAGGAAATTGCTCGTGTCAAGGTAGGGTTCGATTGCACCATGTTCCAGCTCCACATTTTAAACTGCGGTGAATTTCCAAAAAAATAATAATAAAACTGTCCGTGTCCCCGTAGGCTGGCTGGGCTCGTTCGCCGTAATTAACTTTGACCACTTTATACCAAAACGAGTACATGTTTTTTTTTTGCCAGCTCCAAGGTCTAGAAGCCCAGGTAGTTGGGCTGTTTTATCTCTATGCTTTTTTTTATCATTCATACAGATAACTCACTGGGGTCCAAAGGGATACGAGACTTTAAATGTTGATCTGGCCATGCATTTCAAAAAAAGTGTTCTTTTGAGTGATATATTTCTACTGCATTCTATATATCACCTCCGAGAGCATTGATCCTCCATACACTGCATTCGACATCAACTTGAAAATTCTATTCCTGATTTTACAGGACTCTTGCCGACGCATATTGATATTTCTCTCGATAAAGGGCTTAAGATAAGCGGACTGACGGTAGCTATATATCCCATGGATACACTGGATTTCAAGACCTAGAGACAATATAGGCTGGAGTAAATCTAGACTGATCAAATGGTTCTTAAGACCCAGGTGAGAGGCCACTAATTTCCGGTTTTGGGTGGGAATCTAGCGACATTCTTCCCGCTACTAACCGCCGGCTGTGAGGAGAGATGATGTCTTCTGTAATATTCATGTGGATGAGGGCCAAAGGAAATTCGTCTGAAGCTCGAGCGACGTCATTGGCAATCTGACGCGTATGCAGGTGAAGCCAGTAACCAATGCTACCATCGGTGGCATGGTTCATAATGCCCATCTCTAAAAACTCGTCCATTTCCCGGTCCGTGAGTTTCTTGATATCGCCCTCCGGCAAGGGGGAACACACCACACTCGCACACAATGAATTAAAACCTAAGTAGAAGACATATCTCCCAGCATGCCCATCACCCGCGTGGTTCGCCTGAACGAATAGCTTCACGCAGGTCACGAATCCCTCTCGGATGTTTCTTTTAATGAGATGATACAACTCTGGACTGTAGGGCGAATCAAGTTCTACAGCCGTTGTTTTTAATTAAAAAGGTGCCATACGCATACGTGGACAACGAAACATAGGGGGAGATGTCTAACCCATAGATTTCCTGCATAGTTGATCGGTATTTCATATACACGTCCGCTAATAAGCCCACGTCTATTTCACAGTACAATTTGATGTAATCACCCAAAGTACGACACGATGTCATCTCCCAAACCGTTTGGGCGTGTTTGTACTCCTCCGCTGATAATTCGCGCTGCTGGAGCGAGTTGTAGAAAGCTTCTCGCGATGGTAATCTTTCTTCCTTTGAACAGGTCATAATAAGCATAAATAAATAAGCTCTCTCTCATGTCGTGAGGAAGATAACTAACCATTTCTTGCGCGTATTGAGTAGTGTAACCGCCTGTCACGTGACTCTCGGCCAACTTTTTCAAGCTATCACCCATGATACTTAGGTTATCTTTGAATTGCAGGTCCCTGATTCCTACTCTGAATAATTGCATGGGTGATTTGGAAAGAATACTAACTTTACTTTCGGGAGACCTGAATTCTTTTAAAATGATCGTAACGTCAAAACCCATATTAAGGGCCAAAGTTATCAAATAGTGTATCATGTTATGACATTGCAGATTACAGTGACTGCAGGAAGCACCTAGGTAATTATGCCGGGCTAAACTGTGCTCGTGATGGCGGTGAGCCGGATGTTTATCATCAAAGGGACGAAAACAAAGCTCGCATTGTCGCTGGCTTTGAAAACATGCTTCATCCTCATTAGTCATGTGTATGGGACAGACCAAAACTGCTTTTTTTATGTCTAGACAAGCCCACAACAAACTAGCTAAGAAATTGTCTACGGCGTCGGGACCCATATAATTCCTCTTCACCACGTTTCCCTGTCTGTCAATAATAATGAACGCGTAACCTGAGGCCCGTTGTTCCGCCACTACAATACCCTGGTCACACGGTGTATTCATGGTCTCAAAATCAAAGGTGAGAGGGGGAACAGGTATAACCGTAATTCATAAATTTTACTTTTTCGTGCTCCTCCGGAAACAAGAGGTCACACTGACACTTATGTTCGCGAGGGTTAACGGATGATGGTAAGCTACTAAACCATACGGCACAGAAATGACGGTCGGGAGAGGGGACACGCCTGGACAGTTTGTTATAAAAACATTCCACATGTTTTTTATGAGAGCCATATGTTTTCCCTCCAGCAACAGCAGGGGGATGACCAAAGCAAACCTGCGTCTTCCCTTCCGAGAAAGATGATACCGCCCACCTTTTTTGTAGAGTGTGTAAACCTGCATCGACACGTCATTCATTCGTTCTGATTGGATTAAACTCTTCCAGTTCACTGGTGACTTTACACCATCGGTCTTGACCCATCCCTCACATCCTGCAGGGGTCTTCACTCTCTGTTGAATATTCTTCCATGCTGTACCACGACGATGGAGCTGGTAAGCAGCAATACACTTGATTACACATGACGCCTGCACGCCGTTGGGGGTTAAGATTTCGTGTTTTCCCAGCAAGCCACGAGGAAAGGGTACATTGCTTCCTATCCCATTTAAAATCACATAGGGGCAATAATTGATATAGAAACCATTTACTTGCGAAATGATAAAGCCAGACCCTTCCACCTCATTAGTGAGTCCTTCCAACCTTCTATTTATCTGCTCAATCCATTAATCAACCAAATCTTCCACCTCATGCAACTTGATCCTACAAGAGCGAAATCCAATATGTACTTGATATACAGTGTCCTCACCTAAGGGAGAAAATTTAATCAGAGTAGAGGGGAGCTGCGCAAATACTTTTAGTGATGAAGGGAAATTTTGACTGTGCGACAGAAAATAATTTCTGATCTCCCTTATAAGGAGCTCCCTAAACGTTGTGAAAAACATCATTGGATCTGCATTAACGTGTAAAGCAACAGAAAAATGTCGGCAGGTGAAACACCTCATGAAATTTTCAACAACCTCAAGTAACTGGGGTTGTTTACAGGGTGATACCGCTGGTCTTGCTACGCCTTTGGGAGAAGGTGATGGTGGTGGTGGCGGGGGTCCGGGAATCCCACTTGATCCGGGGCGAGGTATAGAAGCCGGTTCAGCACGTCTCACATCTGTAAAAATATATATATTTTATCTATTTATTTATTTATCTATTTTATTATATTTTTTTACTTTGTCATTACCTATTTATATATTTAACTTCCATCATCCTTTTTTAACTTCGTCATTAGCCTTACCGACTGCAACCTCCTCTCAGCGTTCTCCATCTTCTGTTTATGCTGGACTCGAAACTGGGTTGGGGGAACGAGGTAGCTGTGATCTTCATAATCCACTGGGAGCCGGTTGAGGAGATGCAGCTGTCAAAACCAATGGCAATTTTTTTTTCTCATTTATTTATTCATTCTTTTTTTTTTTTTTTTTGTCATTACGTTTCATTACCCTCCCTTACCGGTTATATCTCTTCTTCCTCCTCCTCCTCCTCCTCCTCTTCCTCCTCTGCCTCCGCAGCTGGGGTCTCCATTCATTACCTCGTCGGTGTCTGTCAAGATAGTATATTATTACTATTCTTTCAACCCATAACAATTTATATCACTTTTAGATATGGATAAAAACTTATCATTACCCGGTGGTGTGGTCCAAGCGCAGGATCCCAAGGTTTTCCACGCGTGTAGCAGTTGCGTAACTTGTATAGTTCCATATTTCTCATAAAGATAAACTTGCTTACACCTCTCGCAAGGGAGAAGAGGGTGGTAGAACTGTCCACATACTTCACACAAATAATTGGGTGACCTACTTCGCGGTGCAGTGGCTAGCACGTCTGGCTACGAATCCGTGGGCCCGAGTTCGATCCCGGACGAGGACGGCGCGGACCTCACCCAGGTTTTCATCCTTCACTGGTCGATAAATGGGTACCTATGGCAACCTGGGGAAGGTAAACTGTGGAAACCCAGATTTCATGCTGGCCCCATGTCCCGGGGTAAGGGACTATTCCACCACAGGCTCAAAGGCCAAGG
>CM035194.1:20966667-21004904 GCA_020233015.1 Callinectes sapidus
ATATATATATATATATATATATATACAGGTAGATAGATAGATAGATAGATAGACAGATAGATATAGATATGTAGATAGATAGATAGATAGATAGATAGATAGACAGATAAACAAAACACATACACATAATAGAAAAACATAAAAATATGTAAATATGACACTAGACATGATACTTATAAATATTCTAAATAGATATTAGTAATTGGACTTTTTCAGAGAGAGAACGGAACCTAGGTATGTAGGAAGGGGTGACTAATTAATTACTATAAATCACGTTTGTCTACGTGACAGTAGATTGATACGAAAGACAATCCAGGTGACTTAACCACTAGTTCTTGTCACCCCAGGGCACTAAATGTTTATTCTGTGTGGCAGAAGGGGCCAGACTTCTTATCAAAATCGATTGAAACATGGCCGATCAATCAGTTTTTTAATGAGGAAGTTCAGGACAGAGTAGTCATTGTTATGACTTGTAACCAGAGAAACCGTGAGGAAGAAAAATCAGTGTGGTTGACATAAGTAGATTTGGTAGTTATGTGAAACTGCTACGTATTACTGACAGAATCATCTTGGCATTTAGGGTTAGATCATTAAAGGCTATAGGATCCATGCCTAATACTGAACTTGTGCAAGAAGCTGAGACGTATCTCTTACGCATAGAACAAAGAAAACTGCAGTCTGATTAGAAGAAAGCCTACTGCCGGTTGGGTCCAAGTATAGAGGAAGGTATTATCTCTGTTGGAGGAAGAATTGCCAGCTGGTTGAAACAAAACTGGAACCAAGACAAATTTATCTTAATGCCATCACACAGTTACCTTGTAAAGTTGTATATTACACACTTGCATAATGCTGATCATGGTAAAGTAGAGTGCACCTTAGCAAAATTGTAAAGTAAGTTTTGGGGTTATCGGTGCCCGGAAGCTCATCAAAAACAAATGTGTTAAATGCAGAGAGTTGGATGCTCCAACTGTTGAGCAGGAGATGGACCATATTCCCTTTGAAAGGTTGTATCCTGCTCCCCCATTCTATCATACCTCACTAGATTTGTTTGGCCCCCTAAATATTAGAGACACCGTAAAACGCAGAACCTTTGGGAAAGCTTACAGAGTCATATTCAACTGCCTTGTGTCACGAGCGGTGTATGTAGATTTTGCAGACAGCTACGACACAAAGGGCTTTTTGGCTGTTTTTCATAGATTTGTTTCAATTAGAGGGTATCCTAAAACCATACGCTCAGATTTGGGAGGTCAACTAGTTGCTGTTAGCAAGGAAATAAAATTAGATAGATCAAATCTTGAGGAATGTAGTGCTAATGGTGGTACCACTTGGATTTTCAAAAAGTCAGCTGATGCCCCCTGGTAAAAAAGGGAGTAGTAAAGCAATAATAAAATCTGTCAAACGCGCTATAGCTATAGCCATTGGAGATAGTAAACTCATCTTCGGAGAGATGCAAACAATGCTCTTTGAAACTGCTGACTTACTGATTGTGTCTCAGTGATTTAATACTAGGTAGAGGTGCATAATAGACATAAACAAAGATTAAAATTTATGGACCTAATTACGGACTCCTTGTGGAAAAAATGGCTGAGGGATTATTTTCCAACATTAATAATAAGACAAAAATGGCACTTAGAAAGAAGAAATGTCCAGACTGGTGACATTGTACTAATGCAGGATAGTAATGCAATTCGTGGACAGTGAAAACTAGCTCAGGTAACATCTGTTAAGCCCAGTAGAGATGGCAAGGTAAGAGATGTTACTGTGCGTTACAAAAATACAAAAGAGGGAATACAGTACAAAGGTCAAAATGATGTATATGTGAACAAATCTGTTCATCGATTGGTTGTCCTGTTACCTATTGAAGAAGATTGTTAATTTGGGTTGGCGGGGTGTATCGTCTGTAACGGGACTGTAATGTTAAAGGCATCTAATGTTTGTGGATTATGGTTATCAAGCAATTTACATGTCTATGCATATGTTTGTGAACTATTTATATTTGCATTTTATATGTCTGTACATATGCTTGTGAATTATTTGTACTTGGTTTGTAACTAATGGAAAAATGTGAATTTCTGATGGGTTACTACCGGGTTCTGGGGATAAGGGACAGCGGTGGCAAGGTAGGGTCCGGCACGCACTCAGTCTTTCCTGATCCAAGCGCCGTGCTGTGTACTTGTGTTGTCTGAGGAGGAAGTGTCGTGTTGGAGGTAGGTGTTTCTTGTATGATGAATTACTATTGGATGTTCTTATTGATATTTAGGGTATCCAGAGTCTCCACAAGCTTAATAGCTATTAAGATTAGCAAGTTATCTATTCTATGTATGTTTTGTGAACAGGCAATCTGTGGTGGTAGTCGAAATGACTGCCCGGGTGGCGCTTGGTAAGGAAAGCAGACATTGGCACTCTATAGACTATGGTAGGTAATAAATTGTCAATGTATAAAGGGACTTATGAGTACCGAAATGTCTATAGTTTTGTATGAACTTAGCAGAAGGGATAGTCACGTAATTCATTGTATACGTTTCCGTGAGCAGTCGCTATGATGGGCCTGCCAGATGTGTTATGTGTCCGTCCAGGCTGCACTTGTGAGGATGGCAGCTCGTAATTGTATATTAGTGAGAGGATGTAGGAGGTGTCACCGTCCTTTCCTTGACACGTCTTTACAGCTCGTATCATAGGGGTGAACTATTATAATTTCAATAACCAGGTTCTGGGCTTGTTAGAATAATCAAATTTAAGTACACTTACTTTAAATTTATTTAAAGTAACTGCCTGAAGGGCCACTGAACTGACTAGTATTCAAAGATAAAATCAAAGACAAACAAACAAACCACAGGATTACGAGCAAACACCACTCCACAAACATGACAAACACAAAAATATCCGGACACACAAAAGAACTCAAAATAATAGTAATAAGGCTAAGCTGGCTGGCATAAATAAACCTTGCCCCTGTTGCCACAAAGATCGAGAAAACTCAAAGACTGGTCTATAATGAAAACCACACAAGTGAACACAGAAAATAAAATACACAAAAAAAAACACAGCACATAAACACAGAAAAAATAACACAAAACAAATGAGAGAGAGAGAGAGAGAGAGAGAGAGAGAGACAGAGAGAGAGAGAGAGAGAGAGAGAGAGAGAGAGAGAGAGAGAGAGAGAGAGAGAAGAGACGTCACCCTGGCACAAAAATAAAAGGAGAGTGAAAGTATTCCGACCCCCTTTCACAGTTACGTTAAAATAAAACACTACACACTCCAGCAGTGTTAAGAAAACCAAGGTAAAAGAAATGCGCGAAGCAAAATTAAGGCGGAATAATTCCGCCCAGAAACGTACTGTGAAAGCAAACAAAAAAAGGGAAGGACAAAATATAGTGATCAACGAGGCAACAAGCCTCTAAAAAAAAATCACTCAAATAAAACGTAATATATCTGGGCGGCGCTCCTAACCTCACCCCAAAGAATCACCTTAAAACATACCTATAGACATTAACCTACTCCTAAACCCTAGGAAAAACACAACAATACTTTACATAGTAGGAACGCGGCGAACGCGACCCTTTCACCTCTGTGACCTGGACCCGTAAATGAGTGAGTGCC
Organism: Callinectes sapidus; assembly: GCA_020233015.1. Classification (NCBI taxonomy): domain Eukaryota; kingdom Metazoa; phylum Arthropoda; class Malacostraca; order Decapoda; family Portunidae; genus Callinectes; species Callinectes sapidus. The sequence continues at coordinate 20,970,268 of CM035194.1, forward strand.
CGACTGAGAGTGACCTCCCCTGCTCGGCCGCTTATATTTGCCACGAGCCCTGCACTGACCATGCGGTCGTCTGCCCACGTGGTTACACCACTACACAAAGGAAACACTCCCTAAATAATCAAATATTGGTTCCGTAGTGGTATTCACATCAAGGCAATATAACACATGATAACCTCTCCAAATTTCATGATGAAAAACTGATAAATAAAAGGGTTACAAGTCAAAAAGGAAAAAATGCCCCACCGCTACGTTATACTAACACGAAAAAAATATAAAAATTCCCTATTGAACAAAATAAAAGCAAGTTGTTATGTAACTTACATAACAATGGGAATCATAAGTTTTCCTCCTCTCTAGGGCGACTCCGGAGACGTACACAATTTCCGAACTTAAAACAGGCTCTCCCAACTTCCGCCCTTCATATAGTGACTCTTAAAAAAATAAAATAAACTTAAACTAAAAATGGAAATACATACATAATAATAAAAAATGTGACCTTCAAATGGTAACAATATAAGGTGCGGTGAGAGAGGAGCGGCTGACCCTTCCTCCCCCCACTGACCCATCTATCCCCATTTCTGACCTGCGGTCACTCGTGGCGCCAACGGCCTCGAGGTTTGAACAGAACAAAGCACAAAGGGAAAATATATAAAGTAACGTAAGAGTACCACGTCCGTGACAAAGGCAACGTGAGTTTTATTTGAAGTGATAATCGTGATTGGCCCCCCTTGTTATGATTATTATTACAATTCCCAAGTAGTTTCTCTGATAGTGTCCTATTGGTGATTTGCATTGATATCTACTACTGTGTAACAGTTGTTGGAGCCCTTGAAATCTCTCCGGGTTATTTTTTCCTTCTATTATGACATTTAATATTGACAGCTTGAAACGTCAGCAATAAAGACATTACATCAACCTCAAGTGCCTCACTAATCACGCAACAATATGTTACAAAACTCTGAGTAATGATGGAATGCGGCCCTCACGGTTGGAACGCCATTTGAGGACAAAACACCCTGCTCTAGCTGACAAGCCCAAGGTGTTCTTTGAAACAAAACAAAACAAAACAAAACAAAAACTTGAAGCAAGCTAAGTTGGAAGACAGTGGGTTTTTTCGGCAGCAAACTTCAAAGGTTGTCGAGGCTTCCTATGAAATCGCCATATTGATTGCAAAGAGCAAGAAGAGCCATAACATTGGAGAGTCCCTCATAAAACCAAATATATTCTATGCAGCAGAACTCGTTCTGGGGAAAGATAGCGCAAACAAGCTTTTCCAAATTTCTCTCTCAAACAATATAGTCAAGGGAAGGATCGATGAACTGCCTCAAGATATCAAAGATCAAACTCTTGAACAACTGAGAGCGGCCCCTGTTTCTGCCATTCCGTGTGATGAATCGAGTGATATCCCTCAGTGTTCTTAGTTACTGATGTATGCTCGTTTCGTGTCAGGCCACAATGTAAAATAGGAAATTCTGTTATTTTATCCCATGGAAACTTGCACACTAACAGAAGCTATTTTTCATGATGCATCAAACTTTTTTCAGGAAAATCAGCTTTCTTGGGACTCACTGTTGTATCAGTTATATTATCTATAACTGCATATTAACCGCATGTTCGTTCTCTCTAAAATAACTCCACACATGTTTCTTTCTCCTCTCTATCACCTAAGGTCTGTTCTACACTTCTATGTGAATTTCTCGCTGGATTTCTGTGCCCTGACATCTCTCTCTCTCTCTCTCTCTCTCTCTCTCTCTCTCTCTCTCTCTCTCTCTCTCTCTCTCTCTCTCTCTCTCTGACCTCTCCTCTGTTAACCCTAACATTGAGCTCTAACCGGATGAAATCGACCCTTCCTGACCCAGACTCGTCTTTTTAATCTAAGTCACGCCCTTTTAATCTAAATCACACCCCCTACAAGCTCCACCTCCATACATTTCAAAATGTGTGTTTTCTACTCACCCATCATCATTCAGGCATCATTCACTACTCGGACATCATTGATTCAACTTTCAAGATTCAACAGGCATCCACTCAGCCTCGTCAGGACTCATACAATCAAGACAAGATTCATCACTGTCATTCTCAGTACACATATCTAATTTACGTATATCCTCGCCCTGTATTAACCATTGTACCAAGAATCAATACATGTCCTGAAGCCAAGCTTGCTGCATCTCCTTACTCCCACGAAAATAATTACCACTTACACCCACCAAAAGTTACCATCATTACTCTGTTACAGAAATTTTCAAAAACAACAATCTCACAGGTTAATTCGTTGGCTGGCAATTAACCATTCTAGAGTTTAATTCTACCTTCTTTTCCTTTCTTAGTAAGGCTAATTTTGTCGCAGATACTTTATCATGCAACGTTGCTCCTGTATATCTTATAACAGGTCACCCTCCCGTGTCTATAGCTGATAACTTCGAAACACAACAACGTTCAGACCCCTTCTCCACTTCTTTCTTATACTATCTCGAGTCAGATGACACATCTAATCTTATGAAGTTGCCCGTTGATGTAGACTCGTTCTTCCTGCAAGATGATATTCTATACAAATCTGGTTCCACACATCCAGATGACTCTAATGAACGTGTCACTCAGCACAGTCTTTGGTTGACGCTATCTTATACCAAATTTATGATTCACCCTTCTCAGGCCATCCAGGTCGTGGTTGCATGCTCTTCCAGGCACGATTTTCGTATTTCTGGCCGTCATTGAGAAAAGACATTTTTTTCTGAATGCGTTCTATTTCTCTCACGCGTCGCTCACCGCTTATCTAACAATAGTCAGAACCCAGCTTTTGTAAATCTGGTTGCATCATTACCTTTGGATTCAGTATCCATAGATTTGCTCAAATTACTACTTACACAAAATGGCTTTCAGTACCTTTTTGTTTGTGCTGCTAGTTTTCTCGTGTCTCTCTTCTTGTCTTTTTCAGAGACAAGTCCACGTGCTCCGTCACCAGAGCTGCAATCGATCATGTTATCTGCCCTTACGGTGCCCCTCGCATATTCCTCCCTGATTACGGCACAGAGCTTAATAATTTGCTCTTTCAGACAATCTACCGGATATTTCATATCATGAAGTGTAACATTGTTTCTCATTCACCCAGCTCAAATGGATAAGTTGAGCGATGTAATAAACGCATCCTGAGTATCTTAATCATCTGCTGGATTCACAGTCCTTTTGGGATGAATTACTACCTCAGGTAACTTTTACTTTCAAAACTGCTATTCATTCCACCATCAAGGAATTTCTTCATTTCATCTCTCTTGGTCTCATGATTTTCTCCCCAGGACTCCTCGTCCTATATACAACATGGATGACCACATCAAATGTCAGTTACGCATATTTCATAACTCACATCGCCTCATCCATGATTGCCTCACGGCACGGTTGTCGAAACAGCATCTTCGCGCCTCTGCTTCATCTCTTGCGATAGGTGATATCATATTCCACCAAGATTACGATTGCCATTCAAAATTAGACCCAATCTTTCGTAGGCCACATCATATCTAAAAAGTCTTCATGAGCACAAATTAAAAATCTTAGATCTCAAAAGCTTTGTCGACCATGTTGCCCATGAAGACCATCTAAAAAAATGTTCACTTCCAACATCCTCCAGGTCTAAGAGTTTAACTTTTGACATACATTCTTCTTACAGACAAAAAATTGGCTCTTTTCATAAATCTTAGCCTATTTCAAGTGCCATGTGTGTGTGTATGTATATAGGTTTACAGTCGATTCAACCCAGTGACAATATGCCACAAGTCGCTTCGCCACAGATGTTGGGGTGAATCGACTTCTACGGTAGTTCATTCGCTCCAACTGTTCAATATTTGAGCCGAAGATGAAATTAGTGGACACATAAATTATGATGTACTTATTATAATATTCTTAATATAAGATGTATTTATTGCATATTCATATTAATAGATGCAGTTTTTAAACATTAAAGGATACAAAACAGGATGAAAATACTACTTATTACGATATAAAATCAGAACATGCGGCAAGGAGTTCCATTGGCTACAGAACTCCAGTAGTTGAGTAGTAGGAAGACAAATGAGTGTAAAGATGTTAAGGAAAACCTAGGCTGGGTCAGGGACACTCTTTACTCTAATGTTTTGACAGAATGTCTTCCTCAGAGATTGAGTGACGGACATGGAAAGAACAGCAGCTTATATTTGTTCGTAGTGGATCATCTGTGCGGACGTCTGCCAAGGGAGCGCGCTGATTGATCCCTTAGCGTAAGCTTGGGTGCGAAACGAGAGAAGCCCTCTCTATGGTTGGTGGTAGAGAGGGCTTCGTAAGCCTGGAGTGTCGTGATTTTGTCTGGATGCGTTTGGGTTTCCTGTCACACAGTAATTTCAGTATTTTACCAATAATTTTTGCTTCTTCTTTTAGAAGAGTAGTTAAGACATAGAATGGTAATTAGTTCTTTATAGCATTACTGTTGAGGCGGTTTTGTCAGCCTTCCACATCAATGTTGGTCTTCATATGAAATTTGTAAAAATTCCAGCTAGCTGAGGGAAAGGCAGTAGATGTGCTTGTGAATGTACACAGCAAGAGTAATTAAGTTAGGGAAAGGGTTGTGCTTGAAATTAGGTTGTCAAAAGTTGTAAGGATACTTTCACATGGAGGGATGGAAATGCAAGTAATTTCCTGACAAATTTGTGTGTACTACACTCCTGGCGATGAGCCACTTACAAGCCATGGGACTGCATTTGTCGCCACACTGCCTGACCCCAGTGAAATCCGCAACCGTGGATAGTCAAAGTGGAAACACCTTCGGTATGGCTCGCCATATCACACGCTCTACAGCAGCAATAGCTGCTAAATTCACAATACTTTACGGCACATGCTTACAGTCTCTCTTCTTATGAAAAGACATGAGACAGAATAGGAGAGGAATCTGTTTAATGGAATCTCCAGATTTCACAAACATGTGAATGGAAAAAAAAAATTGATAGAATGGGTTTCGTACTAAATTGAATGTTGAATCTAGCTATAAACCAGTGGTGACATTTGAAAGGAATATCAAACTGAGCAGTATTGGCAAAGATGAGGTGACGATTGCCGGGTACATGAGTGTCACTTTGTAGAAAGTCCTGGCCAATAAAATCAATGTCAACTGTAAAACACTAGTCTTTTTGGATCAGTTGGGCGTTTCCTTTGTCTATGTCAGTGGTTCTCAAACTGGGTGCCGCGGCACCCTGGGGTGCCACGGACAGCGCCTAGGGGTGCCACAGGATTGTAGCAGTCTGCCTATAATGAAGTTTGTAGCAGTCTGCCTATAATGAACTGTCGGTGTAGGAAGTTACCTGCTCTAATATTTTACTAAAATATAGGTAGATATTTCTTTTTGCACACTTGTACTATTACTACTACTACTACTACTACTACTACTACTACTACTACTACTACTACTACTACTACTGATAGCCTAATAATAATAATAATAATAATAATAATAATAATAATAATAATAATAATAATAATAATAATAATAACGGAAATAGAATGTAATAGTACTTGCGTAACCAAATTTTCTTTGTTTATACTCGTCGGTCGTCCAGTACGTGATCGGTTCTTGTCCCATTTTTGTCAGTGAGGCACTATACATCGAGCTGTACGTGTGTATTCCTTGCTGCTTCTGATATTCTGCAGCTGTATTGAACTTAAACTCACAATGGATAAGTTTGTCATTAAGAAGAGAAAACATGGAGATAGTGGTGAGGGTGAAGAAGGAAACGAAAGTAGAAGTATGAGTGAAAAGGATTTGGCCATTCCAACAGCAAACAAATCAACTTCCAAAAAAAGCAGGAAAAATCGCTCCTATTTGGATAATTATCTATATTTGGGATTCTTTTGGTGTGGCGATGAGGTTAATCCTACACCACCGTGTTATTTGTGGTGATAAATTAGCTAATGAGGCGATGGTACCCAGCAAATTAAAGAGGCATTTATCTTTGAAACATGGTCATCTTGCCAACAAGCCTCGATCCTACTTTGAAGGACTTTTAAATTAGCAAAATCAACAGAGGGTGATGCTTTCTAAAAGTCAAAGTTTCTGATAAAGCACAAAAGGCCAGCTACTTAGTTGCAGAGTTAGTCGCTAAAAGCATGAAACCTCATACAATAACAGAGACACTGATTCTTCCGGCTTGTAGTGCCATTGTAAAAACAATGTTTGGAAGTAAAGCAGAAAAAAAAGTGAAAAAAATTCCCGTCTCAGATAGTACCATCAGCAGACGGACTCATGATATGTCAGCAGACATAGAGGGAACTGTATGTGCCTCTGTAAAGGAAAGTGAAATGTTTGCACTTCAGGTAGATGAGTCCACAGATATTGGAGGTAAGGCTCAATTATCGGTATTCATTCGGTACATTCATGATGTTAAAATAGTGGACCAGCTTTTCTGTCGTAAGGAACTTGAGCAAACAACAGGCAATGATATTTTCGCTACATTAAGTGAATACATAAAATCAGTTGGTTTGTCCTGGCAATCTTGTGTAGGGATTTGTACAGACTGCCATGATTTGCTCAATTAAAGGATTTGTGTCACTAGTGAAGAAAGAAAACAGCAGTGTCATAACAACACATTGCTTTCTCCATCGTGAAGCGCTGGTTGCTAAGACAATTGGCAATGATTTGAAGTCTGTACAGGAGAAAGTTGTAAAAATTGTGAACTTTATAAAGAATCGACCACTTAAGACTCGTCTGTTTGCTAAGCTGTGCGAAGAGGTTGAGGCAAAACACGTGAATTTTCTTCTACACACGGAGGTGAGATGGCTGTCAAGAGGGAAAGTATTGTCACGTGTGTATGAACTGAAGGAAGAGATGCTTACTTTTTTCACCCTTGAACAAGATGAATTCTGTGACTTACTGGCAGATAACACTTGGTCTGCCAAATTGTCTTACTTGGTAGACGTATTTGAACATTTAAACAAGGTAAATTCCAGCATGCAAGGTAAATCAGAAAATATCTTATCTTCCACTGATAAAATTAACACTCTGAGAGAAAAACTGCGATTGTGGGTTGGCAGAGTAAAGGAAGGCAATTTGGATATGTTCCCACACGCTGCAGCAGCAACAAGCGGTAGAGAGATCATTCCTATTATTTCTGAGCATCTTGAGGTACTGGAAAAGCAACTTCAGTACTATTTTCCAGACATATGCACTGAAAACTATTACTGGATAAGAAACCCATTTGTTGCACCAGTATCAACCCAGTCTCAGCTTACCGGGGGCCTTACCCTCACGGAAGAAGAGCAGTTAGTGGAAATGTGTAATGATCGTAACCTGAAGTTATTACACATGTAGCTGCCTCTTGACGAATTCTGGGTTCAGATGAAGGCTAAGTTGCAAAGAAAGCTCTGGTAATCCTTATCCAGTTCTCGACATCTTACCTGTGTGAGCTGGGATTTTCTGTTCTAGCAAACATTAAAACGAACAAGAGGGCAAGATTGCAAACTCTTGAAGAAGAAATGAGAGTATGTTTGTCCACTATTCAACCCAACTTGAAAAGGATCTGTCAGGCACATCAAGCACATGTATCTCACTAAATCAGGTTAGCTTTTGTTTGTTTTGCTTATTTGACTATCAGTGATTATCATGCCTTTTTTTCTTCTTCTTTTTATGTTAGTTTGCATTTATAACTCTTAAGTTAATCTAATATTCTGAATCTAATTCCACTGATGAGTTCTATGTTTGGGCATGTACTACAGTACATCATATGTTAATTTTGGTTTGAGCACAGATAATAATTTTAAATCATGAATTAAAGTAATTCAAACAGGTACAATTGTATATCAGAAGTTAATTCATGTGAGGAGGGGTGATGGTGAAAAAGGGGTGCCACAGAAAGGATTATATAAATTCAGGGTGCCATCACTGAAAAAAGATTGAGAACCACTGGTCTATGTCGATTGGCGGTATATGCAGAGTGTGCAGGCTTTGGAAGACTTGGGTAAGGCTATGATGTCTCCAAATGTTTCCGCATCGCTGGAGATAATGTTGCATGCCTCCTCCGTCAAAGCAGCTCAAATCTTAATGTACTGTAGTTGTGTTGGGTTAACATTGTTTAGCGGTGCTAGGTGTGAGGCCATCTCTGATTGCTTTACTGTTGCACAACAAATTACATTTCGAAATCACTTGCAACACTGCCAGTCAACTGATTCACTTTTTTTTTTTTTTTTTTCGTTTTATGTTGTATGAATATCCAATAGAATTTGTTAGCTTTGGATTTTTGTTTTTTTTTGTTTTTTTTGTTTTTTTTTTGCGGGATTAGTTTTGAGCAATAGTCCACTTTGTATTATTGTCCTCATCTCCTCCATCCTTAAGGGTAGAATCGCACAATGAATGATGCAGGCTATCATTGTGTGTGCTTGGTGATTGGAGTGTTCCTTCACTCACATCTTCTGCAGGCGGCGATAGTGGTGGCAGGGAAGGTTGCATGTCGTAATGTGTGCTTGGTGATTGCAATGTTCCTTCACTCCCTTCTGCAAGTTGCGATTGTGGAGACAGGGAAGGGTACATGTTGTTGTTTCTGCTTGGCGATTTTAGTTGTGTACAATATCACTTACATGTATTAATATATATATATATATATATATATATATATATATATATATATATATATATATATATATATATATATATATATATATATATATATGAAGACCAACGTAACAAAGATCATGATTTATTAGTCGGATGACGTTTCGACAATTTTCTTGATATTATCAAACCATAACATTAAGAAAAAATATTAAAATAGTAAAAGTACAAACCAGTTTTTCATTAAAATACATTGAAAAATCCATTAAAAATTCTACAAAATTTTCAACATGATAAAAACATTAAAGTTGTGTGGATGACGTGTGTGTGCTTAGGGTGGGAGAATGGTGGTAAGGAGGGACTCAGCCAAGCGGCGTGTCTTCACATCGCTACATTTGTATAAAACTGGGAAATCTGGGTCTTTTATTTAGTGTCCCGAGGCTTCACAACAATCTCATATGGTCAAGAACTTTGGTTTGGCAATGGGTAATCCTGTCCTGAAAGATTTCTCAGTTTTATGCAAATGTAGCGATGTGACAACACGCCGCTTGGCCGAGTCCCTCCTCACTTACCACCATTCACCCAACCTGAGCAAGCAAGAGTAATTCATACAACTTTTACGTTTCTATAAGGTAGAATTTTTGTAAGATTTTTTTAATGGATTTTTCAATGTACTTTAATGAAAAATTTGTTTGTACTATTACTATTTTAATATTTTATTTTCTTAATATTTTAGGTTTGATACTGACAAGAGTATTGTCGAAACATGACCCTACTAATAACTAATGATCTTTGCTCCGTTGGTCTTTATATTCATACTACGACCTCGCTTCCCTCGTAGAGAACCCATTGCTTCATTATATATATATATATATATATATATATATATATATATATATATATATATATATATATTTGTATGTATGTATGTATGTATGTATGTATGTATATGGCGGCTCCCACACCTGAGGATTCGAACAGTAGCTTAAAGGGCTCGAGCGGACCAAGTAACCTGGCCAATCAACGCCCGGCAGAGGAGGGTTGGTGAGGCGCGCCAGCAGAGGGAACCAGTACCCGCATAGCAGCCAACATGACTGCAATGCCTCTTGTGTACTGTCCTCTTAGACCACTTGCCCAATAAACTGCACCAGTCCCGACGTGTTTGCCTTCCAACCAGCTACTGTGGATGGATGAACTGCCATGGGAGCACAGCTCCGAAAAAGACTTGGCTAAGTCCTCTGCAGAACTCGTGTACGGCGCTCCACTTACAGTTCCTGGTGATTTCATTCCAGCCGGATGTGGCCTGCTGGATCCCCCTTCCAGCATCTTGCTTCGCCTGCGTGAGGAGATGGGGACACTTTTCCCTGTCCCTACATCGCGTCACGGCCTTATACACTGGTATGTACCATCGCACCTACAAACCAGTAAATATGTATTCATTCGCAGAGATTCGCTCCTTACGCCGCTTCAAAAGCCGTATGAGGGCCCCTTCCGAGTCCTGCAACATCACCCTAAGACGTTCCTCGTGGACTACAGCAACCGCCGCGAGACTGTCTTGGTAGATCGCCCCCCCCCCTTAGTGGGAGTCCCGCCCACGGTCCAGAAGGTATGGAAGGTGAGAGGAACGGACAATATGAACGTTCTGACGTTCTTTGGTTCTTCCCACCCAGATTACATCAATGTTGGCCCACTTCGGCTGCGAGTGAAGACTTTCATCGATAGGCCAGTTCAGTGCTTCGGTTGTTACAAGTTCGGTCACAATCGAGAACACTGCACTACAGCTCCCCAATGCGGTCGTTGCTTATCCAAGGCTTCCCATGCCATGCTATATCGGAATGTGACTCTACCCCATACTGCTTTCACTGCCGGGATGGCCACAAGTTAAGTTCCCGGGTGTCCCCGATATTGCTTAGAGCAAGATGTTCTATAACATGCGAACTCCCACTTTATCAACCTGGGTGCTGCCCGTCAAGAACTCTCATTCAGACAGGGAAAGGGTGGTGAGGCTTTTTCATATACTACCAAATTAGTTTCTCGTAATTCATCTCAGCCCACGATTCGGGATTCTGTGTCAAAGTTTCCTCCTGTAGGCCACTCTCCATCTCATGTTTGCTCCTCTCAGATTCCTCTGAGTAACAATTTTTTTTCATTTGGATTTGGCTGATGCCGGTGCTAGTGAAGTTTCTGATGGGCTTCCCTTTGTCGGTATTTTGTCTCCTCTTTCCCCAAAGGCTAGGATGCCACGAAGTCCAAAACGCAAACCACCCATCCGGCCTACACATAAACGTCAACACTGCTCTACAGACTCGGTTGATTTACTGAGTCTGCCTCCGACAAAGTTCTTTGTCATTCCTACTCCTCGTATACAATCTGTTGATAGAGTATCGTCCGCTTCTGCAGGCGACTCTGTCAGTTCTTATAAACCTATGCGCTCTACTTCTTCTCAGTGTCTTTATGTTCCGTATGCAGCTGCAGATGCTGTTGATTGTGAGGACACACGCCATTGGTTGATGACGCGATGCCCTGTCATCTCGATCGTCAAATGTCTCAAGATTCTACTCTTTCGGTTCGTCAGAATCAGGTTATTGTTCATTTCACTCTGTGTGATCGCTCTGGTCCTGATGTGGCACCCACCAAATGTGCCACTTTCAAACAGAAATTGCTTTCCCGTCCGGCTCTACTCGAGTTTCAATTGCTACTTCATATGGAATATCTGGTTCACCGAGTATCCGTCATGTTACCATGAACAATCAAATTGGCAAAGGTAAAGGGAAGTTACTTCCTTTGGGAGGGAATCGCCCGAAAACTTAATTTGCCACATTCAAATTCCTTCAGTGGAATTGTCGAGGTCTGCGCGCCTCTTGGGAGGATCTCCTGCATGTATTTGTCTATAGGAGACGATGCTTGGAGATAGCATTTCTTCTAGTCCTCCCGGGTATCGTAGTTTATTTAGTATCCCTATTCACGGACAGGGCCACCACGGTGGGACAGCTGTCTTTATTCGAACTGATGTCCCTTCTGCCCTGGTGTAACATCAGTCCCTGCTGCAGGCAGTTACTGTTAAGGTATTTTTAGGCAGGTTCTATACTTTATATAGCCTGTATCTTCCTCCCGGTGTTCCTATTACCAGACCTCATCTTGACATCCTGGTTCAGGATCTTTAGTCTCCTTTCCCCATACTAGGAGATTTTAACCCTTTGTAGGGCAAGTGATCATATATGAGCACTTGAATGTGCACCTAAAATGGTGTTCTGAGCTTCCCAGGAGTGTGTCTACCACTACGTCATCTGTCATGCACCAATCACAACATATCAGGCTACCCGTGGTGGTGACGTCATCAGCTGATCTGCGCCTTTCATTAGCTTACCAAGCTTGCAAAATCAGTTACCCGCGAGACACAACGAAGGAAGGGTTTTTCGCGTGTGTTGTCCCAACGCCATCGGCTCTGGCTCTCTTCATAATGCCGGTAAGTACATGAAACCCTGATATGATACAGTTGAAATGTTGTACTTTAACCTGATTTGTGTCATCTGTGTAGAAATTTTAAAAAATTGTGAAAAACATCGGTGAAAAAATGTGAGATCATTTTTAAGCATACGCCTGATAAGCTATAGATTGTGATTGCGCCATATGCCTATATATGGACACTTTGCCCGGTAAGGGTTGCAAGGTGTTTGTTATTGTTTACTTCGGACTTTAATATTTAAAGGTCGATATAACCTTAGTAAATGATAAAATCTATCAACAGTTTAATACTTTTCAACGATAATTATATATATATATATATATATATATATATATATATATATATATATATATATATAGATATATATATATATAGATATATATATATATATATATATATATATATATATATATATATATATATATATATATATATATATATATATATATATATATATATATATATGAGGGCTATAGTGGGGCGTTTGTGACACCTCAGTAGTGTTACCTCACAACGTTATTATCCTGGAATTAATTTCTTCGTGGTGAAGTTTACTTGGAATTCACAGTCATTGGTGAACCTATGCCCAATTTTTCTTTGAATTCATTGTTCATGGTGAACCTATGCCCAATTTTTCTTTGAATTCATTGTTCATGGTGAACCTATGCCCAATTTTTCTTTGAATTCATTGTTCATGGTGAACCTATGCCCAATTTTTTTAATTCATTGTTCATGGTGAACCTATGCCCAATTTTTCTTTGAATTCATTGTTCATGGTGAACCTATGCCCAATTTTTCTTTGAATTCATTGTTCATGGTGAACCTATGCCCAATTTTTCTTTGAATTCATTGTACATGGTGAACCTATCCCCAATTTTCTCTGAATTAATTGTTCATGGTGAATCTGTGCTGAGTTTTTGTTGAAGTTAACTGCTAATGGGTAGAATTATGCCCTTCTATAAGTTTATGGCAGTTTCTAATATTCCCTCTCTCTTTCCAGCTAGGTTGTGGCTGATTTTACGGCAAGAGTCGCCAGAGAGTATTAATTCCTCGGGACCCAAACATCAGTGATGATGAATCGTTTGACGAGCACGACGACGAAGACTTTGTGACCCTCTCACAAGACCGGGATATCCCAAGCTCCAGCGATGGGCCTCCTGCCAAGAGGAGGTGTGCTGTGCCTCTATTCGAGGAGGAGGACCAAGGGAAAGAAAATGAGGATGGAGAGGAAGAAGAGGAGGACCACGAGGAAAATGATGAAGATGGAGAGGAAGAAGAGGACCAAGAGGAGGTGACCACAAGGAGGGGCAAAGGTAGGGGCAAGGACAAAGCTGTACCCAAACGCAGGCCCAAGAGTGCCCTTCAACTGAGGCCTACAACCTGGAAGAAGAAGGATATCAGTAATCCTCCCCTGCCCTCTTACAATCACCAGCCACCTCCATATGTTGAGAGCCTGCAGCAGTACTTCCACAGGTTCTTCACCCCCCAGCTCATCCAGCACATCACCTTCCAAACAAACCTGTATGCCACACAGAACAATGTTGCCACTACCTTCTCCACCACTGACCATGAGATATGCAACTTTGTGGCCATTCTATTTTACATGGGATTTGTGTCATTACCCTCCCTGGATGACTACTGGGCCATGGACACCAGAGTACCACAAGTGGCTGAAATCATGTCTTGGAAACGCTTTCGACTACTTCGACGAACTATCCACTTCAATGACAACTCTCAGCAACACGGCACGGTAGACAGGTTCTTCAAGGTACGCCCTCTCTTCACCGCCATCAACGAAGCCTGACGCAGAGAGCCTGAAACTCCCAAGCAGTCCGTCGATGAGGTTATGGTGGACTACAACGGTAAGAAAGCAGGGAACCTCAGACAGTACATACAGCTGAAACCTGATAAGTGGGGGTTCAAGCTGTTCTCTAGAGCATCTGAGGATGGACTCATCCATGACATGATACTGTATCAGGGATCGATGGCATTTACACTCCAAGCCCATGGCATTCCCCTCAGCCCAGAACAGAAAACATTGACTGACACAAGTCAGGTAGTTACAGTACTTGCCAGCACCATGAACTCCACCTGCACCACTGCCTTATTCGCTGATAACTACTTCACCAGCCTGGAACTTGTACGCTACCTCCGACAGCGAAATTGCAGATACACAGGCACGGCCAGGGAGGCCCGTGTCGGCAATCCTCCACTGAAATCCATCCAGGATATGAAAAGGAAGGCTGTAGGTCGGGGGGAATACTCCTACATAACTAGTGATGATGATATCTTGGCTGTTCGGTGGAAGGACAGTAACATTGTCACTTTACTGTCCACTGATGTAGGAGTAAACCCTGCCGCCAAGTGCCCGCGGTACTCAGGGAGACAAAGAAGAAGGAAGAGGTGAACTGCCCTAGCGTCATCAAGTCTTATAATGCAAACATGGGGGGCATTGATAAGAGTGACATGCTAGTCCATCTCTACAAAACCCCCATGAAATCAAAGAGGTGGTACATGAGGCTCTTCGCCTACTGTTTAGACTTGTCTGTCTGCAATGCCTGGCTATGCTACAAGTGTGATTGCAAGAGTCTCGGGGAAACGAGGGGCCTCTCCCTGAAGAAATTCCGGTTGGAGATATACAAGTCTCTTAGCAGCAAGAGGCCTGCCCTACTATACCGGCGGCAGAGGACCTCGACTGACACATCTCCTGGAGCCAGCACCAACACCTTCGAACTCCCAAGAGCCATCAAAGGTCACCGCAGCCACATTCCAGATGCCTCAATGCGGTTTGACAACACCCTATTTCATGTTCCCCTCTACCAGACCCGACCCGGCACTGCAGCAAAAAGGACCATGTCATTCGTTCAAACTTTGCTTGCCTGATCTGTAAGATCCACCTATGCCTCAATAGTGAGAGAAACTTTTTTTTGGAGTACCATGAGGCTATAGCATAAGTAAATGGACACTGTGGAGAGAGTGAGATATTTTTGTGGTGGACACGGGGTGTGAATGAAATTATGCTCATTACCAATAATATATTTTTATTTGCAATTTTTATATATAATACAATGTTTCAGCCTTCATTTTGTGTATTTTTCACTTTTTTCAATACTGATTTTGGACTATTTCTTTACCTCAATAGATTGGCACATGTACATATATGATCATACCAGAAAAACACTTTTTTACCATAGACCGGCAAATGACTATATTTGATCACTTCATTTTCCTCATTTTCCAACATTATAATGAAAAAAAATCGAAAATGTTCATCAGTAAAAATTTAATTTCACAGCATTTCTATGAGTGCCCGGTAAAGGTTTTTAATGGTCGCCATCCTTTGTGGGATGATGGGCCACCAATCCTCGTGGGATTTTCCTTGTCTCTTTTATGGAAAACAAATGATTGGAGGTCTTAAATTCAGGTGATGTGACTCACTTCCATCGCCAAATGGGTACTTTTACTTCTATAGATCTTTCACTTTGTTCTCCTAATTCTTTCCTTGATTTCAGTTAGCAGGTTCTCCCGAATCTGCACGGTAGTGATCACTTTCCTATTGTAATCGAATCTGCAGATTTTGAGCCTTCCTCGTTGGCATTTGGATAAGGCAGATTGGCAGCGTAACACACAGTTTAGCTCGTCTATTCAGCCATTAACTGATTTCACCACCTCTGACGAGGCAGCAACTTACTTCGCTGACTTTTTGCGATCTGCAGGCTTCCAATCAGTTTCCAGGACATCGGAACAGTTTCCCAAACGTCCCGTTCCTTGGTGGAATGAAGTTTGTTCAAATGCTGTGAGGATGAAACGATCTGCCTTTAATATGCTTGGCCGCAATCGTGGTGACCCTCAGTATTTGGAGGGTTTTCGACAAGTTCGTGCTCGAGCTTGCCACATCCCAAAGGAAACTTAACGCAGTTCTTGGAGGTCTTGTATCTCCTCCATCACAGGTAAGACTCCTCTAGCCGAGATTTTTAACAAAGTCCGCAAGATTTCCGGTAAGTTTTCTCCTCCCCCTCCTCCTATCCTGTTGAATGCCGATGAGAAGGTGGCATAACCTGGGACAGTTGCTAATCTATTTGTCTCTCATTTTGTAAATATCTCTCGAAAAGAGCCTGGTGCGCTTGGGGCTAGATATAGGCAAAATTTGGAGAGTGTTGGAGTTGATTTTGCTTCCCCCGGTGGCGATTCTTACAATGTTCCGTTTTCAGCATCAGATTAAAGACTGCTTTATCTCGGTGTCACATTTCGTCGGCTGGGCCTGATGATATATCCTATGCCTTCTTACGGAACATGTGTCACACTGCTTTTACGTTTTTACTTCATTTATATAATTTTATTTGGCGTACCGGTGATTTCCCTCCTTCGTGGGGTGTGGCAATTGTACTCCCCATTCCAGAGCCTGAGAAGGATCATCTTCAACCTACTAATTATCGGCCGATCTCCTTGACCTCTTGTGTTTGTAAGGTATTAGAGATGATCAATGAGCGGCATGTCTGATACCTGGAAAGCGGTAATTTCTTAACACTGGTGCAGTATGGCTTTAGAAAGGCGCGGTCTCCAACCGATGCTCTTCTGTCATTAGAATCCTCCATTTGCAGGGCGTTTGCCAATAATCACCACCAAGTCACTGTGTTTTTCAATTTGGAGAAAGCATATTACACAGCCTGGCATCATGGCATTTTACTTGGTTTATATGAGTCTGGTCTTCGTGGCCACCTCCCTCTTTTTATTCAGCAGTTTTTATCTGATCGTCCTATACGAGTCCGGGTAGGTGGTGTTCTTTCTAAGGATTTTCCTCTTGAGGATGGTGTACCACAGGGTAGTATTCTATGGCTATTAATGGTGTCATTGGTGTGCTCCCTGATGGCATCCATAGATTCCTCTGTGTTGACGATCTTTATATTTCTTTCTCAGCTGCTCGTATGTCGTTGGTAGAACGAAAGCTGCAACTAGCAATTAATGGGGTATCTCGTTGGGCTGTTGAACGCGGTTTCCGATTTTCCCCCTCAAAGACTGTTGCCATGCACTTTTGTCGACTTCACGATGTTCATCCTGACCCAGATCTCTATCTCTTAAATAGTTGCATGTCCAGTGTTGAGACGACTCGTTATCTTCGTCTATACTTTGACAGTCGTCTTACCTGGGTGGCTCATCTTCGTTCCGTGAATACGGCTTGTCTGAAAGCCTTATTGCTTCTTCGGATTCTGGCTCATACTTCTTGGGGTGCTGTGGTCCTCCACAGGACACTTGTCCTTCCTAAGTTGGAATATGGCTGTGAGATTTATTGCTTCTTCGGATTCTGGCTCATACTTCATGGGGTGCTGTGGTCCTCCACAGGACACTTGTCCTTCCTAAGTTGGAATATGGCTGTGAGATTTACTCCTCTGCTACAGAGGCCCGCTTGCGTATTATCGACGCCATGCAACATGCCGGAGTCCGCCTGGCTACCTTTGCTTTCCGATCTTCTCTAATTCCTAGCCTCCTTGTAGATGCAGGCTTCTTGCCTCTTAATTTGCGTCGTTATTCGTCCCTGTTGCGTTGTTGGCTCCGGATACAACGCCTTCCCCAGGCTGTCTCCTGTAAATTGGTCATACAGGATTCTCGTTTGCCCTCTTTTACTCATCGTTTTAGTTTCCCCAAACGTTTTGGGTTTCGGGTTGAATCTGCTATGTCGCCATTATCTGTTCCTTCTATTTCTATCTGCTCTTAGAGGTTGCCTAGAATTGTGTACTGGCAGTTCCCCGGTGTGTCCGTTTATAAAGCGGTTGAAGATATTAAGAAGGATTTTCCAACTAATTTGGTCGAACCCTATTCTTAAAACATACCTCTGACCATTCTGGCTCAATCTTAGTGTTAAATGATCGTTCTTAACCTGATACCAGTGTTGGATTTGGTGTTGTGTTCCGTGAGTTCTGTCGGGGAGGTAGTCTCCCGGTGGTGGCTTCTGTTTTTACTGCTGAATTGTCTGTAATAATTCTGGCTTTACAAATTATTTTTACTTTTCCTGTCAATTATTTTACGATTTTTAGTGATTCTCGTAGTGCTCTCTCTGCTCTTAATTCTTATACTCTTTCTGGTAATCCCCTGGTCCTCTCCGCACTTGAGTGGTTGTATCTCCTTTACAAGAGGGGGTATCGCATTGAGTTTTGCTGGGTTCCGGGATAAATCAGCGTGCCTGGCAATGAACGAGCTGATAGACTTGCTCGGGAAGCGGCTATTAGGACTGCTCTTCCTAGCCCTGTCCCGTGTTCGGATGTACTCCCAACAATTCGCGAGGTCATCATAACTATTTGGCAGGAGAGGTGGGACGTTCGTGGTGCTACCACTAAAATGGGTGAGATTAATAGAATAGTCTCTCGTCCTTGGAATTATACTAATGTCCAAGACCGTCGTTCGAAGACATCCTTAGCTTGTCTGGGGGATAGGCCACACTCGCCTCACCCACAGCTACCTGATGTCAGGAGATTATCAACCGTACTGCGATGACTTGTCTAGTTCCTCTGACTGTACGGCACTTGCTGGTCGAGTGCCCGAGTGTGAGAGAACTCCGGCAACGCTTCCTTTTTAAATGTAAAGGTGAGGATTGGGTAAATAGACTAAGGTGCTGGGGCCTGCGTGTCCTTCCCTAGGTTATGACGTGTTAGTTTTTTTTAAGGAGGCTGGCCTCTTCTCTCTAATATTGAGTTTTTACCTGTTTTTCCTTATCTTTACCTTTTTACTATTAATGTTTTTATTTTTTATTTATTCTAGTTGATTTTACCGGTTTTATGGGATTTCAACCGTTTGGTAGCGGCGCCATATGACCCTGGCTGTTGCGGCGTCTACTTCAAATCACTCGTTCACTCGGTAGATTGCCTCAAGCCAGTCCACCTGGATATGGACAAACCTGTGTTGGTGGCGCTACCCCGCAGAAGAGGACGTCCTCCGTCAAATCACACCCTATCGGTGACTCAACTAGCTGGTCCCATAGCACAAAATCTGGGTGCCCCTCTGGACGACCCACACGTCTACAGTACTCCGGTTCTGGGGGTGGGGGAGGGGGGTGGGGGTACCGGTCCCTTGGGGGGGGGGGGGTACCGGTCCCTCGGAAAGTTAGGATTCATTAGCCAAAAGAATGGGAAGGGTGTCTTGATACCTCCCTCTTGAAAGAATGCAAGTCATAGGCGGATGGAAATACAGAAGCAAGGAGAGCATTCCAGAGTTTACCAGAGAAAAGGATGAAAAACTAAGAATACTGGTTAACTCTTGCATTAGAGAGGTGGACAGAATAAGAATGAGAGGAAGTGGCAAGTATTGTGCAGCGAGGCCTCGGGAGCAAGGGAGGAATGCAGCTAGCAACATCAGAACAGCAGTTAGCATGGAAATAGTGGTAAAAGAGAGCAAGAGAGGCAACATTGTGGCGATGAGAAAGAGGCTGACGACAGTCAATCAGAGAAGAGGAGTTGGTAAGACGAAAAGATTTTCGTTCCACCATGTATGAGTGGAGCCTCCCGAAACATGTGAAGCATACTCCATACATGGACGGATAAGGCCCCTGTATAGAGTTAGCAGTTGGGGAGGTGAGGAAAATTGGCGGAGACGGCTCGGAACACCTAACTTCATAGAAGCTGTTTCTGCTAAAGAGATGTGAAGTTTCCAGTTTAGATTATAAGTAATGGATAGACCGAGAATGTTCAGTGTAGAAGAAGGGGACAGTTGAGTGTCATTAAAGAAAAGGAGATAGTTATTTGGAAGGTTGTGTCGAATTGATAAGTGGAGGAATTGAATCTTTGAGGCATTGAACAACACTAAGTTTGCTTTGCCTCAATCAGAAATTTTAGAGAGATCAGAAGTTAGGCGTTCTGAGGCTTCCCTGTGAGAGCTGTATACTTCCTGAAGGGTAGATCGTCTATGGAAAGAAATGGAAAAGTGCAAGGTGGTATCATCTGCATAGGAATGGATAGGGCAAGAAGATTGGTTTAGAACATCATTGATGAATAATGGGAGGAAAGTGGGTGATAAGACAGAGCCTTGAAGAGCACCACTGTTAGTAGATTTAGGGGAAGAACAGTAACCGTCTACCACAGCAGCAATAGAACGATCAGAAAGGAAACTTGAGATGAAATTCCAGAGAGAAGGATAGAAGCCGTAGGAGGGTAGTTTGGAAATTAAAGCTTAGTGCCAGACTCTGTCAAAAGCTTTTGATATATCTAGTGCTACAGCAAAAATTTCACCAAAATCTCTAAAAGAGGATGACCAAGCCCCAGTAAGAAAAGCGAGATCACTAGTAGATCGGCCTTGACGGAAGCCATACTTGCGATCAGATAGAAGATTATGAAGTGATAGATGTTTTAGAATCTTCTTGTTGAGAGTAGATTTAAAAACTTTAGATAGGCTGGAGATTAAAGCAATAGGACGGTAATTTGAAGGATTAGAACGGTTACCCTTTTTTCAGAAACAGTCTGAATGTAGGGAAACTTCCAGCAAGAAGAAAAGGTAGATGTAGAGAGACAGAGTTGAAAGAGTTTGACTAAGCAAGCTGCAAGCACGGAGGCACAGCTTTGGAGAACAATAGTAGGGACTCCATCAGGTCCATAAGCCTCCCGAGGGTTTAGGCTAGCGAGGGCATGGAAAACATCATTACGAAGGATTTCAATAGGTAGCCTGATGTAGTTAGAGGGAGGAACAAACCCAGAATCATCCAAAGTAGTGTTTTTAGAAAAGGTTTGAACGAAGAGTTCAGCTTTAGAGATAGATGAGATGGCATTGGTGCTATCAGGTTGAACTAAAGGAGAGAAAAATGAAGAAGTAACGTTGCTGGAGATATTTTTGGCTAGATGCCAGAAGTCTCGAGGGGAGATAGATCTGGAAAGATTTTGACACTTTCTATGAATGAAGGTGTTTTTGGCTAGTTGAAGAACAGACTTGGCATGATTCCGGGCAGAAATATAAGGCGCATGAGATTCAGGTGATGGAAGGCTCAAGTGTGGCGGTATGTCTCATGTACAATATATATCTACATGCGAGGTGTTACGGAATGGTTATGGGGCTAATGGGGATATATCGTCACTGAGGGGAATCGACCTTCATACCCTCGTGGGGCTAATGGGGGTATATCCTCACTGAGGGGAATCAGCCTACCTACCCTCGTACACTTCCCAAATTTCACCTCGGCAATCATTTTTTTAGGTGGAGCACTTTCATGAAGCATGTGTGTCGTATCTTTCTATTGTTTTTAGCAACTTTGTAATTTCACTATAAAATTAACATGAGTTATGTAATAAAAAATAATTTAAGTAAGTGCAATTCGTTTTCATGCTCAGACATGTACAACTGTGGATTAATTAACCTGTATCATCGTTATTAGCATTCGCATATACGTCATTATGTTGAAACCCTTATCAAGGCGTTCATGGAAACCAAAGAAGAAACTCTCAAACGAAAGAATCAAACAAAATTTACGTTATTATTAGGTGCTCATACAAGTTGAGCACCACACATCCACACATCATTAACCCAAGACCGCTTCCTGGAAGATATTCATTACAATAATAATCGTTTTGTCATAAAATTTGGCAAATGTGCTCGCATTAGCCCAACCTGTTTCTGCTATTGTGCATATTTAGCATAGCCATATTGCCATGGCCTTGTATGATATATTCCATGTTCAATATTTAGCATCCCCCTCCAGCAGAGATTGGGGGAAGAGCTTGTCTCTCGCTTACTGAGACCCAGGCAGACATTACTATCACAGTGTAATCCGAGACATTACAAGAAATTCGATTTCAATTTTGCTAGAAAAAAGTCTTCAAAAGTAGAAATTCACGAGAATTAAAATCAGAAAGATCTGTAACTTCACAAAAAGAAAAAAAACATATCAGAAGCGAGCAGCTGTTCGGATTATCTCTTCGCAGGTTATCATTTTCCCTTCCCCCCTCCCTCCTGCTGGTTCCCTCCATCCTCCCACCGCCAGCACCACTCCTTCACTATCTCTCACCTATGTAACTATGGTGTTCTACACAAGATAAATTTTGTCACTAACACAACTAAGTACAATTTACACTCATATAAAATCTCACTTCAAATATAGAATAAAGTATTGTTTTGAGATAGAGGTGTGCAGCTAACCAGCTCATGAGACAAGTGGCACTTACTTCACTGTCTTCCTATATCAGTTGAAAATACTTTACACGACACAGGAATATACAGTATACTCTTACAAAAACGCATTGCCATGATGCCACAGATCGCGCCTTCTAACGCCCTCACCTACGACTGAATGATATTTTCTGAAAAATAAGAATTAGATGCTTTATCATCGTATCATGCTCCTCAAAGTCGTCAATGACGATTCATACATATATGAAAATTTACTCCCAATCAAATGAAAACAAGTGGCAAGACAGGCGAAATGGAAAAAAAATCTTTAGGAGCAGAAAACTCGAATAAGTTCTTCCACTTCAAAAATTCTTTCACAAAATTGGTAAAAACTCTGAATGATTTTTGTTTGGTATCGTTTTCAGTTACATTTAAAATACAAATTTTCCATATAGTTAGATACTTGGAAATGTCAAAATAAAACAGGATTGGAGGGTGAATTTTGTTTCGTTCAGCATTTTTTCCTATAAAGACAAATAAAAAATAAAGACATCACTCTATGTAAATGAAGATACAAAATAAAGTTTTTTTTATGTTTTTTTTAAGTAATTAACTGAAAAAGAAATTTTGTGTTATTGAAAATAAAAGTTTTGTTTGAGTTTTTCCTTCCAATCTTCCAAAGTTAAGAGATGGAAAGGCAGCTCGCATATGTAACATCAGTGAGGAGCTGTTCAAAACTGGGGGTGAGGCCAAGATCTGGACTGCATGCTGTCTTGGCCCTACGGCGCCACTCCTGGCGGTCACGCCTCGCGAGTCTCCATGCAGGCTTCCTTCCTATACCGAGTAGCTCCCAGCAGGAGGCATCGACTTGCCGCAGCCAAGAGTTCTGTGGACGTCCCCTAGGCCTCCTCCAAGTTGGGTTGTCCCTTATGGAAACAACCCGACAAGCAGGGTCGGCTTCCAGGAATCGCACCACATGCCCATAGAACCGCAGTTGGCGCTGACGGACTATGCTAGTAATAGGCCTCGAATCGGTCTCATGGAACAATCGCTGATTTGACTTTGACACAAAGTCATACCAGCGGTATCCCATGATCCTACGAAGGCATCTAGTACCAAAGACATCAATTCACCTCTTCAGGTCGGTGTTCCGTGTCCATGTCTCACAACCATAAAGTAAGACAGGGATCACCAGCGACTTCAAGATCCGAATCTTTGTCCCTCTGCACAGGTATCGACAACACCAAATACTCGTGTTGAGCGAATCCATAACGCCGTGGGCAAGGCCAATCCGCCGTGTGACTTCTTGGCTCGACCCACCATCTTTATGTACTACACTACCAAGGTATGTGAAATTTTTCAAGATCTCAATGTCCTCGCCACACGCATAGACAGACTGTACTATTTCATCCAGCATGCCTCCAAACACCTGGACCTTGGTCTTGGCCCAGGAAACCTTAAGTCCCAAGGGCTTCACCTCCTCGTTCAGTGCCTCTAAAGCCATTACCAGAACCTCCAGTTACTCAGCGAAGATTGCTGCATCATCAGCAAAAACAAGATCTGTAATCTTGTTGTTGCCGACAGATGCTTCACAATGACTTTGTTCCACAACTCTGCCTAGTACCCAATCCATGCATGTGTTGAAAACTGATGGAGCAAGCACACAGCCCTGCCTCACACCTGTATTCACAGGGAAGAAGCTGGACACGCCTTCTCCACACTTCACAGCACTTACAGTCCTGGAGTACAGGCCAGTTAATAGACCAATAATCCTTGCAGGAATCCCACGGAGACGCAGAAGATCCCAGAGTGTCTCTCGAGGCACTGAGTCAAACGCCTTCTTGAGATCGACATAGGCTGCAAGCCTTCCCTGTCGAAACTCACGTCGGCGCTCCACCAGTACGCGAAGCGCTAGGATACGGTCAGTTGTTGACTTACTGGGCATGCATGAACCCTGACTGTTCAGGTATCTGATGCTTCAGCAGGTGAGTGGGGATCCATGTCAGCAGCAAATGGGCAAGCACCTTGCCTGGTACGCTGAGCAGCGTTATTCCACGGTAGTTGCTGCAGTCTTGACGGTCCCCTTTCCCCTTCCAGATAGGGACGACCAACCCCTTCTTCCAGTCAAGGGGGAATGGTACCTGAATGCCATACAGCAGTCAAGACAGCATGCAACCTCCAAGTTGGGTTGGCATGGCTTCACTCCTAGCTTTGAGCAGCTCCGCACTGATGTTGCAGACGTCAGCTGCCTTTTCACCATTCAACTTTGCCGCAGCCTCTTTGACATCGCCAATGGAGGGTGCGGTTTCGTCAATGGGTGGATCAGCACCCAGCGTCTGCAATTCTGCAGTCCGGAGCTGTCCGCTTGCAGGATCCACCGTGAACAACTGCTCAAAGTACTCAGCCCAACGAGACATCTGCCCATCTGCATCCGATACAAGGGAACTATCTCCTGTTCGGATAGCACTCACCTGAGAAGTAGACTTGGAGCAGAGTTTCTTCAGAGCTCGATAGGCAGGTCTGAGGTCATTAGCATTTAAATGACACTCGACATCCTCAGCGAGACCCCTGACGTACCTCTCCTTGTCTCTTCTCAGAAGAGTTCTAGTCCTACGTGACAGAGCCCTGTACTGGTCATGGTCCCCAGCAAGTCTGGCAGCGCGGCTCTCCTCAATACTTTCCAGCGTCTCTACCGAGGTGAAGCCACTCCGTGACCTCGGGCGCTCCCCAATGCATTCCTTGGCAGCCTCAAGAGTCTCACGTTTGAAGGTATCCCATAGCTCTTCAGGGTCCTCAAGGGTGTAGAGCACTCCAAACCGATTGGAGACTGTCACTGCATACTCTTGTGCACATGTCAAGTCCTTCAGCTTCTCAAGATGAAACACAGTGAGGCTTTCTGGACTTGATATGAAGCTTGTGTGAAGCAACAACAAGTCTGTGATCGGTCGCAAAGAACTCGGCACTCCGAAAAACCCTGCAGTTCTGGAGGATCCTCCAACGAGTACTGACAAGGATATGATCGATCTCCTTCGCTACCCCTCCGGCTTTGCTATACCAAGTTCAGCGGTGCAGCGCTGGTCATTGATACCAGGAACTCGCAATTCTCAGCCTTCTGGATCTTGCAAAATTCAGAAGGAAAGAGCTGTTGTCATTCCTGGTGCCAGAACCATGGGGACCCACACATATTTCATAGCCAGCCCTTTCGGTGCCAGTGACAGCATTAAAGTCGCCCAGGACAATGTGCATCACGACGGGGACACTGGTCCAATACAGAATCGAGTTTGGTGTAGAACATCTCCTTCTCTTCAGTTTCACATACCTCGGTAGGAGCATATACAGCAACAACAGACATGAACCCTAAACTGTGCTTCAGCCTTAATCGCATTATACGCTCATCAACCGGAGTAACCTCTACAACAGACGGCTGCAGTGTGCTGGAGACGCCCATGGCTACCCCCTTGACATGGTGACCATTGCTCATGCCGGACCAGTAGTAAATAAAACCAGTACTTCTGGTCTCGCCAGTACCAGTCCTCCTTGTCTCAGAGAGCTCCACCATATCCACCCTCAGCCTACTGAGGCAGTCGATGATCCTCTGAGAGACTGAGGACATTCCAGGAGCCCACACGCAGAACCCTTCGAAGGTTCACCCCAGGAGCGGTCCAACGTGCAGGTGCCACATCTGCAACCCCACCGCCACCCCCAAAATCAGAAGTAGGGCTAGGGGGTCCTCCCGCCCCTCTCAGGACACAGGGCTCCCGCAGGCTTTCCCCTGCATCCGTCATACCAGTAGGCAGGCCCCTCTGGTGCCTTGGCACCCGAGAGGTCTGCACGGTCGGACCCCCCAGCATACTTGGATCGGGGCCGTGGCCAGAGGCTCACTCGCGCCTATAGCCCCCACCCCGACCTCTGCCTCTAACTTTGTTGGTGGCTGTGGATGTTTTTTACGGGGAGGGGTTGCAAGCCCCATCCCAACCAGCTGGTGAGCCATGGCCAGGGACACTGGTATCCCTGAGGGGAAGGCCCTTGGCTGCCCAAAAGGAGGAAGAGAAGGCACAGATGAGGAGAGACAGAGGGGGGAGTGAGCTATGGGAGGTAGAGGGCACTCACTCCTCACTTGGAAAGAATCCACCCACCACCACATTTAATACAATAGCTAATATGAAATACTTTGTGGTCACATCTTGGAGGCTTTCTGGACTTATCATGATGCTAGAGTATAGCAACAACAAGCCCGTGATTAGTCGCAAAAAACTCGGCACTCAAAAAAAAATGCAGTTCTGAAGGATCCTTCAACGAGTAATGATATTGGCATTGTTATACCAAGTCCAGTGGTGCAACGCTGGTCTCTTATACTAAGAACCTGCAATGCTAAACCTTCTGGATCTTGCAAGATTCAGAAGGAAAGAACTGTTATCGTTTTTTATACCATAACCATGGAGACCCAAAACATAACTGTTGCCAGCTCTCTCAGTGCCAGTGACAGCATTAAAGTCGCCCAAGACAATGAGGGCATTATGGCGGGGACAACAGTCAAGTAGAGAGTCAAGTTTGGCATAGAACATTTCTTTATCTTCAGTTTCACATGTGTCGGTAGGAGTGTGTACTGCAGAAATAGACATGAAGCCTAGAGCCTTCCGCCCTAATCGCATTATACGCTCATCAACCGGAAAACCTTTACAACCGATGGCGGCAGTCTGCTGAAGATACCTATGGTACCCACTTGACATGGTGACCATTGTTTTTACCAGACCAGTAGTATGTAAAACCCTTGCTACTGGTCTCGCCCCATGCCTTCCAGTCTCAGAGAGACCAACTATATCCACCCCCAGTCTACTGAGCTCATCTGATGGATGGGATAATTGGTGATCCTCTGAGATTTTCAAGACATTCCAGGACCCCACACAGAACCCTTCGAAGGCTTACCGCAGCGAAGCATCGCACGCTATTCAGGCTACGTCTTGCGCATAGCATGATCAGTCGCCAGGCCGGCGATTTTTTTTTCTTAAGTTTCATTAGCGCATGCGCACTGAAGGACTCGGCGAGTACCTCATGTTATATCCCTATCCCAAGTCTCTCATCCCAACTTGACAAAGATATTGATATAGGAATAATAGTAATAACAACTATAGTAACAATGATAATAACAATAATAAAGATAGTTATGTTATTAATAATGATAGTAATACATAATGATAATAATATAAATAATCTTATTGCTCTATTTTCCTACAAAAAGATAATCAAGATCTGAAAAGAAAAAAAACACGTTTGCCCGTATGGCATCCTCATGTTCCTGACTTGAAGTTCATAAAATAGTTGTCTGTCATAACACAATGAGATATAGGAGATATGAAAAATAGTAATCATAAAAAAGATTGCATCTTGTTAAACAAAAATTATGTAGAAATGTTTATTATTTTGAAATGAAGAGCAGTAAATATTTCAAGCGAACAGATTATCGTTACTCCAGATTCCTATATCAAAGTGGAAGGTATCACCCCAGTACCCACTATCACCAACAAGTATTAAATATGGAAGCCCTTGAGTGCGGGAATTCTTCTGCAGGAGCGATAAAAGTGTATTGTAAACACCAAGAACATTTGTTGTAAAACACTGTCTGGAGCTCACACATTAGATGCCGTAGAGAACAATGCTGCTGTTTTATTTTTTCCTCCCGATTTCACAAGCAGGGCTGTATCTTCATCCGTGCCATGTTCTAGATTAATCAATTGGGCATCTGTCAGTAATGTCTGAGTGTTTTTAATTGTTTGTGAGCTGAGTTCCAGAGTATGGCTACTTATATAGAATTGGGCCATCAAGGAGATACCTCTAATTTGTCTCAAAAAATAAATAAATAAATAAATAAAATAAAATAAAAGATTTTTCTCTATCATATTCGCTGCACTCTAAGCTGGTTTTT
The DNA here is from genome assembly GCA_020233015.1 of Callinectes sapidus. Taxonomy (NCBI): domain Eukaryota; kingdom Metazoa; phylum Arthropoda; class Malacostraca; order Decapoda; family Portunidae; genus Callinectes; species Callinectes sapidus. Next base: position 20,998,300 of record CM035194.1, read on the forward strand.
GTGTGACCTTGAGCTTGGCAAGGATTTCCCTATTAATGCCACATCACGGGCCCTTTTTCTCCATCCGGGCTCCACCTCCTTACCCTCTGTCGCTGTTTATCTTTCTTTCTCCTCTGTTTCTACCTGTATTTCCCTTCTTTGTGGAATATGAATACAGAATTAAAAAACATCACTGTTATTGCATTAACCACTGTCATTTGGACCTCACGAACAACAAAAGGATTAATGACCGTAACAGCACACTTCATTACGCCAAGTTGACAACTGAAGTCACTAGTGCTGGAGACCCGGATGCAAGATGCACACACTGCAGAAAGTATTGCTGAAAAATGAAGAATATATGCAAGAACTGAAACATCTTAGACAAAGTATGTTGCGTTGTTACAGAAAATGCTCCCAATAGGGTTTTTGCTGTAAATATCATGAAGTTGCGTCACCTACCCTGTTTTGCACACGCATTAAATTTGGTTGCAAGAAATCCTCTAGCTTATTCAAAGGATGTTCAGACTCTGCAAGAAAAAGTAAAATGGATCGTTACATACTTCCATCACAGTGTCAAGGCGTCAGATAAATTGACTAATGGCCTACAGACAAAAAATTACATGTGTCTAACTAATGAGGAGCTGGAAATTGTCACGAAGGCTGTGACAGTTCTTCAACTTTTTGAAGAAATAACAAGGAAGATGTCAGTAGAAAAGTGACCTCTGTATCAAAAATACTTCCAATAGTGAGAGGGCTGCAAGACTACATGAATGCTTCTTGGGATCTTGAAATGCAGGGACTCTATTGAACATTTCCTCTCGGCAGGGAACTACAACAGCAATTGAAAAACAGGTTCGATATTATGGAAACAAGTTTCCTTGTAGGTACTGCAACCTTTTTAGATCCTGGTTTCAAGAAGATTCCATTCCATTGCAGATCACTCTAATGTGAAGACAATCAAAACGCGCTTAAGTACAAGAATGGAAACCATTCAAGAGTCATCCACATCTATGAATAAACCAGACCACCCATTACCCTTAGATTGAGCACGCGCACAAACAGCACCAGAAAAAAAAGTCAATATGGGCAAAACTCGATTCAACGGTGGAAAAGATTTCACTGGTGTCTTCAACACAACCATCCACTGTGGCTAACATTGAAATCAGGAGAGACATGGAGGATCCACCAATCACTAAGTATGCAAACCCATTTGACTGGTGAAAAAAAAAAAAAAAACAAGAAAGTAATTTTCCAAACTTAAAAAAAAAAAAGGTTTCTCTGCTCCCTGGCATCATCAGTACCACCAGAGAGACTTTTCTAAGGCTGGCGAACTAGTATCACAAAGACAAAGTTGTCTCAAGGACAAACATATTGACATGATTCTGATCTTGAATAAGAACATCAATTAAAATCCGTTGTATAAATATACCGTAATAATGGAGATGGTAATAAGGGTAGTGGTGAAATAGTGGTGGTGGTGATGTTGTGATGGGGTTGGTGGCGATGTGGTGATCGGGATGGTGGTGGTGGTCATAGGGAGGAGGGGAAGCTGGTGATAAGAGAAATTCTGCAGGAAATATATTTTCATAGGAATCTGTTATTTTCATAGATTTTTATTTAATAAAGGAAACTGTCTTATATCCAAGCATTTTCTTTTCTTTTTTCTACCAAGGAAATGAATATATAGGTACCAGTAGATAAAAACACTATTCAATGTTAATCAATTTTGTACCCTGGTCTCCAGAATGCAATTAACCAATTACTAATCCTTAAAAACTGATAAGTAATCACAACAGTGAGTACGGTGTGCAACTCGATAGGCGGTGCGGCACAGGCCGCGGAGTAGCGTGAGAGGTGATATAGAATCGATTGGTGACTCCGATGTCAAGACTGCCACCTCAAAAACTGGATGTGTGGAACAAGCGCGGGATGGCACAGTGGCTGACCAGCTGTCATCCAGAATCGATTCTAAAATTCATTCTTTCACACGCAATTGATTTTCTCACCCTGAAAATCAATTCTTGTGATTCTCAAAGAACTGATTTTCGCCCACCCCTACATTTGAGCTGAGCTTGGCGAGAAGTTCAGGGAGCTGAGGGTAGGGAGGAACATGTGTCATACCAAGTTCCGCCCACTAACATTTCCATTGTAGTGACGAGGTTAACTTACCTTTGCACTCAATATATACAGAATACAACTGGCGTTTTGTTTTTGTAGAAGCGACGACATTTTTTTGGGGGGGGCTCCAGTTTTTTTCCCAGTTTTTTTCAGATGGTAATTCATTATTTTGTGCCAATTCATGCTCTGATAATTCTTTTATTTCTGGATCCATCATAATATAAGGGATAAGGTCCGTCTTCTGAGAAATTGGAGATCAGGGAGAATGAAATCAAATCTAGCAGCCATGCTCAAGAGGACAGTGGGTGAACTGTGGTTTAAGGGATATTCTTGTCCCCAAATTGTTGAGCCTCATCCAAAGCATGCAACATATTTTTTACTTAACATAATCCTTTACATCATAGTTGTTGTTTTTTTTCACGCCCTTGCCACAAAAATTTGAAAAAAAGGTAGTCTGACTTACAAGGGTTAACTTCACGGCGACCCACACTATGATGATAGGTGCAGGCACTCCTAAGGGAAAAGAAAGATTGTTAATACAATAAGTCAGTTTGGTGGATAAGTACACTCCAGGTGTTGTGGCTTAAGTGTATTAAATTATTAGTTTGTACAATTTATATACACGAGTGAAGATAGGCGGGTCACTAAATGTACTGGCACGGCCTAAGAGCCTTTCACTAGTTTAGTCACCACAAGATCACCGGAAAGAGTCACACACGTAGAGTCACGGCACACACTTGTCGACGTCACGCCCCCCAACTAAGATCTGCCGTGCCGCACCCCAGCGGCGCGGAAGGCGTGGTGGTGGTGTTGCATGTAGTGACACATAAATTACTTACACATTTAATATTGTGGTTAGTAAGGTGTGTTAGTTACTCAGGCGTCTTTTATTAAAGTGACTTAAGGTTATTGTTAGTAGTTTTAGTACTTGTCCAAGGTAAAGAGTACATTCTATGATTTACTGTATGGCAACTTAATCCGACGCGTCTCTGGTCCGACAGGACGGGTATCAGGCCTGTATGAGACGGGACGATACGTACAGGCGATGCATATAATTTAGAGAATAAATTAGAATATACAAATATATCTCTACCTAACCAGTGCGCCTAACATCTATATATATATATATATATATATATATATATATATATATATCTATATATATATATATATATATAGATATATATATATATGTATATATATTTATATTATATATATATATATAATATATATATTATAGATATATAATATATATATATATATATATATATTACTCCCAGTGAGGTCTAAAGCACTGGAACAGGGGGTGCTGTGAACTTATCATCAAAACCACTTGTGACCTCACTGAACGTTTCCCTTTGTGTCTCATAACACAAGGGGGTAAACACAGCCTGCCCTCTAAAGACAACCTCTCCCTCCACCCAAAACTACATGAACCGAATTACACACATCCTTCACTCAAAATTATTACTAAATATGGCCACTCCTACACCAGCCTCGGAGTCCCCCTCTGGGGAGGGGACCGTAAATGTCCCCAGGTCGGACTACTCTTCCGGTATTGACCCTAAGTGTCTTGACACCCCCCTCACATTTTTCTCCATGAACTTCTACAACATTCGTGGTCTTCGATCTAATTTTCAATTTGTAGAACACCACCCGTCCTCCACTAAACCTCATCCTTTTTTCCTCACTGAAACACAGGTGTGTGAGGCAACTGACAGTAACCCCTTTTCTGTTCCCTCCTACTTTCTCTATCCTCATATTCGTTCCAAAGCTGGATGTTGCGTCTATGTCCCCAACGACATAACTTGCTCTCGTGCCCACGCTCTTGAATCTTCTGAGTTTTCTACCATCTGGCTTCGACTTCAAAGTCACTCTCTAAATAAATTTTTCTGTGATGTATATCTCTCACCTAACTCCTCTGAATATAGAAAATTCTTTAACTACCTAACTTCCAAAGTGGAGCACATTCTGACTCTCTTTCCTTTTTCGGAGATCTCCATTCTTGAAGACTTCAATGTTCACCACCAGCTTTAGCTTTCCTCTTCTTTCACTGACAATCCTGGTGAACTTGCCTATAACTTTGCTATTCTACATGATCTTAAGCAAATCGTGCAACACCCTACTCGTTTTCCTGATCGTCTTGGAGATACGTTCAACATTTTTTATTTTTTCCTAACCTTTAATCCTGCTTATGCTGTCACACTTTCTTCTCCGTTGGGTTCCTCCGATTCCAATCTCATATCTGTATCTTGTCCTATCTCTCTAATTCCTCCACAGGATCCTCGAAAGCGGAGGTGCATTTGGCATTTTGCCTCTGCTAGTTGGGCAGACCTGAGGAGGTATTATGCTGATTTTCCCTGGAATGATTACTGCTTCCGTGACAGAGACCCGTCTCTGTGTGCTGAGCGCATAACAGAGGTGATAGTGTCTGGCATGGAGGCGTACATTCCTCACTCTTTTTCTCGACCTAAACCTTCCAAACCCTGGTTTAACACAGCTTGCTATCGTGTTATCCATGATAGAGAGGTGACCCACAAAAGGTACTTGAGCCTTCCATCACCTGAGTCTCACGTGCTTTATATTTCTGCCCGAAATCATGGCAAGTCTGTTCTTCAACTTGCCAAAAACTCCTTCATTCACAGAAAGTGTCAAAATCTTTCCAGATATAACTCACCTCGAGACTTCTGGCATCCAGCCAAAAACATCTCCAACAACTTTACTTCTTCATCTTTCCCTCCTTTAGCTCAACCGGATGGCACCAATGACATCTCATCTATCTCTAAAGCTGAACTCTTCGCTCAAACCTTTGCGAATAACTCTACCTTGTACGATTCCGGGCTTGTTCCTCCTCCTCCCCCCTCCCTCTGACTACTTCATGCTACCTATTAAAATCCTTCGTAATGATGTTTTCCATGCAGTCGCTGGCCTAAACCCTCGGAAGGCTTATGGACCTGATGGGGTCCCTCCTATTGTTCTCCGAAACTGTACCTCCGTGCTTGCACCTTGCCTAGTCAAACTCTTTCAACTGTATCTACATCTATCTACATCTGTATCTATCTACATCTATCTACATCTGTCTATCTACATCTACTTTTCCTTCTTGCTGGAAGTTTGCCTACATTCAGCCTGTTCCTAAAAAGGGTGACCGTTCTAATCCTTCAAACTACCGCCCTATTGCTTTGATCTCCTGCTTATCTAAAGTGTTTGAATCTATTTTAACTAGAAGATTCTTAAACACCTATCACTTCACAATCTTCTATTTGACCACCAGTATGGCTTCCGCCAAGGCCGCTCTACTGGTGATCTTCTGGCTTTCCTTACAGAGTCTTGGTCATCCTCATTTAGTGATTTTGGTGAAACTTTTGCTGTAGCCATAGACTTATCAAAAGCTGATTGATAGAGACTGGCACAAAGCTTTAATTTCCAAACTACCCTCCTATGGCTTCTATCCTTCTCTCTGCAACTTCATCTCAAGTTTCCTTTCTGATCCTTTTATTGCTGCTGTGGTAGACGGTCACTGTTCTTCCCCTAAATCTATCAACAGTGGTGTTTCTCAAGGTCTGTCCTATCACCCACTCTTTTCCTATTATTCATCAATAATCTTCAAACCAAACTTCTTGCCCTATCCATTCCTATGCTGATGATACCACCTTGCACTTTTCCACGTCTTTCCATAGACGACCAACCCTTCAGGAAGTACACAGCTCATGCAGGGAAGCCTCAGAACGCCGAACTTCTGATCTCTCTAAAATTTCTGATTGGGTAAAGCAAATCATGTTTTGTTCAATGCCTCAAAAACTCAATTCCTCTACCTCTCAACTCGACACAACCTTCCAAATAAATATCCCCTCTTCTATAGTGACACTCAACTGTCCCCTTCTCCTACACTAAACATTCTTGGTCTATCTTTTACTAGTAATCTAGACTGGAAACTTCACATATCCTCTCTAGCTAAAACAGCTTCCATGAAGTTAGGTGTTCTGAGCCGTCTCCGCCAGTTTTACTCACCTCCCCAACTGCTAACTCTACAGGGGACTCATCCGCCCATGTATGGAGTATCCTACACATGTTTGGGGAGGCTCCACTCATACAGCTCTTTTGAATAGGGTGGAATCAAAAGGTTTTCGTCTTATCAACTCCTCTCCTCTGACTGACTGTCTTCAGCCTCTTTCTCATCGCCGCAATGTTGCCTCTCTTGCTCTCTTTTACCGCTATTTTCATGCTAACTGCTCTTCCGATCTCGCTAACTGCGTGCCTCCCCTGCTCCCGCGGCCTCGCTGCACAAGACTTGCTTCTTCCTCTCACCCCTATTCTGTCCACCTCTCTAATGCAAGAGTTAACCAGTATTCTCAGTCTTTCATCCCTTGCTCTGGTAAACTCTGGAACTCTTTCCCTGCCTCTGTGTTTCCACCTGCTATGACTTGAACTGTTTCAAGAGAGAGGTATCAAGACACTTATCCCATTCTTCTTTTGGCTACTGATTATGGACTTTCCAGGGACCG
>CM035194.1:21005004-21026632 GCA_020233015.1 Callinectes sapidus
GGATATTCCCTGACTATGAGAAAAATTGACCTGTTCCCCATTGTTTTATCGCTTTCGTTGTCTATGATTGCACAGATTGCTGACGAATTATATATATATATATATATATATATATATATATATATATATATATATATATATATATATATATATATATATATATATATATACTATATATATATATATATATATATATATATATATATATATATATATATATATATTTGAAATAGACCACCGATTTGTGAACATGTCTCCTATTGCACTGTAAATAATGTTTCGTTATGGGTCTTAAACTTTCCCTATAACATGGGTATTTCTCTTCATTTCACAGTAATTTCATGGCGTAGGAGGAATACACAGATAATATCTAGTATAGACTTGTTATTTTACCATATTATTTGAAAACCACATACTGTTTTGAAATCGCCTAAAACAAAGAAAAATCTATAAAACATCATTATCTTCATTGCATTTTTCTGAATAATGCCATTCTTAACACGTTAATGTAAATGATATGGTGAACGAACTACAGTGTGTGTGTGGGGGGGGGGGGGGGGCGTATTATATATAGTGGTGTCAGGCTCAGTCCGTGTGCTGCTTGGGGAACCGTAATAAGGGAAACACCGTGTCTGGACTCTGATTCTGTAGCAATGTGTTGTTTTTCAAGGTATTGTTGTTGTGACCTCCGTGAGACATTGCACTCACCAAAACGTACAGAAAGGGTAAGTAGTACGTACCTATCTTATAGTAGAGACTGCCTGCCTGCACTGTGCCACACCTATTTGAGAGATCGGCGTGGAGGAGCAGCACTAGTTGTAGAGCAGAACCGTAACAAATAATGGAAGTTGTACCTGTGTGTGTTACCTGTCTGTCTGTGTGTCTTGTTATATTTTGTTATACGTATGTGTGGTAGTGGTGGTGATGGTGGTGGTGGTGGTGGTTGAAATCCTACTTAACAAAACGATAGTACTATGAAGAGGTTATTTCAAGTTGTTATTGGGTTGTTTAGGCTTATAACAGGTTGTAGAGGGAGGTATCAGTGTTAATTGTTATTGATGTTATTATTTCTGTTATATTAAAGCTATCTCTAATTTCTCTCTCTCTCTCTCTCTCTCTCTCTCTCTCTCTCTCTCTCTCTCTCTCTCTCTCTCTCTCTCTCTCTCTCTCTCTCTCTCTCTCTCTCTCTCTCTCTCTCGAGCCTCTGGCCACGGCCCCGATCCGAGTATGCTGGGGGGTCCGACCGTGCAGACCTCTCCGGTGCCAAGGCACCAGAGGGGCCTGCCTACCGGTATGACGGATGCAGGGGAAAGCCTGCGGGAGCCCTGTGTCCTGAAAGGGGCGGGAGGACCCCGTAGCCCTACTTCTGATTTTGGGGGTGCCGGTGGGGCTGCAGATGTGGCGCCTGCACGTTGGACCGCTCCTGGGGTGAACCTTCGAAGGTTTCTGCGTGTGGGCTCCTGGAATGTCCTGAGTCTCTCAGAGGATCACCGACTGCCTCATTTATCAGATGAGCTCAGTAGGCTGAGGGTGGATATGGTGGGGCTCTCTGAGACAAGGAGGCCTGGCAGTGGCGAGACCAGTAGTAAGGGTTTTACTTACTACTGGTCCGGCATGAGCAATGGTCACCATGTCAAGGGGGTAGCCATAGGCGTCTCCAGCAGACTGCAGCCGTCTGTTGTAGAGGTTACTCCGGTTGATGAGCGTATAATGCGATTAAGGCTGAAGCACAGTTTAGGCTTCATGTCTGTTGTTGCAGTATATGCTCCTACCGAGATGTGTGAAACTGAAGAGAAGGAGATGTTCTATGCCAAACTCGACTCTGTACTGGACCAGTGTCCCCGTCGTGATGCACTCATTGTCCTGGGCGACTTTAATGCTATCACTGGCACCGAAAGGGCTGGCTATGAAATATGTGTTGGTCCCCAAGGTTCTGGTACCAGGAATGACAACAGCTCTTTCCTTCTGAATTTTGCAAGATCCAGAAAGCTGAGAATTGCGGGTTCCTGGTATCAGAGACCAACGCTGCACCGCTGGACTTGGTATAGCAATGCCGGAGGGGTAGCAAAAGAGATCGATCATATCCTTGTCAGTACTCGTTGGAGGATCCTCCAGAACTGCAGGGTTTTTCGGAGTGCCGAGTTCTTTGCGACCGATCGCAGGCTTGTTTTTGCTTCACTCAAGCTTAATATCACGTCCAGAAAGCCTCCAAGACGCAACCACACTGTGTTTCATCTTGAGAAGCTAAAGGACTTGACATGTGCACAAGAGTATGCAGTGACAGTCTCCAATCGGTTTGGAGTGCTCGACACCCTTGAGGACCCTGAAGGGCTATGGGATATCTTCAAACGTGAGACTGTTGAGGCTGCCAAGGAATGCATTGGTGGAGCGCCCGAGGTCACGGAGTGGCTTCACCTCAGTAGAGACATTGGAAAGTATTGATGAGAGTCGCGCTGCCAGACTTGCTGGGGACCATGACCAATACAGGGCTCTGTCACGTAGGACTAGAACTCTTCTGAGAAGAGATAAGGAGAGGTATGTCAGGGGTCTCGCTGAGGATGTCGAGTGTCATTTAAATGCGAATGACTTCAGACCTTCCTATCGAGCTCTGAAGAAACTCCGCTCCAAGTCTACTTCTCAGGTGAGTGCCATCCGAACAGCAGATGGTTACCTCGTATCGGACACAGATCGGCAGATGGCTCGTTGGGCTGAGTACTTTGAGCAGCTGTTCACGGTGGATCCTCCAAGCGGACAGCTCCGGACAGCAGGATTGCAGACGCTGGATGCTGATCCACCCATTGACGAAACTGCACCCTCCATTGGTGATGTTAAAGAGGCTGTGGCAAAGTTGAGGGGTGGAAAGGCAGCTGGCATCTGCAACATCAGTGCAGAGCTGCTCAAAGCTGGGGGTAAAGCCATGATCCGTGGGTTGCATGCTGTCTTGAGTGCTGTATGGCATTTAGGTACCATTCCCCTTGACTGGAAGAACGGGTTGGTCGTCCCTATCTAGAAGGGGAAAGGGGACCGTCAAGACTGCAACAACTACCGTGGAATAACACTGCTCAGCGTACCAGGTAAGGTGCTTGCCCATTTGCTGCTAACGCGGATCCGCACTCACCTGCTGAAGCATCAGAGACCTGAACAGTCAGGGTTCACGCCCGGTAAGTCAACAACTGACCGTATCCTAGCGCTTCGCGTACTAGTGGAGCGCCGACATGAGTTTTGACAGGGAAACTTGCAGCCTATGTCGATCTCAAGAAAGCGTTTGACTCAGTGCATCGATAGACACTCTGGGATCTTCAGCGTCTCCGTGGGATTCCTGCAAGGATTATTGGTCTATTAACTGGCCTGTACTCCAGGACTGTAAGTGCTGTGAAGAGTGGAGGAGTCGTGTCCAGCTTCTTCCCTGTGAATACAGGTGTGAGGCAGGACTGTGTGCTTGCTCCATCACTTTTCAACACATGCATGGATTGGGTACTAGGCAGAGTTGTGGAACAAAGTCATTGTGGAGCATCTGTCGGCAACACCAAGATTACAGATCTTGTTTTTGCTAATGATGCAGCAATCTTCGCTGAGTCACTGGAGTTGCTGGTAATGCCTCTAAAGGCACTGCACGAAGAGGTGAAGCCCTTGGGACTTAAGGTTTCCTAGGTCAAGACCAAGGTCCAGGTGTTTGGAGGCGTGCTGGATGAAACAGTACAGTCTGTCCATGCGTGTGGCGAGGACATTGAGATCTTGAAAAGTTTCACATACCTTGGTAGTGTAGTACATAACGATGGTGGGTCGAGCCAAGAAGTCACACGGCGGATTGGCCTGGCCCACGGCGTTATGGATTCGCTCAACACGAGTATTTGGCGTTGTCGATACCTGTGCAGACGGACAAAGATTCGGATCTTCAAGTCGCTGGTGATCCCTGTCTTACTCTATGGTTGTGAGACATGGACACTGAACACCGACCTGAAGAGACGAATTGATGTCTTTGGTACTAGATACCTTCGCAGGATCATGGGATACCGCTGGTATGACTTTGTGTCAAATCAGCGACTGTTCCGTGCGACCGATTCGAGACCTATTACTAGGATACTCCGTCAGCGCCAACTGCGGCTATATGGGCATGTGGCGCGATACCCGGGAACCAATCCTGCTTGTCGGGTTGTTTCCGTCAGGGACAACCCGACTTGGAGGAGGCCTAGGGGACGCCCACAGAACTCTTGGCTGCGGCAAGTCGATGCCTCCTGCTGGCAGTTACTCGGTATAGGAAAGGAGCCTGCATGGAGACTCGCGAGGCGTGACCGCCAGGAGTGGCGGCGTAGGATACGCGAGGCAATGCGCCCCCGTCGTATGCCCCCCATGATTGATTGATTGATTGGGGGCATACGCCGGGGGGCGCGTTCCCTCGACTACCCTACGGCGCCACCCCTGGCGGTCATACCTTGCGAGTCTCCATGCAGGCTGCCTTCCCATACCGAATGACTCCAAGCAGGAGGCATCGACTTGCCGCAACCAAGAGTTCTGTGGGCGTCCCCTTTGCCTCCTCCAAGTCTGTTTGTCCCTTACGAAAACAAACCGTTAAGCATGATCGGATTCCAGGTATCGCGCCACATGCCCATATAACCGCAGTTGGCGCTGACGGACTATGCTAGTAATAGGCCTCCAATCCGTCTCACGGAACAATCGCTGATTTAACAGGTGGCTGAGAATTGGGCCTTCTTGCAAAATTCAGAAGGAATGAGCTGTTTTTATCTCTGGTACCAGAATCATGGGGACCTTTCGGTGCCAGTGACAGCATTAAAGTCGCCCAGGACAATGAGTGCATCACGACGGGGACACTGGTCCAGTACAGAGTCGAGTTTGGCATAGAACATCTCCTTCTCTTCAGTTTCACACATCTCGGTAGGAGCATACACTGCAACAATAGACATGAAGCCTAAACTGTGCTTCGGTCTGCTGGAGACTGCTATGGCTACCCCCTTGACATGGTGACCATTGCTCATGCCGGAACTGTAGTAAGTAGAACCCTTACTAGTGGTCTTGCCACTACCAGGCTTCCTTGTCTCAGAGAGTCCCACCATATCCACCTTCAGCCTACTGAGCTCACCCGATAAATGAAGCAGTCGGTGATCCTCTAAGAGACTCAGGACATTTCAGGAGCCCACACGCAGAACCCTTCGAAGGTTCACCCCAGAAGTGGTCCAACGTGTAGGCGCCACATCTACAGCCCCACTGGCAACCCCAAAATTAGAAATAGGTCTAGGGGGTCCTCCCGGCCCTCTCAGGAGACAGGGCTCCCGCAGGCTTTCCCCTGCATCCGTCATACCGGTAAGCAGGCCCCTCTGGTGCCTTGGCACCCGATCAGAGCGGTGGCCAGAGGCTCGCCCGCACAAATAGCCCCTACCCCAACCTATGCCTCTAACCCTACGGGAAAGAACCCTGGCTGCCCAAAAAGGAGGAAGGGGAGGCACAGATGAGGAGAGACAGAGGGGGGAATGAGCTATGGGAGGTAGAGGGCACTCACTCCTCACTTGGAAAGAATCCACCCACCACCCTAATATATATATATATATATATATATATATATATAAATATATGATATATATATATATATATATATATATATATATATATATAGTCCAGTAGTTTGTATCCTCCTACCCTTCCTGATTGGAGTGCTTTATGTATAAAAGGTCAATAATTAATGAAGATACAAAAGAAGGAAAAATCAATTACCACGGAAGATGGGAAAGTTCAATATACTTGAAATGTTTGATAGCCTTAATAATAATAATAATAAAAATAATAATAATAATAATAATAATAATAATAATAATAATAATAATAATAATAATAATAATAACACCAAGAATTATAAAAAAATAATAATAATAACAATAATAATAATAATAATAATAATAATAATAATAATAATAATAATAATAATAATGAAAATAATAATAATAACAGCCATTTTTGCTCTGTCAGTGTTGTGCGTTGCCTGACGTTGGCGATCAATGTGTGTGTGTGAGGTGAGGTGAGTGACCATGGGTTGGTGAATCCCTAAAGTAAACAAAGCTAATTGAAGTGCATCTGTCGCTCCTCTTGATAGCAATATAAGGTGGCTGTTGCATCATGCATTTTGTACAAAATTGCTTGTACATTTGGATTCGAATTGTTAAACTAAGAATTCTACTAGTTGGAATAGTAATGTTACCATGTAATCGTACCTCCACTCGAGTACAAAGCTATAAAACAAGCAGAACTGGGGAATGGGGTAACCACTTGCGTTGCTGCACTACCAAATCATTAGTAATACAGTAGCGCAAGAACCCAAAGATTTTCAAGTAACGCACAAACAGTAACACATCAAAATATTTTAGTGTTACCACTTGCGTTACGGTAATTTTTTAAAGTTAACGGATGGCTCACCCTCTGATAATAATAATGATAATAACAATAATGATAATAATAATAATAATAATGATAATAATAATAATAATAATAATAATAATAATAATGATAATAATAATAATAATAATAATAATAATAATAATAATAATAATAATAATAATAATAATAATAAAATAGTAATAATAATAATAATAATAATAATAATAATAATAATAATAATAATAATAATAATAATAATAATAATAATAATAATAATAATAATAGGAATAATAATAATAATAATAATAATAATAATAATAATAATAATAATAAGAAGAAGAAGAAGAAGAAGAAGAAGAGGAAGAAGAAGAAAAAGAAAAAATAATAAAAATAATAATGATAATAATAATAATAGATAATAATCATAATCAATCAATCAATCATGAGGGACATACTCCAGAGAGCGCGTCGCTTCGCCTACCCTATGACGCAAATCTCCACGTAGGCTCCCTTGCCATAATGAGTAACTCCCACTACGAGGCATTGAATTGCCGCAGCCATGAGTTCTGTGGGGATCCCTTAGGCTTCCTGTATATTGAATTAACCCTTTCGGAAACAATCCGATAAGCAGGATCGATATACAGGTAGCGCACCACATGCCCATATAGCCGCAGTTGGCGTTGACAGACTATGCTAGCAATAGACCTCGAAACAGTCTCACGGAACAATCACTGATTTAACACAAAGTCATACCAGTGGTATACCATGATCCTACGAAGGCATCTAGTACCAAAGACATCAATTTGCCTCTTCAGGTCGGTGTTCAGTGTTTATGTCTCACAACCATAGACTAAAACAGGGATCACCAGCTACTTGAATATCCGAATCTTTGCCCATCTGCACGGGTAACGAACGTCAAATGCTTGTGTTGAGCGAGTGCAAAACGCCGTGGGTCAGGCCAATCCGCCGTTCGACTTCCTGGCTCCACCCACCATCATTATGCACTACACTACCAAGGTATGTAAAGATTTCCAGGATCTCAATTTCCTCGACACACACATGAACACACTGTACCATTTCATCGAATAAGCCTCCAAACACCTGAACCTTGGTCTTGGGCCAAGAAACCTTAAGTCCCAAGGGCTTTGTCTCCTCATGCAGTCAGTGCCTCTAGAGCCATTACTAGGACCTCCAGTGACTCGGCTAAGATTGTTGCATCACCAGCAAAAACAAGATCTATAATCTCAGTATTGCCAACAGATGCTCCGCAATGACTTTGTTCTACAACTTTGCGTAGTATCCAGTCCATGCACGTGTTGAAAAGTGATGGAGTAAGCATGCAACCCTGCCTCACACCCGTATTTACTGGGAAAAAGCTGGACACGCCTCCTCCACACTTCACAGCACTCACAGTGCCGGAGTATAAGCAACTTAAGAGACCAATAATCCTAGTAGGAAACCAACAAAGACGCAGAAAATCCTAGAATGCCTCTCGATGCACTGAGTCAAACGTCTTCTTGAGATCAACATAGGCTGCAAGCATACCCCTGTCGGTGCTCCGCCAGTATCCGTAGCGCTAGGATCTGATCAGTTGTTGACTTACCGGGAGTGAAACATGACTGCTCAGATCTCTGGTGCTTCAGCAGATGACTACGGATCTGCATCAGCAGTAAAAGGGGCAAACACATTGCGTGATACGCTGAGTAATTTTATATAACGGTAATTTTTTAGTCCTGACGGTCGCCTTTCACCTTTCAGATAGGGACGGCCAACCCCTTATTCCAGTAAGGAAGAATGGTACTTGAATGCCATATAGTAGCCAGGACAGCAGGCAACCCACAGATCGTGACTTCACCCCCAGCTTTCAGCAACTCTGCACTGGTGTTATAGATGCCAGCTTCATTTCCACTCCTCAACTTTGTCACAGCATCTTTGACATCATCAATGAAGAGTGCAATTTCGTCAATGGGTAAATCAACATCTAGCATCTGTAACCCTGTCGTCTGGAGTTGTCCACTTGGAAAATCCACCATGAACAGCTGTTCAAAAAACTCAGCCCAGCCAGCCAACTGTCCATCTGCGTCCGTTACGAGGCGCTGTTTGGATACCTTTCACCTGAGCTCACTTGGAGCAGAGTTTCTTCAGTGCTTGATAGGCAGGTCTAAGGTCATTAACATACAAATGACTCTCGACATCCTCAGCAAAACCTTTGACATACTGTTAGCGTCAAGATATGTGAGAATTCATTGTACATATATGTGTGTCTATATATATATATATGCTTGTGTAGCCAGGAAGGATATTCTCTTTTAAACATGTGAGGTTAAAAGCAAGAGCAACTTCAGCGTTATATATAATATAGTTCAGCGCTTATAGTCCTTACCCCGACGTCTACCACTACCACTGGTGGCAGCTATGGAGGTTTTTTACAGGGAGGGGTTGCAAGCCTTATTCCAACCAGCTAGGTTGTGATATGGGCAGGAACACTGGTATCCCTGAGGGAGACCAAAAAAAATCCTGGCTGCCCAAAAAAGACAGAAGGGAAGTAAAAGACAGGAGAGACAGAAGTGGATTGATCTGTGGGTGGTATAACATCTTTCAATTTGAAACGTTCAGGGTAAAGCTAGACTATCAACGCTTTAGGTGAGCAAAATAATGTGATTTGTCATACCAGCTGACAGTATGACATTAAAATGGTTTTCATTATATCAAAACATCTTGTGGTGTCATTTTTTGTCGTAGGAGCACCTGATTTTCCATGGAAATTTTCAATTTTTCAAATCTCATACAAAGAGTGTGTAATTTAGTTTTTGTTGAAATATGCTTTACATAATGAGTTATGTAGGCCATAAGAACTTTTTACACGACGTCGTTCCAACCGCAATTTTCTTTCAATAAAATTCCCTAACACTCAAGTTTTACACTTTATCGAAAGAAATGAAATTCAGCCTGGCTGGACCTCTTCAGGAGCTACAAAACCCCTAACCTAGCTCCACTGCCGTGAGGAGGCAGTTCAACTCGTCAGGGGACATTCTGAAGCCTAAAAGATCCAGCCTCAGTAACTTGAACTTTGAGAGCTTTGTGTTCCTCAGGGACAACTTCAACCTCCTGCGATTAAAGGAATGGCTCAAGGTAGAGAAGGTGTAAGTGCGTGTTTAAGTAACTTGGGTGGTTTTAGTGATTAGTGGTTTGCATATTACATTGTTGGGGATGAGTTGTTTGTAAGCTTTCCAGCTGTGAAGCAGAAGCTTCGGTGTAGGCGGGAATGATGTCAGCCGGAGGTGTGAAGGTATTCCCGGAGCGAGAGGGCAGGCAGGGCGCGCCAGAGATCTCTTGATTCGAGCTTAATTCGTTCTTTTTGGCTGTTCAAATTGTGAAAATTCGAATTAGGAAGCAATTATTACCATTGAAATTAATGTAAAAACATTTAATATGCTCCAGTTTATTTTAGATAAAAAATACTACACTCAACCCCCAGCTGTTGCGAGAAATTGGTCCCTTAACATTGCCACAATAGCCATCGTTAAGAAGTAATAGGGAAAAAAAAAATTGTCCTGGCCCATCAGGGTGACACCTTGTTTTCCCCTCATCTCATCATAATTCATAGATATGGTTCACATTCAGAGTATAAAGTAAACACAGACATGAAATACATAAAAAAGAAAAAAAGCAGGCATAACAGTAGACTTATTTACTTCGGTGTGAAACTCCCGAGACCCGGTGAAGATTAAACAGGCCTCCTCCCTCTCATGCACTAAAAACGGGAACAGATCGCGTAGTATTCCCCCTCTTTCTCTCACTCCGTCCCTAAGCACTCCCATTCGATACACAAACAGACCAAGTAGGCCGCCGCACTCCCTCCTCCAGCTACTCACCATCCCCTCTCTCTCTCTCTCTCTCTCTCTCTCTCTCTCTCTCTCTCTCTCTCTCTCTCTCTCTCTCTCTCTCTCT
Organism: Callinectes sapidus; assembly: GCA_020233015.1. NCBI lineage: Eukaryota > Metazoa > Arthropoda > Malacostraca > Decapoda > Portunidae > Callinectes > Callinectes sapidus. The sequence goes on from CM035194.1 coordinate 21,015,340, forward strand.
CTCTCCCTCCCTCTCTCTCTCTCTCTCTTATCAAGTAGAATATATTCTCGCAGCATCATTTCCAATAGGAATTATTTCAAGAAAAGTATAAATTATTGTACAAAACTGCAAATTATTGTATTATCATAGTTTGCGCAAATGACAATGATATTTAACAACTTTTTTTTTATGTAGAAGGGAGTCGGCCAAGGGAAACAAAAATAAAACAAAAAGGCCCACTGTAGTGCCGGTCCCTGGAAAGTCCAGATGCAGTAGCCAAAACAATGGGATAAGTGTCTTGATACCTCTCTCTTGAAACAGTTCAAGTCATAGGCAGGTGGATATACAGAAGCAGGGAGAGAGTTCCAGCGTTTACCAGAGAAAGGGATGAAAGACTGAGAATACTGGTTTACTCTTGGATTAGAGATGTGGACAAAATAGGGGTGAGAGGAAGAGGCAAGTCTTGTGCAGCGAGGCCGCGGGAGCAGGGGAAGCACGCAATTAGCGAGATCAGAAGAGCAGTTAGCATGAAAATAGCAGTAAAAGAGAGCGAGAGGCAACATTGCGGCGATGAGAAAGAGGCTGAAGACAGTCAGTCAGAGGAGAGGAGTTGATAAGACGAAAAACTTTTGATTCCACCCTGTTCAATAAAGCTGTATGAGTGGAGCCTCCTCAAACATGTGAAGCATACTCCATACATGAGCGGATGGGGCCCCTGTATAGAGTTAGCAGTTGGGGAAGCGAGTAAAACTGGCGGAGACGGCTCAGAACACGTAACTTCATAGAAGCTGTTTTAGCTAGAGAGGAGATGTGAAGTTTCCAGTTTAGATTACAAGTAAAGGATAGACCAAAAATGTTTAGTGTAAGAGAAGGGGACAGTTGAGTGTCATTGAAGAAGAGGGGATAGTTATTTGGAAGGTTGTGTCAAGTTGATAGGTGGAGGATTTGAGTTTTTGAGGCATTGAACAACACTAAGTTTGCTGTGCTCTAATTAGAAATTTTAGAGAGATCAGATGTTAGGCGTTCTGAAGCTTCCCTGCGTGAGCTGTGTACTTCCTGAAGTCTATGGAAAGACGTGGATAAGTGCAAGTCGCTCTAAATGTTATCTGACTTTCCTTAATGAGTCTTGGACATCAGCTTTTAGAGATTTTGGTGAAACTTATCGTTTTCCTAGGATATATCAAAAGCTTTTGATGGAGTGTGGCATGAAGCTTAGACCTCAAAACTACCCTCATGCGGTTTCTATCCTTCCCTCTGGAACTTCATTCAAGTTTCCCCTCCAACCATTCTTTTGCTGCTGTGGTAGACGGCCACTGTTCTTCTAAAACTATTAACAGTGGTTTTCCTCAAGGCTCTGCCCTGTCAGTCCACTCTTTCTATTTATCATCAATGATCTTCTAAACCAAACTTCTTCTATCCATTTTTACACTGATAATACCACACTACTCATTTCTACGTATTTCTGTAGATCACCAACTCGTCAGAAAGTTAACAGGTCACACAGGAACACCACAGAACACCTTACTTCTGATCACTCTATGATCTGTGATTGGAGCAAAGACATCTTGATAGTGTTCAATACCTCCAAACCTCAATTTCTTCATCTGTCAACTCGACACAACCTTCCAAATATCTATCCTTTCTTCTTAATTAAATGACACCCAGGTTTTCCCGTCTTCTATAATGAATATCCTCGATTTACTTACAATCTAAAACTGGAAACTTCAAATTTCGTCTCTAGCTAAAACAACTTATATGTTCTGAGGCATTTCCGCCAGTTTTTCTCATCCCCAATTTCAACTACTAACTCTTTACGAAGGCCTCGTCCACCCATATATATATATATATATATATATATATATATATATATATATATATATATATATATATATATATATATATATATATATATATATATAGATAGATAGATAGATAGATAGATAGATAGATAGATAGATAGATGTGATATGATATGTAAATATGTTGATAGATATGATGATATATAGATATTATATATAGATATGTGTGTGTGTGTGTGTGTGTGTGTGTGTGTGTGTGTGTGTGTGTGTGTGTGTGTCTTTGTATACATATATACATAAGGCGTTTTCAGTGGCGTCTTTTCCAACCGCCCTGCACCCGAACGCCTTCTAGACTACGACCGCTTGCGTTCGGCCCAAACCCGAACAAATTTTCTGATTGGCTGTGAAAATGGTGCCAGCTTTTCCAGTTTCAAATCAATAAAAACTTTTATTCTGAGGTGCATGAAGATATGATAAGTAGTATTATGTAAGCAAAATAAATGTAGTAACTGTTTTCTGATACTGAAATTCAGAGGAATTCTCTGTGTGGTTAGGATTCAATGCATGACATTGGGCCTATGTTCTCGGGTGCAGCTAGACCCCGAACAAAGTTGCTGATTGGCTGCGGGACTCACACTTCCTCATACTGATTTTTTCAAAGAGTTGTGATTCCGACTTCAACTTCCAGTAGTATGAACCTTTTGTAGTTTATGGGTTATCAAAGTAAAAGTGCTTGTAAAATATTAAGATGATAGAATATTTACAGTGTTGCTTGCTATTGACATAGCTTTATAACAATATTGTGGAAGATTTGGTTATATTTTTTTATGGTGGTGCTCTGAAAACTTTGAGCGCGAACACAGCTTTACAACAAGGGCAAACGTCAGTCATCTGACTCTCTCCCGCTTCACTTCTCCCATTTCAAAGGACGACGCGGCAGAAATGTCTCAACAAACGTAAGTACTGAATAACAAGCAATCACTAATGGTATAATGCCTTCTCTGGCATGTTGTGCATTAATGGTGAAGGGGTATATTGCCTGTATTACTTAAACTGTAGGAAAATGTGATAGGACAAGCGACACCCAGGACCTTCAGGGCAATATTTGTTTTTCTTACCTCTAGTATTTGGTCCCAAATACTACCATAGGCGCTGCCCTATTATTAAACTCCTTCTTACACTTTATAGATTCATGTGTGACATCTGGAGGGCACAGCTGATAGCCAGGAACCATTGCCAGCTGTTGAGCAGGACCCTGGTGGCCCTCCATCACCTAACCCCCCAACTACACACACTGTTGTTGCTTCTGTCACACTTCCAAGAGGAACCACCATGACCATCACCCACCCGCTGGACCACCACCACCATCCACTGTTATGACACAGCCCTCAGAACATGAACAAGAAGAATTAGACCAGAGAGTGAGAAGAGAGAAATTTTAGACAATTTAAAAAGCATGAACAAATCAATGCAAAGAATAAAATATAATATGATAAAATGAAGTTTTTTTTATTTTATTTAGGAGTGGGGGTTGAATGTAAATCGATAACATAATTAGTTAAACGACATATTACCATTGAAAGCTCCAAGTATTAAACAAAACAAAGTCCTCATAGGGTTAGTCTTTCCAAGTCCATAGTGAGAAAATTGGCAATTAGGCTATATTGAGAAACAAAGAGTCAGGAAATCAAAGAAAACTCGTTTGATATCATCTTTGTAATTTGTTTAAATTTTCTTTTCCTTGCTAAATATATTTGAAATCCCTTAAAAACATTCCCTCAAACCTTTACTCCTTTTTTGGGGTGAAATATGTTTTTTTCAATGCCAACCCTGTCTTGGAGAGTCTAACCCTCTGAGAAATGAGGAATAGTGATTAATTAAAAAGTCAGCAGCATCAACCAAGCCTGATGTCCAGTACAACTTTTTGTCATAAACACTCATGGCTAATATGCACATCTTCACAGTTGCTAATTTCTAATGTAATTACCTACCCTATATATCACATAAGCTGTGAATAATTTTAAAATGATAATGATTTGTAGAAATCAGTTCTAAGTTATAATATGGTTAGATTAGTTTCTTTCATTTTAAAGGTAAGGTTAGGTTAGTTTATCGTCATTAAAAAGTTAAGATTTCCACAAAACAGAAAACTATCTAAATTTGAATTAAATGTAATTACCTACTTTATATATCACATAAACTATGAATAATTTAGAAATTATAATGGTTTCTTGTAGAAATCAGTTCTAAGTTGTAATATGGTTAGATTAGTTTGTTTCATTTTAACGGTAAGATTAGATTACTTTATTGTCATTAAAAAGTTAGGATTTCCGTAAAAAAGAGAACTATCTAAATTTGAATTAAATGTAATTACCTACTTTATATATCACATAAGCTATGAATAATTTTAAAATGATAATGTTTTCTTGTAGAAATCAGTTCTATAATATGGTTAGATTAGTTTCTTTTATTTTAAAGGTAAGGTTAGGTTAGTTTATTGTCATTAAAAAGTTAAGATTTCCATAAAAAAAAGTATTTAAATTTGAAAAAGCATTAAATATTGACTGGAAAACAAACTTGTCCTGAAAACTAGCAAAAGTTTACTCTGGCTTGGGAGGATATGAATCCTCTGCTGTGGGGTGAAATGAGGACGTCTCAGCGGCGCGCGACGTGATCCGGCAAAAATGAAGAGTACAACAGTTTTTCCGGCCAGCAACAAAGGAGGGTCGTCTGGCAGTGTTGCTATCATTATCAGTGGACTCCCACTTCTCAAAGACGAACAGGCATTTAATGAGTTTTATTAAACTGCACTAAAAGGCTCAAGTGCTAGGAAAATAAATGGGACACCCCATTCCAGTTTATTCTGGCTTGGGAGGATATGAATCCTCTGCTGTGTGGTGAAATGAGGACGTCTCTGCTCAAGTGCTAGGAAAATAAATGGGACACCCCAAAAACACATAAAGAACTTAAGTATTAAGTGTTGGAGAGCTCCATTCCCTATTGGCTAAATAATACTATTTGAAAATTTAGTTACTAGCATCGGCATATCACTTCTTCCTATATGGCTTTCCACGGCATGTCCTGCTCAGTCTGCAACAAATAACATTCCTGCACATGTAGTCTTTATATCAAACAGTTTAGAGTCACTCAGGTCATCTGCAACATCATTACGTGAATAATTCATCTTAGCAGGACTTCTTGGACTTTTAATGTTGACCCACCTCCAGACATGTCTCGTGAAGTTAAGCATATTTTTAAGAGTAAGAGCTCACTTGAGACAAATTTCCATGCTTAAGAATTGTTGTTAATATCTCCCCTGATACTTACCTATTTTGCGAGGTTCCCTCCAGAAGTCATATGGAGATTCATCGAGCATTTTGTGTAGGTATAGGAGCTGAACATGATTTTCTGGCACCACCCTCAGCAACCTTGCCCTGCGAAACGGAACAGGAAAATGATAAGTATTTTGAAATATACTATTTCTTCCCTCCACTCCCTTAGGATCATCCACACGCCACATATATCTATTCATAATTCATCCCTAGGGTTAGCTACTAGTTGTCCCTTGAAATACAGAACAGTTCCATATTGAAGACTGAAATGCTACGTTTCCCATTGAAACAAAATGGAATGCATTATTTTTCCGTAATTGCCTCATGAATATTCAAGCAAATGAAAGAACTGTTTTGAAATCATTGTAACTAATATTGAGGCAAATGTGTAACCAGTTCACAAGAATGTTTTTAGTGTCTCATTCATTACAATTTATACAGATTCATAAATGTATGTAATAACTCAACTCATAACTCAACTTATGATTACATGAAATCTGAGATTCTTAAAATATACACTCTTACTCCTGAAGCCTACCGGCAAACTTTTAGGAAAGTTCATAAAAAGCCTGAGGAGTCATACTTGGATTTTGCTACCAGGCTTGAACATTAATTTTTGATGTGGCTCAGATCCTGTGATGTAATGAATGGTAATGAGGAGGTGGATGGTGCCAAATTGTATTAGTTGGTGTTAGTGGAACAATTTTTGTCAAAAGTGCCAAAGGAGACAGACTTCTACCTCAGAGATAAGAACATTGATCTCAGCCAAGTTAAATTTGCTGCCACTCAGGCTGACCATTACTGAGTTAATATGAGAGCTGCGTATGGTGCTAGTGACCTTGATCCTGCTCGGGGTCTGACTAATCGTCCTACCAACACTAACCATTCTTTTCAACCTCACAAGAATTCTCAATATTCTGGTAGATCCAATTTTCCTAAAAAACCTGTCCATCACCCTAACAAAGTTCCTGGCATGGGTGCTTCCCAGCCTCCTAGGAAACCACAACCGCCCCCGGCAAGATTTAATTCCCCCTATTATTGTAACTATTGCCGTAAATCGGGGCACACTGAGAACCGATGCTTTGCTAAGCACGGTAGTAGTGGTGTGACAAAGTCTCATGCATTCTCGTTCGCAGGCTCGAGGATGCGTCTTCCAGCTCCACAGATGACATGTGTGGCTGACCCACAAGATACTCGTCCGATTGCCCAGGTGGTGAAGAGCACACCAGCTGCGGACCAGACTAAACCGGGAAGTGATGTTGTTTTGTCTTATACTTCCACCCCTATTGAGTCATGCAGTCCCTTTGTTTTTCCTGGTTATGTTACTCTTAGGGGTCAGAAATACCCTGTTACTATTCTTAGGGATACTGGAACTACTGGATCTTTGCTCATTAACCCTACTAAACCACTTGAAAGTTGTGAGAGTATTCTTATTAGAGGGGTTGCTGGATTTGATACATTCCCCAAAGTAAATGTTCATTTAGATTGTGAACTGGTGAAGGCAACAGCAGATGTGGGCGTAGTTGAAAGCCTACCAATACCAGGTATAGACCTTCTCCTAGGGAATGACATTGCAGGTGCCAAAGTTTTTCCTCATCCCATTGTTTCTAGCGAGCCTGTGAGTGTTCCAGAAACTGTATCTTTGGAGTAGCAGCATCCTGAGGTGTTTAACGTGTGTGCCGTAACTCGTTCTATGGCAAAGGTGATGAACACTCCCCCTGACAGTGTGGCGGAGAGTGGTATGGGTGAGAACAGTGATAAGGGTAGTGTGGAGGTTGATGGTGCAGTGATTAGCCAGCCTGACGTGCCTGCTGCAGTTGAGGAAGGTGCTCTGGCTCAAACGTTTGAACCCCCATTACCTACTCCCTTCAATGATATTGGTTTGTCTAAATTTAGGGAGTTACAGTTGAGTGATCCTCAGCTTACACCTCTTAGGAATATTGCAGTGGATGAGGATGTATGTCAAAATGAAAGTGGTGTTGTATTTTATGTGAAAAATGGGTTATTATGGAGGAGGTATAGACCCCTTCATGTTAATGTTGATGATGGAGTGTGGGATTCACACCAGCTCGTGGTCCCACAGCATTGTCGCCGTCAGCTGCTGGAGATGGCTCATGCTGGACATCTTGGAGTCCGCAAAACCCTACAACGCTTGAGGAAACACTTCTACTGGAAGCACATGAAGACGGATGTCTCCCGCTTCGTCAAGGAGTGTCACCCTTGTCAAGTCGCTGGTAAGCCAAACCAACCAGTGCCTGTTAGCCCACTTAAACCTATACCTGTCATGCAAAACCCCTTTGAGAGGATCATTGTGGACATTGTGGGGCCCTTACCTAAAACTTCTTCAGGGTATAGTTACCTCCTTACAATTCTTGATGTGGCCACGAGATACCCTGGGGCTATCCCTCTACGCACTATTCATGCCAAGGTAGTGGTAAGGGAACTTTTGCACTTTTTTACAAGGTTTGGGTTGCCTTTGGAGGTACAATCAGATCAGGGCACAAACTTTATGTCCAAGTTGTTTGGGGAGAGCTTAGCAGAATTAGGCATAGCACATGTAGTTTCTAGTGCGTACCATCCTCAGTCACAGGGCGCACTTGAACGCTACCACCAGACATTGAAGTCTATGCTACGTAAATACTGTGAGGAAACGGGACAGGATTGGGATAAAGGGGTTCCCTTCTTACTGTTTGCCACCCGAGAGGTGCCCTCAGAATCTCTTGGTTTTTCCCCACATGAGTTAATTTTTGGACATCACGTTCGAGGACCGTTGATGTTAGTGAAGGAGAGGTGGAGTGGTACTGTTGGTCCTCCTCCTAGTGTGTTGCAATATGTGACTGACTTTAAGGAACGCCTCGCTCAGGGCTTACAGATGGCCCATACTAACTTAACTCAGGCTCAAGGCCATATGAAGGAATGGTATGATAGAAAAGCGAGGGAAAGAACGTTCCAGGAGAATGATGAAGTGCTAGTGTTGCTACCATTCCAGGGTCAACCGTTATCTGCAAAGTTTTCGGGACCCTATAGAGTTTGCAAGCGAGTGGGTGAGACGGATTATCTTGTAGAAACACCTGATAGGCGGAAAAGGCATCAACTCTGTCATGTAAACATGTTGAAGCCATATCACCGTTCCCATTCCTTGCCTAGTGTTGCATGTAGCTTGATCCAGGATGAAGGTGATTTTGAGAGTGATGAGCTTAGTTTTCCCCCGTGCTTTCAAAGTGTGACGCAGTGGTCGGAGGAAAACAGTGACGCTTTTGCTCAGTTGAACGAGAAGCTGTCACACATCACTTCTCCCCAGTCTACTGAACTAGTGTCCCTTTTACAAAAGTATCCGTCTGTTTTTGGTGACTCCCCTGGACAAACTAACCTAACTTATCATGATATAGATGTGGGTTGTTCTACGCCTGTCAAACTGCCCCCTTATAGAGTTCATCCTAGTCGTTACCAGGCCATGCAGGATGAGATAAAGTATATGCTTGACCGTGGTCTTGTTACACCATGTATTAGTGAGTGGTCGTCACCCGTGACTTTAGTTCCCAAGCCTGATGGCACGTTCCGATTCTGTGTAGATTATCGGAAAGTGAACTCTCTCACAAAGTCAGACTCTTATCCCTTGCCAAGAGTGGATGCATGTATTGACGCCTTAGGGTGTGCTAAGTTTGTAACTAAACTTGATCTTGTGCGGGGATACTGGCAAATACCCCTGACAGAGAGAGCCAAAGACATTTCCACTTTTGTGACGCCACAAGGTACTTATAGGTTTGAGGTCATGCCTTATGGCAGTGGTTCTTAACCTTTTTTAGTGCCCGTACCCCTTGATATCTCATACAATTTTTTCGTACCCCCTGTCAAAAATTAATACTATTAAAAACTGCTGAAACTGAACTGCTGAACTTATAACAGGAGAAAGAGGAAGAAGAGGAGTGTTCTCTCTCTCTCTCACACACACACACACACACACGGTAAATGTGAAAAAAAGACAATTGTAGAAGAAAACACTATATATATTTTAGTCCCATTGTAAATACAGCAATAAACTGGCTACCTGCCGCTAGCTAGCATGTCTCGTACCCCCAACTTTAAGCTTTCGTACCCCCTGGGGGTACAGGTACCCCAGGTTAAGAACCACTGCCTTATGGGCTTAAAAATGCTCCGGCTACTTTCCAGCGTCTCATGAACCAGTTAGTGGCTGACATTGATAACTGTGCAGTATACATAGATGACCTCATTGTGTTCAGTGATACGTGGGAGGACCATTTGGTGCATCTAGAGAAAGTGTTGGTTCGTTTGTCGGAGGCCTCCCTCGTACTGAATTTGAAAAAGTGTGAGTTTGTTAAAGCCCATGTACAGTATCTAGGATACATTGTAGGCCAGGGTAAAGTGTGTCCTCCCCTTAGTAAAGTGGAGGCTATTGCAAAGGTTCCACGTCCAGAGAATAGGAGGGGCCTACAACGTTTCTTAGGTATGATTGGATACTACAGGAGATTTGTAACTAATTTTTCTGATGTCACTGCCCCCCTTACTGAACTGTTGAAAAAGGGGAAAAGGTTCCAATGGACCCCTGAGTGTGAACATGCTTTTCAGTCCATCAAGGATTTACTCACTAATCGTCCCATCTTGCATTCTCCGGACTTCAAACGTCCTTTCAAATTAGCAACAGATGCTAGTAATCTTGGTGCAGGGGCAGTGCTACTACAAAGTGACCATAATGATGTTGATCATCCTATCAGTTACTTTAGTAGGAAATTTAATTCTGCTCAACAGAATTACTCTGTGGTGGAGAAGGAGCTTCTAGCCATCATTCTGGCTTTGCAGTTCTTTTCAGCTTATCTACCTCCTTCTGGTCCTGTTATTACTATTTATACAGACCACCACCCCCTGAAATTTTTGGATAAATTTAAAAATAAAAATCAGCGCCTCACTAGATGGAGTTTATTGCTGCAAGAGTATAATCTGGATGTACAGCATGTGAGGGTGTTCATAATGTCCTAGCTGACGGTCTGTCAAGGGTTTAGCCAGGTCTTGCTCAGTTTCTTAACTTTTGAATTTCTCTGTAGTAGTTTCATGCTGAGCCAGACCTGTCTTTTGATGTGGGCGTGTTACGACCGTCAGGTATTGACGTTAAATATTATTATTGGTGTCCTGCGAGCAATGTTTGTTTGTATGTAACTATATGTAATGTTCCCAGGACAGCCCATTCTTTATATATATATACCTTATACTATTATTTACTATATGTATGTAATCTCGTTATTCGTAAATATATTGTAATGTTCACATAACTGCGTAGCGTCTAGAAGGTTCGTTGGTGACTAGCCGGGTCACGTTTTGTCAGGTCAGCGGAATTTATGTGACAAACAAGGCTGCTCTGTGAAGGTCGAGTACGCACCGCGTCGCTCCCCCCGAGGGAAGCTAATTATGTAGTGCCATATATGAATTTATTTGTGATGCATGTATCTATATTATAAGTGTGTAAATGTATTGTTAGAATAATAGTTTAATTTCCGTTCGCGTTAGGGAGTTGTAATTAAGGCCTTGAGGTGGAAGAGGCGTTGTGTGACGTAATGGTGTTCCTCCGCCGAGGAGGGAGAGAGAAGCGCGACGGACGAAAACCGGTCAGGGGAGAGACAGACCTGAGCGAGCGGGCGAGGGGCGAGGGGACCAGACGCAGTGGTGTCTCTCTTTGTACCGGGCTGAGTATTTTTCTATTGTTCTTATTCTTGGTGCTAGGATTCTGTCTTTTAGGCACAATTATTGCCAATGTGTTGAGATGTTTTACGGGTTATTTGGTGTAAGGGTTTGTCCTTGATTTATTGTGGTATTTTGGCGAGAGTGGTGACGGGTGTTTTTCGTGATTCGGGTGATTTTTCGTGATTCGTGTAATCCCCTCAGGAAAGCCATTTTGTAGGTGCCCGCCCGGTTTCCTTTATCTTAGCATCATTATTGCATTGTGTTGGGTTCATTTCTTATTATGGTGAGTCAGCTACGGGTGTTAACAAGTTGTGGTGCTATTTTCTTGTGAACGTTATTATGGTGTGTTCTGGTGTTTATTTTCTCTGTGTAATCCGGGATTTATTCGGTTTCTGAACTGGTGTGTATGTGATCACCAGCGTGTGTGGATCTTTCTCAGTTATTTTGGTGTCTCTTAGTTCTTGAATTATTCCTTTTTTTGAGGTGAAA
>CM035194.1:21029090-21039573 GCA_020233015.1 Callinectes sapidus
ATATATATATATATATATATTATTTAGTATTTTCAGGGAATATGTATAATGTTTGATTCACTCGGAGAATATGAATATTCGATGAAAATCTCATGGAAGATACATGTATCCTGGATTTGGGGATTTATTTTTATTCAGATTCCCTGATGGATGTGAGACATGGACGCTGAACACCAACCTGAAGAGGCGAATTGATGTCTTTGGTACTAAATGCCTTCGCAGGATCATGGGATACCGCTGGTATGACTTTGTGTCAAATCAGCCATTGTTCCACGAGACCGATTCGAGGCCTATTACTAGCATAGTCCGTCAGCGCCAACTGCGGCTATATGGGCATGTGGCGCGATACCGAGAAGCCGACCCTGCTTGTCGGGTTGTTTCCGTAAGGGACAACTCAACCTGGAGGAGGCCTAGGGGACGCCCACAGAACTCTTGGCTGCGGCATGTCGATGCCTCCTGCTGGGAGTTACTTGGTATAGGAAGGGAGCCTGCATGGGGACTCGCGAGGCGTGACCGCCAGGAGTGGCGCCGTAGGGTAGGCGAGGCAACGCGCCCCCCGGCGTATGCCCCCCATGATTGATTGATTGATTCCCTGAATCATATTTGGTATGATTGAACAATAGAATAACCTGCCAAAAACAGAAATACAATTCTGTGATATTTTATTCTTCACATCACACACATATGTAGCTAGATTGTTACGACCGTCAGATAGTGATGTTAAATCATTATTGCTGGCGTCCTGCAAGTAGTGTTTTATGTGTATATTATTATTTGTAATGCTCCCAGGACAACCCGTTTATTATCTACTCGTATATCCTGTATATCCTACTATTATTTCACTGTATGTATTTATTATATGTTTATCTCATGATTCGTGGGTGTAGCGTAATATTCATTTAACTACATAGGATTTCCAGCGAGCTTGACGGTGCAACCTTGCATCATGTTGTTTCGGACTAAACGTGTCTCATCTTTCATGTAGTTCCACATATATATTTATTGTAGTGTCTGTATCTATATTGTAACTGTGTAGATGTGTTGATACAGTCAACTTGTAATTCCTGTTCGCATAAAGGGAACTGTAACCTGTGCTTTGAGGTGAAATAAGCGTTGTGTGACGTAGTTGTGTTCCTATGCGTAGGGCGGAGTCTGTGGGTTGTGTACAGGGAGAGGCAGACGAGAGAGCGTGACAGGAAAGAGATGAAGGCGGGCGAGGGACCAAGCCGGAGATACACATCGTCTCTCTCCTTGTAGCTGGTATTTTTGTTCCTTTGTTCTTGATGCTAGGATTCTGTCTCCTAGGCACAATTATTGCCACTGTGTTTAGTGATTTATGGGCAATATGGTATAAGGGTTCATCCCTGGATTATTGTGTATTATTTTTGGAGTTGTGCTGAGATTGTGTGTAGTGGTGCAATCCCTTCCACCATTTTGTGGTTGCCTAGTTCTTTATATCGTAGCATTTTTACTGTCTTGTGTTGGATTTGTTTCTTATTTTGTGATCCAGCTACAAAGTAGACGTGTGTGGTGTTATTTTCTTTATAACTCTAGTAACAGTTTTTTACATGATAATTTATGTATAATCCGGGATTTATCGGTTTTGAACTGGTTATTTTTCCTGTATGAGGGTGTGGTACAGGACTGTGTGACCACCAGTGTGTGGGTCTTATTATCTAATATTTCAGCTGTGTTTGTACCTCTTGGTCCTTAATTACCTTTATTTTGAGGTGAAATATTTAATGTTTGTATTTCTTTTCATTCAACTGGATGTAACTATAATTTCATTAAATGTAACGTACCTTAACTTTTTCTATCCTGGTTAAACTTAACTTTTACCATAGTTATTTATAAATAAATATCGTAAATAGTTGAGACTTTCTCCAGTCTTTACCCCCTGTAATTTTATTACAGTTTTCTTTTCTCTCTCTTACACCCTTGAGTTAACCCTAAGCGTTAAACCAGTTGTAACGTGGCCTTATGATTCATACACCTCACTTATTAACAGGTTCCCCACTCTGTGTTGGGACCTTGTCAGGTGTAACTCAGGTGTCGTATCAAAATGCAATAATTCATTTTAAATAGAACTAGTAAAACAGTTGATAATGTAAAAAAAATTGTTATGAATGGTAATACGTTTATTGTTTCAATAAAAACTAAAGTTTGACTGTCACAAAATAATTCAGCCTGATATTTTGAACGAAGCCTTGTTTTCGCAATGCAAACTTGAATGACATCGTGAATTGCATCTGCATTGCGAAAACAAGGCTTCGTTCAAAATATCAGGCCGAATATATCATGGCAAAAAATCATATATATATATATATATATATATATATATCTATATATATATATATATCTATATATATATATATATATATATATATATATATATATATATATATATATATATATAAAACAATCGATTAAAAGATCAATTTGTACTCCTCTGATCGGCGATCTTGGGGGTGCCGGTGGGGCTCCAGATGTGGCGCCTGCACGTTGGACCGCTCCTGGGGTGAACCTTCCTTCGAAGGGTTTTGCGTGTGGGCTCCTGGAATGTACTCAGTCTCTCAGAGGATCACCGACTGCCTCATTTATCAGATGAGCTCAGTAGGCTGAGGGTGGATATGGTGGGGCTCTCTGAGACAAGGAGGCCTGGCAGTGGCGAGACCAGTAGTAAGGGTTTTAGTTACTACTGGTCCGGCATGAGCAATGGTCACCATGTCAAGGGGGTAGCCATGGGCGTCTCCAGCACACTGCAGCCGTCTGTTGTAGAGGTTACTCCGGTTGATGAGCGTATAATGCGATTAAGGCTGAAGCACAGTTTAGGCTTCATGTCTATTGTTGCTGTATATGATCCTACCGAGGTATGTGAAACTGAAGAGAAGGAGAAGTTCTACGCCAAAGTCGACTCTGTATTGGACCAGTGTCCCTGTCGTGATGTACTCATTGTCCTGGGCGACTTTAATGCTGTCACTGGCACCGAAAGGGCTGGCTATGAAATATGTGTGGGTCCCCATGGTTCTGGTACCAGGAATGACAACAGCTCTTTCCTTCTGAATCTTGCAAGATCCAGAAGGCTGAGAATTGCGAGTTCCTGGTATCAGAGACCAGCGCTGCACCGCTGGACTTGGTATAGCAATGCCGGAGGGGTAGCGAAGGAGATCGATCATATCCTTGTCAGTACTCGTTGGTGGTTCCTCCAGAACTGCAGGGTTTTTCAGAGTGCCGAGATCTTTGCGACCGATCACAGGTTTGTTGTTCCTTCACTCAAGCTTCATATCAAGTCCAGAAAGCTTCCAAGACGCAACCACACTGTGTTTCATCTTGAGAAGCTGAAGGACTTGACATGTGCACAAAAGTATGCAGTGACAGTCTCCAATCAGTTTGGAGTGCTCGACACCCTTGAGGACCCTGAAGAGCTATGGGATACCTTCAAACGTGAGACTCTTGAGGCTGCCAAGGAATGCATTGGGGAGCGCCCGAGGCTTCACCTCGGTAGAGACGCTGGAAAGTATTAAGGAGAGCCGCACTACCAGACTTCCTGGGGACCATGACCAGTACAGGGCTCTGTCACGTAGGACTAGAACTCTTCTGAGAAGAGACAAGGAGAGGTACGTCAGGGGTCTCGCTGATGATTTCGAGTGTCATTTAAATGCTAATGACCTCAGACCTGCCTATCGAGCTCTGAAGAAACTCCGCTCCAAGTCTACTTCTCAGGTGAGTGCTATCCGAACAGGAGATGGTTGCCTCGTATCGGACGCAGATGGGCAGATGGCTCGTTGGGCTGAGTACTTTGAGCAGTTCACGGTGGATCCCCCAAGCGGACAGCTCCGGACTGCAGGATTGCAGACGCTGGATGCTGATCCACCCATTGACGAAACCGCACCCTCCATTGGCGATGTCAAAAACACTGTGGCAAAGTTGAGGGGGTGGAAAGGCAGCTGGCGTCTGCAACATCAGTGCGGAGCTGCTCAAAGCTGGGGGTGAAGCCATGATCCGTGGGTTGCATGCTGTCTTGACTGCTGTATGGCATTCAGGTACCATTCCCCCTGACTGGAAGAAGGGGTTGGTCGTCCCTATCTGGAAGGGGAAAGGGGACCGTCAAGACTGCAGCAACTACCGTGGAATAACGCTGCTCAGCGTACCAGGCAAGGTGCTTGCCCATTTGCTGCTAACACGGATCCGCTCTCACTTGCTGAAGCATCAGAGACCTGAACAGTCAGGGTTTACGCCTGGTAAGTCAACAACTGACCGTATCCTAGCGCTTCGCGTACTGGCGGGTCGCCGACGTGAGTTTCGACAGGGAATGCTTGCATCCTATATCGATCTCAAGAAGGCGTTTGACTCAGTGCATCGAGAGACACTCTGTGATCTTCTACGTCTCCGTGGGATTCCTGCAAGTATTATTAGTCTATTAACTGGCCTGTACTCCGGGACTGTAAGTGCTGTGAAGTGTGGAGGAGGCGTGTCCAGCTTCTTCCCTGTGAATACAGATGTGAGGCAGGGCTGTGTGCTTGCTCCATCACTTTTCAACACATGCATGGATTCGGTACTAGGCAGAGTTGTGGAATAAAGTCATTGTGGAGCATCTGTCGGCAACACCAAGATTACAGATCTTGTTTTTGCTGATGATGCAGCAATCTTCTCTGAGTCACTGGAGGTTCTGGTAATGGCTCTAGAGGCACTGCACGAAGAGGTGAAGCCCTTGGGACTTAAGATTTCCTGGGCCAAGAACAAGGTCCAGGTGTTTGGAGGCGTGCTGGATGAAACAGTACAGTCCATGCGTGTGGCGAGGACATTGAGATCATGAAAATTGTCACATGCCTTGGTAGTGTAGTACATAACGATGGTGGGTCGAGCCAAGAAGTCACACGGCGGATTAGCCTGGCTCACGGTGTTATGGATTCGCTCAACACGAGTATTTGGCGTTGTCGATGCCTGGGCAGACGGACAAAGATTCGGATCTTCAAGTCGCTGGTGATCCCTGTCTTACTCTATGGTTGTGAGACATGGACACTGAACACCGACCTGAAGAGGCGAATTGATGTCTTTGGTACTAAATGCCTTCACAGGATCATGGGATACCGCTGGTATGACTTTGTGTCAAATCAGCGATTGTTCCACGAGACCGATTCGAGGCCTATTACTAGCATAGTCCGTCAGCGCCAACTGCGGCTATATGGGCATGTGGCGCGATACCCGGAAGCCAACCCTGTTGTCGGGTTGTTTCCGTAAGGGACAACCCAACTTGGAGGAGGCCTAGGGAACGCCCACAGAACTCTTGGCTGCGGCAAGTCGATGCCTCCTGCTGGGAGTTACTCGGTATAGGAAGGGAGCCTGCATGGAGATTTGCGAGGCGTGACCGCCAGGAGTGGCGCCGTAGGTTAGGCGAGGCAAAGCGCCCCACGGCGTATGCCCCCTATGATTGATTGATTGATCGGCGAGGGTAACGGCCGCTGCCGCTTCCTCTTCTTTTTCTTGTGACCCCTTTAGCTTTTTAGCGCAGTGTAGTTTTTGTTAATTTTACCTTTCCTTCTGTCTTTTCTCCCAATGCTTTCATCAAAAACCATGTCATTACCTCTGATTTTTTCATGTGTATATCTTTTATAACAATATTTGTGATTCTGTTCCTCTAGTGGTTCCCATGTTGGGTGTCATCTTTGTAGTCATATAATGTCTTGACTCCATGGCACTTTCATGATGAACTGATATTGAAATACTATTTCCCTCGTCATGAACTATACTCTCTTCAGAACTTCACCTGGGGCATGCTGACCAGTCTGCCTGAAATTACCGCACTCCAACACTGCACTTACTCCACTAAAGATAAGGTCTCGATGTCAGTGAGTCATTGTATCCTTATAATTTTATGGGGTCCACTAGCCATGACAAAAGCGCTGTGAGGACTACTTACTGTGGTGAGTTGTAGCTGTGGATGTTTGATGCGGTATCAAATTTTGTGAACAATGCTGTAAGATTTCCTCAGCCTGGGAGTAATGCTACCTATTATTGTGACGACACAGTGGTGACGTATCGGCCCCAGTAGCTAGAGAACTTTCTTTGGTAGGCTAGCAGCCTCCAACTGTTAATGTTTAACGGTTAACACTATGATACAAGAGCCAGATGTTGACCTGAGGTTTGTTTATAGCATGAGTGACAACATTCTGTGGTCTTATTAGCAAAGATTCTGAAAGTTTTTCTTATAATTGGTATTATTCCTTTAAGAAATCTTAAATCTGAGTTTTAATCTTGCAGTAAAACTGTAAAATCTTGTATTTATCAATTTCGGATTATTAGTTTAATCCTTTTACATTCTTGTTTTTCAATGAATCAACAAAAATCATAGTTTATCATACATTTTGTGAGGATATGAGTTCATGAATTTATGGATATGCATAACCAAATTTCATGAAGCCCAATGCACGTGTACGTTTTCTCCGTGTGTGCGGCCTCAACCACAGTTGGCCAACACCTCCCACTAAACACCTCATTTTATGCCCCCTTTTCGTTGTTATAAATGCAAAAATTACCTCCAAGCTGGACCTATCGCAAGATTTTTATTCCCCATACACTCAGTATTAAAAGGAAACTTGTACCAGGATTAGCCACATCACTCAGCGTCACAAAAAAAGCTGCATAGCACAAAAAAGCAAATGAAATACGCCAAAAACAGGACATAGGAAGACCCAAGTGAACAATTGCTGGAGAACTGCAATCCCTATTGTCTAAACTACACCGTATTTTTAATACTTTAAATACTAGCGTTGGCACATAAGTTATTTCCGCGCGGCTCATTGCTCTCCCGGCACTCCCACCAAGTCCAAAAAAATAACATTCCCGCAGGTGTAGTCTCTTCCATCCAACAGTGCGGAGTAACTCACCTAATTAAGAACACCCTTAAGGTGCGGATAAATCTTGAATAAGCATGGTTGGGCTTCTTAGCGGTCGGCCATTTTTGTTGATTTGTCTAGGCGTAACATCTTGTAGATAATGCATCTCCAGGCTTGTCTCAAATCAACTATCCTCAATCAACAAACCAGGGGGTCGCTTTTTCATAATGTTGCAATTAATGATTGTAGAGTTTTATTCTGATCAAACTGTTGTGCTCACAAGTTTTCCTCCTCTATGTAATGATAAATTTTGATGTTAAAGGTAGTTTGCATAACTAAAATTCATGCAAAACCAATTTTTTTTTTTTTCAACGTCGTAGTTCGACTTTATTTTATTTTATTTTTCCATATTGTATTTGTGGTAGCATGGTGCTGTCAAGAATTTAAAAGAAACAAGAAAATGGGATAAAAAAAAAAAAAAAGAAGAGAGAAGTAGAGATGGGGAAGAAGACGGAAAAACACTGTACACAGAGGTTGTAGTGAGGCCGGAATCTTGCCCAACCAGGGGTAAATAAATCCAGGGGTAAATCATCCAGTAGCAGAGGTCAAAGGATAATGACCAGAGGGTCCGAGCAGAAGACAAGGTCATAAACCAATGGTCCAATAGATGATGATATGGAAGTGTCTTCTGAGATTCAAAACAGATTTAATGATGGAAGTTTTCTTGCTATTTCCTCTTGTTGGTACTTGTTTACTTCACACTGCATTGAGGTCGATTCCGTCCCAATTCTCTGATTGGCCAACAGCTACATTGGTCAACCTCTTTAGCGTATTCTTCTATTAACTTGTGATCTTACAAATTTTCTGAATGTAAATTTCAACTTCGTAGTCGTCTACACTATACTAGGTAAAAACTCCGCCCATAATCTCGGATTAGCAAACAGCAGATACTGGTATACTTGTATGACGGAGAGTGTGTTTGAGGATATGAACTAGACAAACGAGGTAGTGAGTTAGAAAGAGTGAATCAGAAAGGAGCTGAAGGAAAAAGCTGAAAGATCATGGTTCCAGATCTGGGAGAAACTAGCAAGGACATGAAGAAACTTCTTGTATTAATAAGCGGAGCGCAATGGTTGGTGATGCAGTCAAAGTTTATAATATAAACAAAAGACAACAGTTTTATTATAAGTGTTGTCTTTTGTGGTAGGAGGAAACTTTTAATTCAGGATGATATATTGAGTGGATGTTTAGATTTAAGACTAATGTGTTGTATGGTATAATGATGTGGATAATTTTGACTGATACTGATGTGGAAATATTTTGACATGTTGATGTTAAACTTTGGTAATATTGTGGTTCAATATATGAAGAGTTCATTCAGCTTGTTTGTGAAATAATTGCTGCTGCATCACTTAACGGTCAAAGTATTTCGACGTCACCCAATACAATTCACAATGCCTCAGCCACCGCCTAGTTCCTCATCCTCGCAAACCTACCCGCCTTGCATTAGTACCGGGTAAATAGCTGAAGCTATTACGGACAATGCCAAAAATAATTGTTCAAAGGTTTGTCTTAGTCTTGTGGAGGGGGGAGAGAGAAGTCAGACCGTATTAAATGTTAAGTGTATAAATAGCTGTCATACATGGAACATGGATCTAGGAAACAGACCACAAACTAACTGGACTGACAATGGTAGAATTGAATCGGCCAAACAATAGGCATTAGATAATGCAGACACTTATATAAAAAAAAAAACCGTGCAACAAAATAACAGAATGATTGGGATGAAATAAAAAGGCACTTCCCTGAAATTTATCAGGGAGATAGATATCTCCCCAGCTTCATAAGTGAATTGTCATATGTGACTAGATAGGCCATTACGAGTATGTATCCTATGGGTATTTTGTAGTAACTTGTTACGAGGAATGTGAATCTTTGGTGAAGTTTTTTTTTTATTTATTTATTTTTTTTTTTTTTTTTTTTTTTTTTGTGTGTGTGTGTGAAACATGATCTTCCCAAGAAAGAATAGTGTGTAAATTGTGGAAAGGAATGACAATTGGATCTAGGTCGTAAACAAAAGGCTGTTTTCATTACGGAGGCCGCAAAAATTTACCCACCTCCATCGCTTTGATGTTCTTCACCTCACCAGTAAGAAATAATGGTATAATTTTTAGGCACTTCCTTAGGTTACGTTAGGTTATGATACAATAGATTAGGTTTGGTTAGTCTCCAAGCGAGGATGGTCGGGGAAGGTTACGTTAAGTTAGATTAAGCTTAAAAAAAACAAAATCGTAATGCTATGTGAAATTGCCCTAGATTCCGCTCATTTCGTGTTGAGTTTGAGCCAGGGAAAATATTATGTGCAACAAATTAGTTGCAAAGTACGTATCAGTTTCTACAAGTGATAGATGATCCACCAAGTGTGCCACCCTTTTCCTATCAAACCATCCAGTTACAGTTCATGCCCAAGCCGTACTTGCTAGCTTCCATGAAAGAATAATGAAACAGATCAAAGTTATGGAGAAACAGGGTATTATTAGACCCTCTAGATCAGCTTTTCCCTCCCCATTGGTTCTCAGAGTAAAAAAGGACGGGAGAATAAGGCTTTGCATAGATTTTCGGAATTTAAATCAACATGTGCTGAATGATTCATATCGCTTACCTAACATAGATAATATTTTACCTAATTTGTGGAAAGGAAAAATTTTTTCATGCCTTGATTTAAAGAAGGCTATCATCAAATCCAGTTGAATGAGGAAACCCCAAATGGCCAATAATCATAAACATTTATAGTGATGATATCTTTCAAGGAACAAATTTAAATGATCATGTATGAAATTTAGAAAAGGTTTTCATTCGCTTCCAATAAGCTCAGCTGAAAATAAACTTGAAGGAAGTTTAATTTCTTTAAAGATACCATCAACTATTTAGGGCACATTGTATCTCATACGGGAGTCAACCCTCAGCCTGGTAAAAATGCAGCCATCAAGAACATGTCAGTCCAAACTATAATAAAGACACAACAGTTATTTATTGGAATGGTCAACTACTATAGGAAATTCCGAAATAGGTGTCCCTCTAATTGAACTAACTGGAAAAGGAAAAGGAAAACAATTCCACACTAAATTGTAATGAAGACGGCAAAGCATTTAAAACTTTGAAACAGGAGTTGACACACAACGTTACATTAAAATATCCAGATCTTACTAAAGCTTTTGCCTTCACAATAGATGCATCACAGAATGCCATTGGGGCTGTGCTTCCACAAAAAGATTGCAAGAATTATCTAAGGCCCATAATCTTTTTAGTAGAAAATTAAACATAACTCAACCTAACTACAGCACTATTGAAAGAGATGTTTTAGCTATTGTTAGGGAACTTCAGATAAAAAGACATTTGTGTTTAGGATATTCCATTTTTTATATCCGTTGATCATAAGCTACTGGTATGAGTCATGATTACTTCACATGCAAATAGTAGGTTAACTAGGTAACAAATGTCTATTGATGAGTTTTATATATATATATATATATATATATATATATATATATATATATATATATATATATATATATATATATATATATTTATATATATATATATTTTTTTTTTTTTTTTTTTTTTTTTTTTTTTTTTTTTTTTTTTTT
>CM035194.1:21039593-21078386 GCA_020233015.1 Callinectes sapidus
ATATATATATATATATATATATATATATATATATATATATATATATATATATATATATATATATATATATATATAAAATTGTATTTCTGGTAAGGGTAACTATGTAGCAAATTATTTTTCTAGGTTGAAGGAAGAGAAAGTAGATTATAGAGATGAGCAAGTGGTAGTAGTTACACAAAAATGTGAGGAAAATATTTTGAATTAGGATTTGAAAGAGTTAATAATGTTACAGGATGAAAATGAATATTATAAGTTGGTGAAGGGATTCCTGCGAGGAAATTTAACTGAAAAAGGAGAGAGTTAAGCAAGCCCAAGATAAGAAGTATAAGAAGTTAAAGATGTCAGAGCTGTCTCTAGAAAATAATATATTGTACAGGATAACCTAAAATGCTTATGGTGACATGACACGTCAAATACTAGTAACTGAAAATTATCTTCAAGTAACTATACACCTGAGACACTCTTTGCAAACTGCAGAACATGGGGATGTACAAATTACCTTAAAAAGGTGTCATAAATTGTCCAAAAATGAAAGAGGACATAGAAAAGTATTGGAAATAAATTCTTGTCTTCACTCAAATTACTGGGGATCCGGCACCACTGAGACAATATCCAGACGTAGGGAGACCCTTCCCGTGCTTACACATGGACATAATTGGTGGAATGGGAAAATCTGTTAATAGCCATCTATGTAACGCTGATGTGTGTGTATAGTTTCGATTATTTATCTATTTTAGTTTCCCAAATCAGGATTGGTTTTCTTTGAGTGCGATTGAATAGAGAACACAATTTTAAAAGGTCGAGATGATTCTGTATTGTCTTATTCAAATCAGATATCCACTTCATTGTGCCAGGTTTGGTTATAAAGATGTTCTCTATCGTTTCATGCAATGAGTGTCCTTAGAAACAGTATGTGGAAAAAATTTGCATCTAATGCATCAGCATTAGATGCAAATGCCTGTCCCTGAACTCAAAAGGGGTATAATTTAAACTAATCAAAATTCAGACTACTTATTTTTATTTTTATTTTTTTTACTATAGGAGCTTTGTGCTAATTTAGAGAGGTGGCGTAATCACTTACCTGTTAAACCAATATTCCTACTATTTTTCTAAACTCACGGTTCAGTATAATCTTTGTCATTTCTAAATAACTTGAGTATTCAGTTCCAATACTGACAGTAGAGTTAGCTAAAGCATGATTTTCAGTAGTTAATGTACGAAATTTCTTTGTGCAGCTTTGTTGTAATATATATATATATATATATATATATATATATATATATATATATATATATATATATATATATATATATATATATATATATATATGTATATATATATATATATATATATATATATATATATATATATATATATATATATATATATATATATATATATATACAAAATAAGATAGGATGGTACAGAAGTGTAAAGTCATAGTCAGAACGTAAAAATAAAAAAAAAATGTATGCTAGGTTTATAGGTCGATGGCTTGTGGCATCTGTAGTGGATGTAGTGGAGTGTAGTAGATGCCAAGCGCTGCGCAGAGCAAGCTCGGTCTCATTTCGCCTTCGTCTCTCGCTTGGGTAGGCAGTGAAGTCCCTTTAGGTGCCCAAGTGGACCTTAAGGTGGCTGCATGCCCCCTCCCCCCCCCCCCCTTTAGGTGACCACATGGTATCCAAGTCGAGTGTTTTGCGAAAGTGCTAGTTTCTTTTTGTATGTTGATGTATGTGTACTTAGAGGTAAAAAGTAAGTACTAGTGAAGTGCCTTGGATAAATGGAATCCCCCAAGAGTGTTATCTGGTGAGATACATTTATTCAGGGAACGGATCGCTGGCACTTAGTATTTATATGTTAATATCAAAGTTAAAGCAGGTGCAAGGCCGAAATCAAGTCTTTATTTTTGTTAGTCAGGGTTAGCGTTATTGTAGATTACCTAGCAGTAAAAACCGTGGCGTTTGCATATAGTTTTTTGTTTCTTTGTTATCAGTTCTTATGACCTATTACCATCAAATAAAATTAAAACTACAATACTGTGTCTCTATGAACAACTCCCTACCCTCTGGCTAGAACAAAAAAATCAGGAGCAATATCCCAACAACAATTTATTTTCTATTTGTTGACAAACGCCGAGATTTCGCATCGTACGTTAGACCGGAGTCCCGGGACATCCCTGGTGGCAGTGCTCTGGAATCCGCTAGAGGTTTAGCCCCTAGTCTTGGGAAAGACTAGTATTAGCAGTTAGGAGATAGTTTGGAAAGCAATGTTTACGGTGGCTATTGTAGGGCATAGCCAGATGTTTCTTGGTCTTGAGTGGAGATTGAAAACACAGATGTATCAATATATCGCAAGCTAGGAGCAAAGGCCTGGAATTTCTTTATTCAAGAAAGGCTGAATAGGGGTATATTAGCTAAACTTTCCTAGTATATGTCTGACTTAGGACGACCACTCTCCATCCTCTGTGACACCGCACCGGAATTCACTGGACGAGAAATGAGGACGTGGACTGATCATCAGGGAATCGAGCTGCTATACACCACCTCCTATCATCCCCAAACTAATGGACTCATCGACAGGACGCATCGAACCCTGAAGACATTACCAGCACAGATGGGCAAAGGTTATCCTCTGAGGTGGCCTGCCCTTCTCGGAGAATGTCAATTTTATGTGATGGAGGACTCCTATTCAGGGAAGTTAGTGCAAAGGGCAGGAAAGAAAATGAAACCTCATGATTGTGAGCCAGAGTGAAATTATTCCGGAGTTGGAGGAGGAAACGACAGATGAACTTGTGGAGGATGCCGAGGATCAGGACCTCCCCGCCTCCATGCCGTCAGCCTCTCAGACGGCTCATTGAAGAGTTCTAAGGTGATGTGCAAACTAAGGAGTAATGTAAAGTGACCATTGTTGGATTGTAGCCTTCAAGATATAAGAAAAATGGTTCCGGAGAGAGAAATGAGTTAAGGTGCAGGAAATCTTTACGTCACAATGCTCGAAGATCCGTGGCAATTTTTGGTCTTATTCAAGGGTTACTTCATGGTATTGGACGCCATTCTCTTGTTCTCAAGCCATGTTCAGTATCAGTTGAGGACTTAAGTTTGGGAAGTGGAGTTTATAGGGAAACCTTACATGGTTACTCCTTTCTCAAGTTACAGTCACCACCTCTATCGGGTCCTTAGTTTCACTTGAAGTTGTACTACCTAACACAAATTCTGGCAAGAGGAGTGGTTTGTATGAATGTTGGCAAAAGTGTTGTATGTAGCAAATGTAATAGATTACTTCTCTTCTATATGATGGTGTAGTATGAGAGTGAAAAGTTAATCGTGTGATTTCTCAAATTTCAACCATAGAGTAGAGGGTGGCTGGAGTCCTAATGTTATCTGTTTATGTGGAGATTGTGAGGTAAGTGGTACATCTCCTATGGGGAAAATTGTACGAGTCGGGTGACTCAGGGATGCAATCTGAACGAGACCAAGATGTCAACTGTTTAGTAGACACTGTATGGCAGAGATAGGGTATTAGTTCATTAAGGTTGGAGTGTGTACTTCACCGTTAGTTTATCTCTGGGAGAATGGGTGTGTGTAACGCTCCTGTGTGTGTATCGTTTCGATTATTAATCTATCTTAGTTTCCCAAATCAGGATTTGCTTTCTTTGAGTGCGGTTGAATAGAGAACACAGTTTTAAAAAGTCGAGATGAATGTGTATTGTCTTATTTAGTTCAGGTAGCCATTTCACTGTGCTACTTTAACTTATGAAAATATTCTCTATCGTTTCATGCAATTAGTGTCCTTAGAAGCAATATGTGGCAAGAATTTGCATGTATTGCATCAGCGCACAGCCTGCACCAGAACTCAAAACTTATCAAAATTCGGACTATTTCTTTTCAACTGTTGGAGCTTTCTGCTAATTTAGAGAGCCGGCATAATCATTTTCTTGTCCAAGCAATATTTCTACTTTTTTTTTCTAAACTCACGGTTCAGTACAATTCTTTGTCATTTATAAATATCTTGAAGCGTATTCGGTTCCAATTTTGAAGAGTAGAGTTAGCTAACGCATGAGTTTCAGTAGTTAACGAGTTAACGTGCGAAATTTCTTTGTGCATTTTTATTGTAATTTGTATTTCTATAAATAAATTTAAAAAATGATATAAAAGTGTAAAGTCAGAGTCAGAACGAAAAAATACAAAGAAATGTATTCTAGCTTTATTGGTCGATGGCTTATGGCATCTGCGGTGGCAAGCCAAGCTACGCAGCGCAGGGCAGGTTCGGTCTCATTTCACATTTGGGGCCGCATGACCCCTTGTAGATGACCAAGTCGAGTGTTCTGGGAAAGTGCTATTTTCTTTTTGTATGTTGATATATGTGTACTCAGAGGTAGGAAGTAAGTACTAGTGAAGTGACTTGGGTAGGTGGAACCCCACCTCAGAGAATTATGTGGTGAGATATATTTACTCAGTGAACGGACTGTCAGCATTTGGTAACGATATATTAATATCAAGGTTAAAGCAGGTGCATGGTCGAAATGCAGTGTTCGTTTTTTTTCAGTCAGTGTTCTTTTTATAGTAGATTACCTTGCAGTAAAAATCGTGGCCTTTGCAAATAGTTTTTTTCTTTTTTTTGTTATCAGTTTGTTTGTTTTTTTGGCTTACTATCATCAAATAAAATTCAAAACTGCAATGCTGTGTCTCTAAGAACACCTCGCTACACTCTGGCCAGAATAAGAAAATCTGGAACGACTTCGAAATTATATATATATATATATATATATATATATATATATATATATATATATATATATATATATATATATGTGTGTGTGTGTGTGTGTGTGTGTGTGTGTGTGTGTGTGTGTGTGTGTGTTGACAACCGCCGAGATTTCGCATCGTACATTAGATCGGGGTCCCGGATGGTCCGTTACATCCGTATTGTCTTCTTGTTATAGATGTGGTTACTAGATATTTAGTTGCAGAACCACAGAGAACAGCTGCTGGAGTTCCAAGAGTATTTCTTTTTTTTAATTATGTGATATGTAAACATGAATACCTGAGACCAATGTAGAGTTTGTCAATGCTGTGTTAAAAAGGTTAGATGAGCTTTTGCAGTTTCAACATAATAGAATCACAGTTTAGCACCATCAAGCAAATAGACTCAGTGAACGTTCAAATGCAACTTTGGTTAATATTTTGCACACTTTGGTACAAGATAACCGTAGGATTTGGGACACTTTGCTCCCTATGGCTACTCTTGCATATAATGATGGATTTCACACAAGTATAAATGTGAGCCCTTACTTCTTTTTTTATATCATAGGGATCCTTCTCTCCCATATCAAAACATGAAAGAAGAAAAGGTTTGGTATAATGTTACTAATTTTAAGCAAGAAATGGGAACAAAGGTGAGTAGAGCATATATTAGAAGATAAAGAAGTAAATAAAAAAAGAGAAAAAAAAGCTCTAACTACGAAAGCTAAAACTAAAGACATTTCAAGCAAGAGATAGAGTTTGTCACTCGATTTACAAGGCTCTATTTACGAATTTTTGAAGTTACAAATGGAATAATTAAGTCCTTATTACCGATTTACAAATAAAAATTTCGAAGTTACGAACAAAATGCTCTTTTGGGGGCCTTGTCAGAATATTTAATTGAACTTGTATCACACAGCGACTGTCACGGTGATTGCAATATTCTAAGTCCATTAGTGATTGCAACCGTATAAAATACTATTCAAGCGTGATACAATTTCAATTTTTCAACATTTAGTATCCCTCTCCAGCACATAATTGGAGTAGGACGTGTACCTTGCTTCACAAAGCGGATACATCAGTCCACACCAAGACATTCACAAGGGAGAGCCACACACCCATCTTTCATTTTACCATGAAAAACGTCTTTACAGGCATGAACTGATGAGTCAAAACCAGAAAGATGGTGGAGAAGCCAAGAGTGTAATATAACAACAAGGAAATGTAGAAGGTGGCATCTGTGAGGCCTTCTCTCTCTCGCCTCTCCTGGGTATCATTGCCTTCCGCAGGCGCCGCTCCTCGCTCAGCCTCCCCACACTGCCTCGCTCGGAGTACTATTTTCCATACATCATGACAGTGATTCTGCTCAATATATATCATGTTTTGTCACTACTTTCACTACTACAACTATATAATACATACCAACACTGAGGTATGATTTAAAACTTCAATTAATATACGGATTTTGCATGAAAATACTTTTTGAAAATGTCAACAGGAAACATGATTCATAGGGGGTTGATTTTCTTAGGGAGTAGATTCTTATTTTTCTTCAAAGAAAAAGCAGAAATAGAAAACTAATTCCATCTAATTTTAGATATATGTCCAGAGAGACTATGGTATTTTTTTTCAAAGACTTAGAAAGAAAATTGAATTTTTAAAAATTCAAAAAATGAAAGACATTTTGTTTGAGTTACCTCTTTCATTTACCTAAATCAAATAATATTTATTGAATAACATAATCTCACATCACCAAACAACATATGAAGATTTTAAGAGAATTGAATTTACCATCAGCGAAATATAAACCCAAATGTAATGGGGGAGGTGGGAAGGCTCTTCTAAATTTAAATTGTCTCATACAGTGACAGTCGCGGTGGTTGTAAATTTTTAAGCTCCTTAGTGATTGCAAGAGTACAAAATGTTAGGCAGGCATAGTACAAAGTTACGCTTTCCATGGCTTTGAAAATGGTATCCAGAAAATTGTTGACAATGACCCTAATAATGAAAGAAAATAAAAAATTGAACATACCATTCAAAATCCAGTTGCTGCCTAGAAACAGCTATTTCAAGAAAAGTCAAAAGTATAACCATCGAGAATGAAATCGTTTTTCAAGCCGACGATCGCTGGTTATACTGACGCATCGTCTGCTGCCACGGCTATGATGACAACAATGATAACCGACTCAGTCGGAAATATATACTTTACAATAACACAGGGACATAGCTTTTGAATATAGGAACATATCTTAGTTTATACAATGGAAGTGTATGGTAGAAAATTACTATTTACAAATTTTCGATTTACGAACGGTTTTCTAAGAACATAACTCATTCGTAAATCAAAAGGAACCCCTCTAAGTTGCAACCAGCATATGCTGACCCCTTTAGAAAAATAGAGAAAACAAGTGATGCAGTTGTGAAAATGAAAAATATCAGAGCTGGTAATATGAAAACATTGCATACTGATAGAATACAAGTGAAGCCATAGCTTACTTCAACGCCATTGCGGGCGGAGCAAGTCAGGTCAGCCAGAGCCGCCATACAGCTAAAATAGTCACCTAAATGTTGCCTGGCCATTAAACTCTTTGCAGTTATCACCTTGTATCCACTTTACCTCCACAGTCCTAACCCCCTTCACTTGCAGTGAAGTGCAACCTACAGTAATGGCCCCACCAACCCACCCACTGTGTGTTCTTACACTCTCTTCAGTAGATGTGGATGTAATCCGCGAGGGTGAAGGCTGTCAACGTTAGGGGCTTGAAGGAACGTCCTGAAGACAGACAATCACGTATATTGTTCTTATACGGCTACAGAAACACACAAATACCTGAGGTCACTAGCATGTGTCTGTCCTCCGTTACAGTCTGCGGGGCTCTCTGGTGCATTCTGGGTATGTGTGCAGTTACCAGACGTAGCTAGAGTGTGTGTGCAGGATAAGTGTTGTATTAGTTTAGTTGTATTAACTAAATCATATACCTACACCCTCCTCCCCCACCGAGTTCGTAGTGAAGTCTTGAACGTGTGACTAGGCGACTGCCATGGCCTTTCGCTGACACACGCACTCTAAACGTCGAAGCAGTGGTGGGTCCTGGGGAGCAGTGGCGTCTGATGACGGGTCTTCGGGGGCAGTGTCTGACCACAAGAAACGCCGATTCCGTCTCGGGACACGACCACACGGTAGGCGGACATCGTATTGATACGATGCATGGTATGCCAGCACTATGCCCGCGATGTATCCAAGGATCCTGGATGCGGACGCACTGATGTATGTTCAGGGCAGGCAGCGTACAGGCACGCATATTGTAGCGGAAGAGGGCTTCCTGGCTCCACTGTACTGCACGTCGGGCACATTCCTCCTCTCCAGATTGCTACTTTATCTTGTATACTGTAGGGTGGGCTGGTACGCTGGAGAGGAGGGGGCAGCCATATAGTACTTGGGCTGAGGAACGTCCGGTGTAGTATGGTGTATTCCGCACTTCCAAGAGTCAACGGTCAAACGCTTCACAGTCTATGTTGCCTGATTGCGTGACCTTCATGATGAGATGGTTGATGGCTTTGACTGAGTGGGGTGAAGTAACGATGTGCCGGATGCCCCAACGTGTCAGAACGTCAGCAAACTCACGGCTCATGAATTTGGGTCCTCCATCGTTCCTGAGCCGTACAAGAGCTCCAGAACAGGCGAAGAACCTGCTAAAGTGGTGAATATAATAGCCGCAGTAGTGTCCCTCCAACATGATAAAAAGACTAGCCATGTTGAGAGCCTATCTGCTATGACAAGGAAGGCCTTCCCTACCATGTTAAAGTAGTCAGCAAAGACAGATTCAAAAGGGTGGGATGGTTGGTCATCGTTAGGGTACTCCTCTCGCTGCTGGCTGAGAAGCAGGGTCTGGCAGGCGTCGCATGAAGCCACAACATTAGACACGTCAGAGTTTATGCCAAGCCAGAAGACGGTTTTGCACGGCGCTTGGTTGCGTCAGCTCCGCGGTGACTGTCGTGCAGATGTGTAAGCACTGTATTGCGGAGCGCTGCAGGGATGACAACACGTGGACTGTACAGCACAAGGTTACCATAGCAGTACAAGTCTTCCCAAAACTTCCAGCAGGACAGGAGGTTAGAGCAGAGATTGTAGCGGTTGCGTGGGAGTCCATGGCATACACATTCCAGTAGGTGGGTGTACACGTCGTCGGATCGTGTTACTTGTTGTAGTTCCTCCATATGAAGATCAGTTTATGAGGGGTGTTGTTAGAGTTCAGTGAGGAAGCTCATGGTTCTAAGGCCAACAGTGTTTTGCATAGATACATAAGCGAGCATGTCATTGTCCTCGTGAGGGCTGGTGATGGGGTGGCGGGACAAGGCATCAGGTATGCAGAGGGCCTTACCTGCAAGCCAGCGTGCTGTGAAGACTTTCCTTCAGACGCTGTAGGCGTGGGTTTTCAAAAGCATCTAATGTATAGTATTTTAATATGTGTATTCAAAGTGATGCAGATCACGTAGGTAAAAACTGCACTTCTGCATCGCCCATACCATTCAGTCGTGGCGTAGCGTGTCACTGCATTTGTGAGGAAACGTGAGCCGCATTAAACAAGAAGTAAGTGGCCTCCGCCGTGATCTTGCAAGAGGGCATAGCCAATGCCGTGGAGATTGATGAGGCGTCTGTCTGGAGAATGGTGGGCAGGTGAGGATCAAACATCGCCATTTGTGCTGGATTAGCCAGTGCCACCTTTACCTGACGAAAGACTACGTCATGATCAGCTGTCCACGTAAAAGTATGTCGTGGGCTAATAAGTGCTCGGAGCGGCTGTGCAGCTGCAAAGATTTCTGGCGAGAATTCAGCCTTCTGGTTGACTAGGCCCATGAAGGATCTGAAGTCAGTAATGTTAGCCGGGGTGGGAAAGTCGGCGATTGCTCACACTTTCTCGGGGTCGGCGCTGATGCCTTCAGATGACAACATGAAGCTGCAGAACTTGACCACAGGTGTGTCGAGGACAAACTTGTCTTCATTAAGTGTGATAATGTTCTCCCAATATCTAGTTAGAATGGTGTTTAAGCGGTGGAGATGAGAGGTAGATCTCGGCCGTGAACGAAAACACAATCCACCACTTTAACATTATTAGAGACACCTTAAGGCGGTATTCCACTGAGGCAACACAGCAACATGTTGCATGCGATTTGTAGAGCTTTCAACAAAAATGTTGAATGCGGCTTTCAACATTATGTTGAATGCTGCCGCAACAAGCAACATCGTTGTTGCTTGTTGCATGCGGCGTACGATGTTGACTGTTGAATGCA
Organism: Callinectes sapidus; assembly: GCA_020233015.1. Classification (NCBI taxonomy): domain Eukaryota; kingdom Metazoa; phylum Arthropoda; class Malacostraca; order Decapoda; family Portunidae; genus Callinectes; species Callinectes sapidus. The sequence goes on from CM035194.1 coordinate 21,049,628, forward strand.
ACAAGACCAATTCCATTGATTCAACAAAAGCTCAGTTGTCAACAAGATGTCTCAGGTGACGGTCACTGCTGCTGCGTATTTAGTGATACGTAATGCCCGCAAAACACGTAAAAGGAAACATCGATGGTGGAAGAAAGAACTGTTTATTGGCAATGTCACAGCTCATAATGACTTTCTTGGAAGCTTACTTGCCAATGATCAATCCTTATTTACAAACTTTTCAAGGATGAGTGTGGAGGACTTTAATATCCTTCTCGAGAAAGTAGGCCCGAAAATCATGAAGAGTGACACGAATTGCCGAGAAGCCATACCACCTAAAATCCGGCTTCTAGTCACATTGCGTTTCTTAGCTACTAATAATAATACTAATAATACTAATAATACTAATAATCTTTTAACCGTATATCCCATAGGACTGGACTATTTCTGTAACTTTCTATAAAGTCCGCGGTTTTCTCTTGGGACCAGCTCATTTTGTTGCTTTCAAGACCACTGATTTCCCGTGACTGGCGGGTAGGCTTTCAACGCCAGGCAACAGGCTAAAACTTGTTGAATGCGGCACGCTACACGTCAACATGTTGAAATGTGTTGCATGCCACACAGCCGCATGCTACATGTTGCCTCCTGTTGAACCATTGGAATCGCACATGTGGCATGCAACAGTGTTGCATGCCACATGTTGCCAAAATGTTGCCTCAGTGGAATACCGCCTTTAGAGGCACCTTATAATGCGATGTCTCCTCGGAGGCAAAAGGCGTCTCCTGTTGCTGCAAATCCGATGGGGCAGCGGAGGTATTTACAGCAACCATAAGTCGTTACAAATGTGGCGACACTCTGCTCTTCCTCAGCCAGCTCTGCCCCCCTAGTGGAAACCGCCTTGTGGTGGTGAGAGGGCTTGCATGCCAGAAGTACCTGGAGAGCTATGCTGGAGGGGGTTTCGACCCCTGCTCTGTCCTATTTTGGGGGAAAGAGGGTTTCCCATGTCAGTTAGGTCTGCCAGGGAAGGGCTAGACTAAATGGTTCCCATGACATAGGCTTCCAGTACAGGTCACCGGTGCCGCCCACCAGGGACCCTTGGGGGCTGTCTTACATTGAATGGTTGGGTGTCTGGGCCGGAAGACGTTTGGGAAGGGGGTCTTAGCACCACCGTGGGCATACACTCGTATCCATGGGAGCTGCTTTTTAAAACGAGCAGTCTCGTGGGGGATGAGATACCCCGTCCCCGGTGGCCAGTGCTCGGTCCCCTCGTCTATCCGGTAGACGGTAGCTCTTGGCCCCTGGGACTATACAATATATAACTCTATTTTTATGGATAAACTACATCACTCTTCTCGTGAAATGACTGACCATGCCTCCGAGGTTGATTCCTCTGGTCATTGTAAAGACTTGGATGCATCTCCTGCCTTTGGACTTGATGTCCTCCTCCTTCACGATCTTCCTGAGTACTTTATGTATAGGGCCATTTAGGACCTCGTGAAACCTTATAGGGACGTTGTCCGAATTCGGCTAACGTATGACAGGGACTGTCCTTCAACTAGGTGTTATGTGGTCTTTGCCACGGCCGCGCAGGCTGGGTCGGCTTTGCAAGCAGTGGAATTGTTCAACATCCTGAGTCCTCGTGCGGAGACCTTCTCTTCAAGGAATGTAACTGAGTCTGACCTGTGGTATCCTGGCACGAATAAAAGAAGAGAGAAGAAACAAGAAAATAAGAAGAAATGAGAGAAAAAGAAATAAGATAAGAAATAGTATAATAACAATACCAGAGCAGGTAGGAGGTGAAAACTTGACAAGGATTGATGGGAAGGTGCCCAAAGCCTGACCATTTTATGAGAGGGCACTGCAGGCATGACCCAGAAGTAAACATAGAGAGTCAGGGGAAGAGTCGGTTCTGGGAAACCAGGAGTGGTAAACCTCAGGAGAGGGGACATTTATAAGCCTAACTTTAAAAGATGCATTGTCTTAACTCCGCCCCCATTCCGCAGTGGGTGTGTCTAGTATAAGGTTGACCATTGTCATGATACCCAGGCTGGGCATGTCACGCCCAGGGTGTGTCTTTTGTAAGAGATGTAATTACTGCATGTTGGAATATGTGAAATGTATAGAATATTCGACCTTAGTTATAAGGATAGTTTTTCTGAGGAAAATCTGTGACAACTGAAATATAAAATGAGATGTAACGGAGAGAAAAGAGACATTTTAGAAACAGTTTATTGAGAGTTCAAGAGAGAGAGAGAGAGAGAGAGAGAGAGAGAGAGAGAGAGAGAGAGAGAGAGAGAGAGAGAGAGAGAGAGAGAGAGGCTGAGGAGGTCACAGCTTCCCTGACCAGAGGAGGGTCAGAGGCGACATGGAGACACATAAACTTGTATTAATAAGTGGAGTTTTGAATGTTGGTAATGCAGTCTAATTTATTTGTTGTGTTTATGAAATGTAAAGAGGAAAATAGTGGTCAGGATGTTATATTGTTGGGATATTCAGAGTTAAGGTGTTGTGTTTCATTTTATATGTGTTCGTATGGATTTTACTGTGACATTAACATTGAATTATTTTGAGTTGAATATTGAAGAGAGAATGATGAGAAACATTTATATTATCGTGTGTTACGTATATTGCCGTAAGATGTATTTCGACATTGATATTGAGTTATCTGGAGTTAAATGTTGATGTGAGATTGATAAGAAGCGTTGATAACATTGAGTGTTACATACATTGATGTGGGACATATTCGACATTGATATTGAATTATATGGAGTTGAATTTTGATGAGAGATTCGGTGAGAAACTTTGATAATATTGTGTATGAAGTATATTGATTGAATTGTGATGGGAGACTTTAAAAGAACTTTGGGGGATATTGTGTGTTATGTGTATTGGAAGTCATCAGCTGGTTGCTGGAGTAAGGCTTAAGTTAATAACTTGTGTACTTAGCTATTAAGTCAATTGAATAAGTAAATTTTAGCAGTGTATATTATCATACCTCGTGGTTATTCATATTGAGTGATAGTCTTATACAACTATCCAATTGCAACGTGCATGCAAGAAATTGCAGGGCACGACATTTGGTGGCAGCGGTGGGATAGATTGATGCTATTGCATAGTTGCAATATATTGAAAATTTGTGCTAGATAAGAATTTTGAGATCAAGGTGCAGTGGATGTAACGCTGGACATTTGTTAATATTGTGGATTGAACATTGAGGTGATTTGTTGATTGCAGCATTGTTGAATTGCATCGTTTGTAAATTAAGCATATAGTGCATAGACTTCGTCATCACAGCCCATCACGTAATGATCGAGTAAATCCGTTGTCATCCAGACCCGGTTTTAGAATGGCACAGTCATCCATGTTTTCCTCATACGATCTAACATCACCACTATGTTTTAGCACCGGATAAATAGCTGTGGATATAACTGATAATTCAAAAGTGATTGGGTTGATTTACGTTGTAGGGGAGAAGAAAGAAGCCAGAAGGTCTCAAATGATTTAGTAAAAAATATAAATATGGATAAGACAGTTAATTTTTTTGTCAAGTGGAGGAAATACATCGTTGGAAAATAAAATAAAATAAAATAAAATAAAGCTTAGGAAATGTTGTAGTTTCACCTAAAACCATATTGAGCAGGAATTACTATAATTTTTATTCGCAAGATAATCAATTAGATATTTCTTTTTTAAAGTTTCAAATATTTCGAGAATATTGTGAGTTGAGATATTAGTTATAATTTTTAAAGTCATAATCGAGACCAGATTTATGGATAGATGAAATTTTAACAATCTATAACAGCGATGGAAAAGTTACAGTGGCCATAGATTGATTAAGAGTTTTGCCAAAGGTATTGCAAATAAATATGAATTTCGTTTTAATGGCAGTGATGATATATCAGCAGTGACGATATATATATATATATTTAAAACCTAAATTTGTTATTTCATGATTTAATTACGGTGTTAAGATTAAAGATAGGAACAATAGGACAATAGTGCCACAAAATATGAAAACAACTGAAATGAAGGAAAAAAGCGTTTCTTTGAGATTTATCCTGAGAATCACTCGCTCTTCAAGCCAAGTCAGTGAGTTATTATCTGTGACTCGTCAGCCAAGAGAAATTATTACGGAGTTGTTATTAGAATAGAAAGAATTGTAGCAAAATTAGAGATCATGAAACTAGCAGGTAAAGAAATGTGTAATTATATTTTGTGTCCATTCTCGTGAATGACTTATGGAAGAAATTTTCATATATTTTGGTTGATGTAGACATAAAAAAGTCAGATTAAATGTATTAAAAGGTTCTTAAATATGTTGCCGATATCCCAACGTTGAAGTAAGATCAAGATCAAGATAACAGAAATAAATATTGAGAAACCAGGAGGTGGGGTAGCTTTCCTTCATAGAAAGGAAAGTAACCTTAAAGTAGAAGAGTTAGATCTAGGAAGTAGTGCCATGAGTGAGGATATTCTAGCTTTAAGAGTGGAATATGCAGGAGAGCACAATAGGCATGAAAGTTTTGTGGTAGCTGTGGTATATATGACGGTGGAGGGTGACAGAGCAGTTAGAGAAAATGGCATAAAGTATGATGTACTGAGGAGGTTTGTGATAAAGTATGCTGAAGAAAAAGTGATGATTATGGGATATATGAATGCACATTCAGGTATACCAGGAGAGCGAATTAATCGGAATGGTGAGATGCTTGCTAAATTTATAGATGAAATGAATTTAGAAAATCTGAATCAGTCGCTGGCTGATGGACGCGTGACGTGGTCTGCTAGAAACCAAGAGTCTGCGATTGATTATGTGTTGGTGAATGGAAAGATGCGTGAAAGTGTGGCCCGGAAGTGGATAGACAAGGATGGAGTGATTGAGCATGATAGGTAGAAAAAGTGGGGTGAAAGTAAAGGAAAAAAGAGGAAGTGGAGGTTGAGGGATGCAAACTGGGAAAATTTTCAGCTATGAGTGGAAAAATGTGGAATGTTGAACGTGCACAGAATGTGGATGAGCTGAATGAAAAGTTGATTAAAAATGTCAGAAGTGCAGGTGTGAGTGAAATAGGGTATGTTGGATGAGTGGGGAGAAAAGAAAAAATAAGCCTTGGTGGAATGAGGTTATTAAGGAAGCAAGAAGACTCAGGAAGAACTTAAATAGGGAGTGTAAACGGCTGAAAAAAGAGACATGAAAGTGAGGAAGCTGAAGTGGAGTATCAGAGTGCATGGGCAGCGTATGTGAGGCAGCAGCGGCTGACGAAGAGAAAGATCAGAGATGCGAAAGTGAAGTGTGAGAAGAGTACAGTCCAATCTCTGAAAGAGAAGGGTCTACAAGGTGGGCGTGAATGGTACATATTCATTAGGGGGGAGAACATAACTGAGAGTGAAGCTGTGAAAGATTTGAAAGTGAATGATAGATGTGTAAGTGATGAGGAAGAAATGAAAGAGGCTGTGAAAATGTTCTGGGAGGATATAGGAGGTGTGGGTGAGGTATTTGATGCAAGAAGTGAATGTTTAACGTTAGATAAAAATGATACAGCAGCCCTGGATGAATGGATTAATATAGATGAGGTGAAGAAGTGTGTGAAAAGACAGAAGAAAGAAGAATGGGGGAGAGACTGTGATTGATAGAATGACTGCTGTGTTTAACCGAGTGTGGATGGAAGAGAAACTGCCGAAGAAGTGGAATGAATGTAGAGTGACTCTGTTGCATAAAGGAGGGCATAAAAGTAAGAAAGAGTTAAAAAAAAATTATAGGCCAATTGCTCTAACAAATACAGTAGGGAAGATTTTCAGTGCAGTGTTGAATGAAAGATTGTGTGAATGGATTAAGATAAATAGGGTGTTAGGTGAAGAGCAGAATAGTTTTCGCATAGGTAGGAGAGAAGAGGACAACATTTTTGTGTTTAATGAGATGATAGAAAGAAAAAGAAGTGAAGGACGGAAGCTCTACCTTGGGTTCTTAGACATTGAGAAAGCTTATGATAGGGTGAGTAGAGAGATGTGTAAAGTTCTAGAAAAGGTTGATGTGAGTGTAAAGATAGTAAACATTGTTAGAAGTATGTATCAGAACATTAGAGCAAAATATAGACTAGGAAATATAGAAACAGAATGGGTAAGGAGTGAATAAGGTGTTAGGCAAGGATGTATTTTGACCCCAATCATGTTTAGCTTATACACAGAAGAATTAGCTGTCAGAATGAGAAGAATAAATGCAGGAGTGAAAGTGGGTAATGACAAATTAGGCTTGTTGCTGTATGCTGATGATGTGGTTGTTATGAGTGAGAGTGCAAATGAGCTCCAGAGTCTGTTAGACATTGTAGGTCAGTATGTTAGAGACTTTGGGGTTAGATTTAGCAGCGAAAAAAGTAGTGATGATTGTAAATACATCACAGGATGAGGATAACATTACATGGAGACTGGGAGAAAATGAACTAGAGCAAACGTGTGAGTACAAGTACCTAGGGGTATGTATGAGTGCAGATGGTTGCAAAAAAATGAAGCATGAAAAGATAAGTTAGATGAATCAGTGGGTTGGTCGAATGGGGAATGCAGCAAGGATGAGGGCATGCAAGTATGATGTGTTGCGGGAAGTATAGAAAAGTGTGGCTGTTCCAAATGTAATGTATGGCATGAATGTGGTAGCATGGAATGCAAGTGAGATAGAAAAGCTAGATGTAGGACAGAATAGAGTGGCAAGAATGGCACTAAATGCACCTGGGTATGCAGCTATAGAGGCACTAAGAGGTGACATGGGATGGAGCACGTTTAGGGAGAGACATATGAAAGCAACTCTTTGATACAAGGTTAGACTTGAACGAATGGAAGACACAAGACTGGCACGGAAGGTGTATTTGTGGAGTGAAAGGAACAGAAGATGGATGAAGGGATGCATGAGGATGGTAGACAGGAGTAACATGCAAATCTTATGGACATATGGACGGAGTGAGGGAAGACAGGGCGAGTATAAATGGAGAATGTCACATAGCAGTGGGGAAGGGAATGAACTGGATGTCAGAATGTGGGAAAAAGTGATAGATCAAGAAGTGAGACGTGTAGGCCTGAACAAATGGAGGAATGAGATGGAGAGAAAGGACACTTTGGAATTGTACAAGGAAAGAGAGACACCAGGGTATGAAAGGTATGATGGAAGTCTCGGTAGTGACCTTCTCTTTCGAGCCAGAGCACAGTGTATGGATGTGAATGTAAGAAACTATAGATGGTCTGATTCAGGTAACAAGGTATGCCAGATGTGTGACATGAGGGAGGATGAGACGGTGGAGCATGTATTGCTGGAGTGTGACAAGTATGACTGCGAGAGAAGGGACATGATGAGGCTAGTTCTAGCTGAGATGGGACATGAAGAGAATGATAGGGTTGACAGGACTGGCAGGGAATGGATGGTGTTGCTGTTGGGGCTGTGTGGGGACACCAAAGCAAGAATGATTGATGCCGTGAAAATGTTTCTGGAAAAAATGTGGGGTATGAGGAGTGTGGTCAGTAGTAGACTTGAATATATGCTGATCACCTTCTTTGTCTTTTCTCCTTTGTTTGTTTGTTTCTCTCTCTCTCTCTCTCTCTCTCTCTCTCTCTCTCTCTCTCTCTCTCTCTCTCTCTCTCTCTCTCTCTCTCTCTCTCTCTTTCCTTTACAGGAGTCAACCGCTAAAAAGGCTTGACCTGTAAACACAGGTCACCTGTACCATCAAGCTCAAGCTCAAGCTTGAAAGTGAGGGTTTGAGTTTTGGTTCCATCGGAGCAGGAGTATAGTTTATATCAAGTGTTTTTATGAACAGGCTTGGGAATAGAAAAAATTGTCCAACACATGAAGTGGTTCGAAATGCGAGTGGACAAGTAATGTTGACCTCAGGATGATGTAAGCTGAAGTTGAAAACTGAAGAAAGGAAGTACACTTGGTTTTGTAGTCAGTGAAGATAAAGTTTGAGAGCAGAGATCATAATGAGGTGTAGATTTGTGAGAAGATTAATATGAATTGAATATCAAACCTTTACAATTGTATATTGAAGGAGAGAGAAAAGTGAGTGGAAGGAAACATACACAGGAAACATACATTATTAGTATTGATGAAATAGACGGAAACAGAGTTGGTGATAAATGATTCGGAAGATAATCCCAGATATAAATGCTCAGTAGCTCAGACATCAGTGATATAAGTCAGAGGGTGAGATATTATGTGACTTGGAAACTAGGCTAGTTGAGTGATACATGACAGATTTGAGTCAGTGCCAGGAATAATTGTAAGAGCTCAGTTTTGTGTCCAGATTTTGTGAGGTGAGAAAATAATGAAGTTAAGAAATCCAGATTTGTGATAAGTTATAGACATATCTCCAGGAAAATATTCAGCTAGAGCCAGAGAAAAAACATAAGGATATGTGCAATCTTGTCTAAAAGGAAATCTTACCAAGGGTTATGATAAATATGAGGTTAATAATATAACAGAGAACATGAGGAAGAGAAGCTGAAAGCATATTGTGAAATTATTAATTTTACTTATCAAGAGGAGACTGATGAAAGCCAAAATTTTAAAGAAATTAGTGACGCCATACAGTTACAGTCCATACCTTAGCACCCCCCCCCCCCCCACACACACACAAAAAAAATGATAATAATAATAATGAGGATGACAGAATAAGGGTATGCATTGATTTTTGGAAATTAAATCAGCATGTACAGAATTATTCACATCATATTCATAACTTGGAAAAAGGAATATTTTTTTTCATGTCAGTTTTAAGGCAAGGCTACCAAGAAATTCAGTTAAGTAAAGAGAGTTAACCACTTACAGTCATATATAGGACTGGCAAACTAGTAAAGAAAATTTGTCTGGAATTATGTTGACATAGGAGCCCCTATAGAAAGTTAACTGCAGGAAAAATAGGTAAATGAAAGGAAAAATAATACAGTATAAGGATGATATGAATAAGTTAAGACAATATTTTTGTAGAAAGTTATATAAAGCTGAACTGAATTGTAGCAAAATTGAGATGGAAGCTCTTGCATAATTATGGATTTCAGATAAATAGGGATTTGTACCTAGGATATCAATTTTTTGTTCTGACATAACTGCCCATTGGTCTGGTTATTACTAATTCAAGTGAAATGGGAGAGTTATATGGCAAGTGTCAATTATTGTGGATATTGATATCGATATGGATTATATTCCTAGAAATGTTAATAAGGTAGCTGAACATTATATAGATCGAGGGAACAAAAAATATATGATGTAGATGAGCATGGGATAGTTATATATATTTAAAAAAAAAGAGAAGAAACATATGGTGGATTGGAATTTGAAGGAATATTGAAAATATGAAGTGGGTGAAATATTGAGTGGATATTGAATATATATAGTTGGTGAGATATTGAGTGAATATTGAATATATGGAATTGGGAAGATATTGGAAGGTATGGAATATATGAAGTGGTGAGATACTGAAGGAAAGTTGTGGAATGTATGAAGTAGTAAGATATTGAAGGAAAGTTGTGGAATATATGAAGTTGTGAGATATTGAGAAATGTTGAAGGAATATCGTGAGATATTGAAGGAATATTGGTGAGATACTGAAGAAATATTTTTGAGATATTGAAGGAATATTGTGAGATATTGATAAATATTGTGTGAAATATTGAAGGAATATTTGTGAGATATTGAATTATATTGTGTGAAATATTGAAAGAATATTGTGAGACATTGAAGATATATTGTGAGATATTGACAGAATATTGTGAGATATTGTCGGGATATGGGATATATGAAGATACGAAATATTGAATGGATATTGAGTATTACATGTTGGTGAAAAGGATACCTTGCAAGGATATTTGAATCACATAAAGATGAAGATAGAGTTAAGTAAGCACAATATAGGTAATAAATATAAAAGGATGAAAAAAACAGATCTGTCTTTAGAATGTAATGTATTGTACAGAGTAACAAATAATGTATATGGAGAATAGACGCGTCAGATATTGATTCCGGAATCATACTCGTATGCAACAGCTGCGATGCACCTGGGATGCTCCTTGCCACTGCAGGGCATAGGGGTGTACAAATTACCTTAAACAGGTGTCATAAAATTGCTTCTTGGTCAGAAATGAAAAGGATATTGAAAAATTATTGCCAATATAGTCTCGTGTACTCGTCTCAATGGAGTTGGGGGACGCCTCAGCACCACTGAAAAGATATTCAGACGGAGAAAGACCATTACAATGCAAATATATAGATCTCATTGGAGCAATGGGAGAATCAGATAACAGATATATACATTATTTTGTTGTTATGAATGTGCTGACTAGATATTTAGTGAAGAAACCACTTAGGAGTAGGACAGCTGTGGAAATTGCAAAGATATTTTTTAATTGTGTCATATGAAAATATAGAGTACTTGATATATTGTTGCGGCGACGCCTAGTGTGAAGATAGCGTTGGTGATGCTACCAGATTGGCAATGATGACATTGGTGTGGAGGTGGTAAAGATGGCTGGAGTTTGCGTCTTGTGCCTCATTGGTCAGAAGAAGGGACACATCTGGGACGGGAGAGAGAGAGAGACGCGGCTGGAGGAGCGACACAAAGGAAAAGGGGCTTTTGACGACTCAGTAATTGGTGGCTGGGCGACCAGAGGGAGGGTGAGCCCAGCGGAGACAGTTGCAGCCCAGTGAGGAGGAGAGTGAGAGGATCGCCGCGGGTGGGTGAGGGAGTCACCCCCGCTCTAAGACAGACGTAGCCAGCTTTGCCTTGAGAGGACACCTGCCTCTCCCGCTCTCCCTGAGGACGCGATCTATATCTCGGTGTTAATATTCGTCGCCGGGGCTTGATGATATCCCCTATGCCTTCTTGCAGAACATGTCTCTTGCTGCTTTTACAATTTTACTTGATTTATATAATTTTATTTGGCGTACCGGTGATTTCCGTTCTTCGTGGGGTGTGGCAGTTGTACTCCCCATCCCAAAGCCTGGGGAGGATCATCTTCAACCTACTATTTATCGGCCGATCTCTTTGATCTCTTGTGTTTGTAAGGTATTAGAGAAGATGGTCAATGAGCGTCTTGTGTGGAACCTAGAAAGCGGTAATTTCTTAACACCAGTGCAGTATGGCTTTAGAAAGGCGCGGTCTACCACTTGCAGGGCGTTTGTCAATAATCACCACCAAGTCACTGTGTTTTTCGATTTGGAGAAAGCATATGACACAGCCTGGCATCACGGCATTTTACTTAGTTTATATGAGTCTGGTCTTTGTGGCTACCTCCCTCTTTTTATTCAGCAATTTTTATCTGATCGTCTTGTACGAATCCGGGTAGGTGGTGTGCTTTTTAAGGATTTCCTTCTTGAGGATGGTGTACCACAGGGTAGTATTCTCAGTGTAACCTTGTTTGCTGTGGCTATTGTGTCATTGGTGTGCTTCATGATGGTGTCCATAGCTCTTTCTATGTTAACGATCTCTCTATTTCTTTCTCAGCTGCTCGTATGTCGTTGGTAGAACGAAAGCTGCAACTAGCAATTAACAGTGTATCTTCTTGGGCTCTTCAACGCGATTTCTGATTTTCAAAGACTGTACCCATGCACTTTGGTCAACTCCACGGTGTTAATCCTGCCTGTTCCAGATATCTATCTCTCAAATATGTGCATCTCATGTGTTGAGACGACTCGTTATCTTGGTCTAGACTTTCACAGTCGTCTTACCTGGGTGGCTCATCTTTACTCCGTGAAGACGGCTTGTCAGAAAGCCTTATCGCTCCTTCGGATTCTAGCTCATACTTCTTGGGGGTGCCGACAGGGACACACTTCTCCACAGGGCAGCTGTCCTTCCGAAGTTGGAATATGGCTGTGAGATTTACTGCTCTGCTACATAGGTTCGCTTGCGTATTCTCGACTCCGTACACCATGCCGGAGTCCGCCTGGATACTGGTGCTTTCCGATCTTCTCTAATTCCTAGCCTCCTTGTAGATGCAGGCTTCTTGCCTATTAATTTGCGTTGTCATTCGTCCCTGTTGCGTTGGTGGTTTCGGATACAACGCCTTCCAGAGTCTGTCTCTTGTAAGTTGTTAATACAGGATTCTCGTTCGCCCTCTTTTACTCATCATCCTAGTTTCCCCATACGTTTTGGGTTTCGGGTTGAATTTGTTATGGCGACAATATCTGTTCCTTCTGTTTTTATCTACCCTTAGATTTTGCCTAGAATTGGGTACTGGCAGTTCCCCGGCGTATTCGTTTGTAAACGTGTTGTAGATATTAGAAAGGATTTACCATCTAATTTTGTTCGTACCCTATTCTTAGAACGTACCTCTGACCATTCTGGCTCAATCTCAGTGTTTACTGATTGTTCTAGATCTGATACCGGTGTTGGATTTGGTGTAGAGTTTCCTGAGTTCTGTCGGGGAGGTAGTCTCCCAGTGGTGGCTTCTGTCTTTACTGCTGAATTGTCTGCAATAATTCTGGCTTTACAAATTATTTTTACTTTTCCACTTAATTATTTTACGATTTTTAGTGATTCTCTTAGTGCTCTCTCTGCTCTTGATTCTTATACTCCTTTTGGTAATCCCCTGGTATTATCTGCAATTGAGTGGTTGTATCTCATTTACAAGAGGGGTTACCGTATTGAGTTTTGCTGGGTTCCAGGACATGTCCCTGTGCCTGGCAATGAACGAGCTGATAGACTTGCTCGGGAAGCGGCTATTAAGGCTGCTCTTCCTAGCCCTGTCCCATGTACTTCCAACAATTCGCGAAGCCATCATAGCTATTTGGTAGGAGAGGTGGAACGTTCGTGGTGCTACCTCTAAAATGTGTGAGTTTAATGGAACAGTATCTCATTCTTGGAATTATACCAATGTCCAAGACCGTCGTTCGCAGACATCCTAGTTCGTCTGCGGATAGGGGACACTGGCCTCACCCACAGCTATCTGATGTCAGGAGATTATCAACCGTACTGCGTTGACTGTCTAGTTCATCTTACTGTACAGCACTTGCTGGTCAAGTGCCCAAGTTTGGGAGAACTCCGGCACCGCTTCCTTTTTAAATGTCGAGGTGCAGATGGTGTACATAGTCTATGTAAGGTGCTTGGGCCTGCGTGTCCTTCCCCAGGTCATGACGTGTTAGCCTTTTTGAAGCCCTACTCACTCTATAATAGAATTTTTACCTGTCTTTGCTTATTTTCTACTTTTTACTTTTTAATATTTTTATTTCATTTATTTCTTATTTGATTTGTTTTAGTTGATTTTATCGGTTTTATGGGATTTCACTCGTTTGGTAGCGGCGCCATATGACCCTGGCTGTTGCGGCGCCTACTTCACTCACTCACTCAGTCAAAGGGCCAAAATATTTCTGGTGAGAACAGCTGGACCATCAGCTACAGCGAGCTACCAGATGGGGGTGTCTTCTGTATCGCGGACTTTGCAGAGGAGCGAGCGACTAAAGAGGCATACGACATCGCACCAGTACTGTCCTTATGGCGGTAAAGGAGGTCACGGCTAATAAATTGAGTATTAGTTAGCTGTAATATATCCTGTTCCAGGCAATACCTTGGAGAGTGCCTGGAACGAAGCTGCTGATCATCCCGGCAGTGATAACAATATGCATTAACATCACATTGCTCTTCAGAGTGAGTGCCCAATGCAGAGCAGTTACTGCATCGAGGAGACTCCCTATAGGAGCCTTTAACATGTCCATAACTGTAGCACGAGAAGCACTGAAGAGGGCGGGCAACATAATGCCTTAACCGAAGGCTTTTGGGACCAATACGAACCTGGTCACGGAGAGCAGAACCGTAAAAGGTGAGAAGGATCATGTTGGTCGAATTCCTTATCTTATTAACCTTTTGGACAGAACCAGGGCACATCAAGCGTATTTCCTATTCGTTAAAGTCATACAGGTCGTGACTGTATATACAACCTTTACGATAATTGAAGATTGGATGGGCCTTGATGGTCTCAAATATGCAGTCAGAAGGGCAAGGAAAATACTGTAACATCCTTGCCTGTGTTACATCTTTAGCCCTTACGAGCACCCCTTTACCGTATTTTTTTCACCTGTCACCTCCTGCTGTCACTCTCCAGCAGAACGATTTTCCAAGCACAGACCATCACCTGCCGTGCCTGTGGCAAGTTAGGACACTGGCCATTAACCTCCTTGTGGTTATCAGCTTGTAGCTACTTTACCTCCACGGTCCTCACCACAACTAGATCCATTTCCATTTTGGCAGAAGACAAAGATGACAATGTCAATTCAGATGAAGAATAAAAAGCATCATCAGATGAAAATGAGAATAATGAAAATGTGTCAGAGGGAATGCAAGAAGAATCTCAAGGAAAAACCAGTTCATACTTCGGTCCCATATAGTTTACGATCTAGATCAAGGGCTCCAGAACTCCTGTTAACAAGGAATAAACCAATAGAATATAGTAAACGTAAATAGTGATATAAGATGTTCATTTTGCAGACAGTAAGGCTATGCATGGGAGTCAGATAAGCTCGGGATGTACCCGAATGTTCACCTGCACAGTAAAAATTAAGTTTCACACCCACTAATCATATCATTCTGACAGCCTATGTGGTTATCTTTTCTTTGAGCCTACATGACATTTAAAAGCCTGTAAGAAAAGCCAATTATATAACTCGAAATATAAATTATAGTTTGGATGGCATAGAAGGAAAATATATTTTTTTCTTAATGATCGCTTTAGTATCCCAGGCAAGGTTTAAAAAATTAAATGACAATATGAACAGTTTTCTGTTAGATATTGTAATTTTTATCATCCTACTTCTAAATGGATATCTAGGGATGCAATTATCGTTTTTAATCTCTTGTCCATACTTTTTTTGGGAACGACTACAAAAAGTCAGACAGATATTACACAAAAGCACTTACGTTCATTGATACCTTTACCAGGGAAGAAAGAAAAATACTCAGTGTTCATTCAGAATTCATAATTGTTACTCTTAAGAAATCAACTAATGTCCATCAATCAATCATGGGGGGCATACGCCAGGGGGCGCGTTGCCTCGCCTACCTTACGGTGCCACTCATGGCGGTTATGCCTCGCGAGTATCCATGCAGACTCCCTTCCCATACCGAGTGACTCTCAGCAGGAGGCATCGAATTGCAGCAGTCAAGACTTATGTGGGCGTCGCCTTGGCCTCCTCCAAGTCGGGTTGTCCCTTACGGAAAAAACCCGGTAAGCAGGATCGGCTTCCGGGTATCGCGCCACATGCCCATATAGCCGCAGTTGGCGCTGACGGACTATGCTAGAAATAGGCCTACAATCGGTCTCACGGAACAATCGCTGATTTGACACAAAGTCATACCAGCGGCATCCCATCATCCTGCGAAGGTATCTATTACCAAAGACACCAATTCGCCTCTTCAGGTCAGTGTTCAGTGTCCATGTCTCACAACCATAGAGTAAGACAGGGATCACCAGCGACTTGAAGATCCGAATCTTTGTTTGTCTGCAAAGGTATCGACAACGCCAAATACTCGTGTTGAGCGAGTCCATAATGGCGTGGGCCAGGCCAATCCGACGTGTGACTTCTTGGCTCGACCAACCATCGTTATGCACTACACTACCAAGGTATGTGAAGTTTTTCAAGATCTCAATGACCTCAACACACGCATGGACAGACTGTACTGTTTCACCCAGTATGCCTTCAAATACCTGGACCTTTGTTTTGGCACGAGAAACCTTGAGTCCCAAGGGCTTCACCTCCTCGTGCAGTGCCTCTAGAACCATCACCATAACCTCCAGTGACTCAGCAAATATTGTTGCTTCATCAGCAAAAACAGGATCTGTAATCTCGGTGTTGCCGACAGATGCTCAACAATAACTTTGTTCCATGTATGTGTTGAAAAGTGATGCAGCAAGCATACAGCCCTGCCTCACACCTGTATTCACAGGTAAGAAGCTGGACACGCCTCCTCCACACTTCGCAGCACTTACAGTCCCGGAGTACAGGCCAGTTAATAGACCAATAATCCTTACAGGAATCCCACGGAGACGCAGAAGATACCAGAGTGTCTCTCGATGCACTGAGTCAAACACCTTCTTGAGATCGACATAGGTTGCAAGCATTCCCTGCCGAAACTCACGTCGGTGCTCCAGCTGTACGCGAAGCGCTAGGATACGGTCAGTTGTTGACTTACCGGGCGTGAACCCTGACTGTTCAGGTCTCTGATGGTTCAGCAGGTGAGTGTGGATCCGCATCAGCAGCATAAATTATGGGCAATTACCTTGCCTGGTACGCTGAGCAGTGTTATTCCACGATAGTTGTTGCAGTCTTGACGGTCTCCTTTGCCCTTCCAGATAGGGACGACCAACCCCTTCTTCCAGTCTGGAGGAATGGTACCTGAATGCCATACAGCAGTCAAGACAGTATGCAACCCACGGATCATGGCTTCACCCCCAGCTTTGAACAGCTCCGCACTGATGTTGCAGATACCAGCTGCCCTTCCACCCCTCAACTTTGCCACAGCCTCTTTGACATCGCCAATGGAGGGTGCAGTTTCGTCAGTGGGTGGATCGGCATCCAGCTTCTGCAACCCTGTAGTCTGGAGCTGTCCACTTGGAGGATCCACCGTGAACAGCTGCTCAAAGTAGTCAGGCCAATGAGCCATCTGCCCATCTGCGTCCGATACGAGGCAACCATCAGCTCTTCAGATAGCACTCACTTGAAAAGTAGACTTGGAGCGGAGTTTCTTCAGAGCTCGATAGGCAGGTCTGAGGTCATTAGCATTTAAATGACACTCTTAATGTTCAGCGAGACCCCTGACATACCTCTCCTTGTCTCTTCTCAGGAGAGTTCTAGTCCGACGTGACAGTGCCCTGTACTGGTCATGGTCCCCAGCAAGTCTGGCAGCGCGACTCTCCTTAATACTTTCCAGTGTCTCTACTGAGGGGAAGCCACTCCGTGACTTCGGGCGCTCCCCAATGCCACTGTCAGCCTCAAGAGTCTCACGTTTGAAGGTATCCCATAGTTCTTCAGGGTCTTATAGAGTGTCTAGCCCTTCAAACCAATTGGAGACTATCACTGCATACTCTTGTGCACATGTCAAGTCCTTCAGTTTCTCAAGATGAAACACAGTATGATTACATCTTGGAAGCTTTCTGGACTTGACATGAAGCTTGAGTGTAGCAACAACAAGCCTGTGTTCGATCGCAAAGAACTCGGCACTCCGAAAAACTCTGCCGTTCGGGAGGATCCTCCAACGAGTACTGACTAGGATATGGTCGATCTCCATTGCCATACCATGTCCAGTGGTGCAGCGCTGGTCTCTGATACCAGGAACTCGCAAATCTCAGCCTTCTGGATCTTGCAAAATTCGGAAGGAAAGAGCTGTTTTCATTTCTGGTACCAAAGCTATGGGGACCAACACATATCTCATATCCAGCCCTTTCAGTGCCAATGAAAGTATTAAAGTTGCCCAGGGACAATGAGTGCATCACGACAGGGACACTGGTCCAGTAGAGTCAAGTTTGGCGTAAAACATCTTCTCTTCAGTTTCACACTCCTCGGTAGGAGTATACACTGCAACAATAGACATGAAGCCTAAACTGTGGTTCAGCCTTAATCGCATTATACGCTTATCAACCGGAGTAGCCTCTACAACAGACGGCTGTAGTCTGCTGGAGACGCCTATGGCTACCCCCTTATCATGGTGACCATTGCTCATGCCGGACCAGTAATAAGTAAAGCTCTTACTACTGGTCTCGTCACTACCAGGCCTCTTTGTTTCAGAGAGCCCCACCATATCCACCCTCAGCCTACTGTGCTCATCCGATAAAGCAAGCAGTCGGTGATCCTCTGAGAGACTCAGGACATTCCGAGAGCACACACACAGAACCCTTCGAAGGTTCATCCCATGAGTGGTCCAACGTGTAGGCGCCACATCTGCAGCCCTACCGGCACCCCCAAAATTAGAAATAGGGCTAGGGGGTCCTCCAGCAGGCTCCCGCAGGCTTTTCCCTGCATCCGTCATACCGGTAGGCAAGCCCCTCTGGTGCCTCGGCACCCGAGAGGTCTGCACGGTCGGACCCCCCAGCATACTTCGATCCGGGCAGTGGCCAGAGGCTTGCCCGTGCCTATAGCCCCTACCTCGAC
Source organism: Callinectes sapidus (assembly GCA_020233015.1). Lineage (NCBI taxonomy): Eukaryota > Metazoa > Arthropoda > Malacostraca > Decapoda > Portunidae > Callinectes > Callinectes sapidus. Next base: position 21,067,710 of record CM035194.1, read on the forward strand.
CTCTGTCTCTAACAATGGTGGTGGCTGTGGATGTTTTTTATGGGGAGGGGTTGCAAGCCCCATCCCAACCAGCTAGGTCAACCATGGCCAGGGACACTGGTATCCCTGGCGGAAAGAACCCTGGCTGCCCAAAAAGGAGGAGGAGGAGGCACAGATGAGGAGAGATAGAGGGGGGAATGAGCTAGGGGAGGTAGAGGGCACTCACTCCTCACTTGGAAAGAATCCATCCACCACCAATGTCCATCAAGCCATAGAAAAGTTTGAAACTACTACACGTGTTACTAAAACCCTGACGACTAAGATGGAACACCATATTGAGAAAAATAAGAAAACAATACTTTCATTGAAATATTATTGCATGTCTAATTAGCCTTAAGCTCCATTTCAGTTGATCATATCATTCTTAAGACAGGATTAGAAGATCAGGTGGACTTCCAAATATTGTAACAAATGTCATGTTGTTGCAACTTTTAGGTGACATATCAGCTAAGCATGGACTAGTGTGTCCTCCAAAACCAGAATTATTAGGATTACACAGAGTAAACTGTTTGTGTAATCCACAAGACTGCATTACGCAACTTAATCTTCTACTTGGTCATTCCTTTGCGAAGGATTCCAACTGACATCTTTGATGTCTTCAGGATGACCTCACTTCTATATCCCATTTCCAAGTCAGAAGCTTTTTTATCGCATCAACCTTCCATGAAATATTTAGTGACAATAAGGCGAAAAGTAAATTTTCTTGACCAATAATTTTAATGATTGTTAAATGACTGATGATTTATTGATATGTTTTCTTACGCACCCCATATATTCTACCAATTCTGTCACTTTTGAAGTTGTTCTTTTTCTTCACAAGCCTTCTGTCTCTAAATAATATAAAACATTATTTGTTAAGTCTTTCAAACCTGTTTTTGTTGAAGAGACCTCTGCTTGGAATTATGTAGCAAGTACTTCACTAGATGTTACTCCGAATTGTCAAAACACTTCCATTCCTACAACTAGACACCCTGTCAATGTGACTGGACTTCTGAAAGTGAGGCAATAATGTTGTTGATATATATATATATATATATATATATATATATATATATATATATATATATATATATATATATATATATATATATATATATATACACACACACACACACACACACACAAAGTGGGCTTTTTATGGGAATTTATGGTCTAAAGGAAGACACCTAATGGAAGCCTCCTATATAAAAGCCCACAATTTGGGAACCGTTGCCCCGAGGGGATGCCTAATCTCATCTCACACTGTGGCCAGGATTCGAACTAATGCGCTCTAAGACCCCAAGGCCCCCAGAGCGCAAGCGGTCCACTGTACAATGACGGCTCCCAATATGAATGTTCTATACATACAGTAGTGATACTTTTTCCCTTCCGGCTTCTTTGACATATATGAACAAAGTACCATTAGTTATACAGCCTTACCCCTTTTCCACACTAATTGCCTTCTCCTATGGGGAACATTATTTTATTGTGAATTTCAATAATATCAGCCTTCCCACCAGGTTTGGTTTTAAATCTTGGTCTGTCCAAACATAAATAGAGGAGATGCAAATGCTGAAGAAGCATTCCTTTCCTATGGAATTCAACTGGCAACAGTGGAAAGACTGGCTTTAGGAGAGTTAAGGTTTGTGGAAGCTCAGGACAAAGTTGTCACTCGACGCCAGCCCAAGGCAGTTGAGACTGCTTACCATCCGTGCCTTCACTATTATTAGGTAGTGCTGGGGTGCGCTACTGGGAATATGAGAATGGGTTAGTCTGGTGCAGTCAAGAAGTTGAGAGAAACAAGATAAGGAGATGAATAAATAAGGGAAATAGAGATGGGGGAGAGGAAGAAAAAACATTCTACACCGTTTTTGTTGTGAGGCCGGAACCTTGCCCAGTCAGGGGTTACCTGGTAAATTACCAGATAGCAGAGGTCAAGAGATAACGACCAGAAAGTCCGAGTAGAAGACAGAGGTCATAAGCCAATGGTCCAGGGAGGATGATCTTCAGGTGTCTTTCAAGATTCAAAACAGATTTAATGGTGGAAGGGTTCATGTCACTTCTTGTTGGTACTTGTTTAATTCACACTGCATTGAGGTAAGGTGGGATGTTGCTATAGGTGATTTTGATTTCAAAATTAATTTATTGCTTTGAAGATTGTATGGCAATTTCCCCTTTCATGTAGAAGGTATTTCACCTAGGTTAAGTTATCATTCCATGGATTTTATTATTTTAGTGAAAAAAAAATAAAATAAAAACTAGTAATTAAAAAAAAAATCATTGTGCCAAAAATATTGGTTACATAAGAATATGCTTTAAGTAAAAATTAAAGATTATACTCACATCAATAGTTTTTACAAGAGAAATCTCCCTTATTGATTCAATTTTTTTTATAATGATTTTTTATTTTTAGTTGAGTGCAGTTTTGTTAAAATAATGGGTAAAATAAACAATTATTTTTTTTTATGAAACATTAGAGTTTATACATCTTGTAAAACAAAAAATACTCCTTTAGATCTATAATACAAAGCAAACTGGGAATGAATTGGTTGAAAATTAATGGAGATATGGCAAAAACAAGATAAAAAACAAGAACTTTTCAGGAGAGAACATTTAAACCCTACGCACGTAGGCGGCCATTTAAAATCCTCCAGCAGCGTAGTCCACCTTATCATTTCTCTCATATGCTATTTTCTTCTTCTCCAAGATCGACTCCCGTTTTTTGTCTTTGGTTTCATGGGCCTTCTCCTGTATTTTTGTTCTTGTCACTCCAAGGTGTGACAGGAGACTTCCATCCTGGTAACTGACATTGTAGTCCACTACAGCCCTGGCAACAGCAAAGTCAAGGATGTTCTTGTTTCCTCCCTTATATTATATTCTTCCTCCTCTGCAATATGTGCTTCTTGACACCACCCATGATGAAAAACCGCAGAAATACGGCTTACTATAGGACGTCAGGGTCTGACGTACGAGACACAGAACTGACGTCAGTCTGCCAGCAAGATTAGGCTTGTACTGGAGTGCACTCAGGCAAGTGAGAGCTTCTCACTGTGAAACAAAAGATGCCAAAATCATCCATCTACACATTTGTGAGCCAAAAAAATAATGTGTTCGAACATTGAACATGTTTTTCAACATATACATAAATGTTTACCTGTTTGGGGTTGCCGAATGCCGCTATTATTTTATCTTTTTTTATTATAAAAAAATACTTATAAACGGAATATACTTTGTGTGAATGTTTCCCTCACTATATCCAGATTTTAGGCACCTTTTCCCAAATTGCGATAAGTTCCACAAAATATCTGTGTTCTCAGCTCCCACCTTCCCTTGAAGTCAACTCTGATATGCCAACAGCTATACTGGTCAACCTCTTGGGCATGTATTTGTATAATTGTACAGTATTCTCGTGTGATTATATATATATATATATTATATATATATATATATATATATATATATATATATATATATATATATATATATATATATATATATATATATATATATATTGATGTATAGATATTTTGATGTGTCAATGTGAAACTTTGGTAATACTGTGCTTCAAGAATGCAACCAAAGACTTCATTTTCTCCGAATTCTGAAACTTTTAGATGCTGATGAAGCCATTTTTGGTCTCTTATAAATCTACCATAGAATCTATCATTATAATTATTATTCTTTTTATTCGTGCTGTATACTACGGAAAACTAAATTCTAAGAATAAAATAAGATTTATAGAAGAGTAAAAGAAAGCAAGTAAACTGGGAGCTGAGACCAAAGCAATGGATACATTGTACAATGAAGGTGTTCTAAAACAGGTGGAAAAGATAATGAAGGATCCCAGCCATCCCCTTCATGACCAGTACGTGTTTTTAAGATAGGGAAGGAAATTAGGCCTGCCTATGCAACGTACTGATAGATATAGAACTATTTTAAATCTGAACAGTCCTGGATAAGTAATATGAAGTTATCTGTGTTAAACGTTTTTAAAATTCAATTTTACTGTATTTTATACTTTACCATGTAATTCAATTTTTCATCTGGAACTCTAAGCCAAAAAGAATTTCATCTTGTGTACAACTATGTATAACAATTTGATAACAAAGGTATCTATCTATTTAGCGCGCTGGAGCTCTAGTTGTAGTGATAAGGCGATAGTGTGAGTGAGTGAGTGAGTGATTTAGGTTTAGGCGCCGCAACAGCCAGGGTCATATGGCGCCGCGTCAATAGGTTATATAAAAGATACGTTAATAACTGTCAACTAATAAAAGAGACAAAATAAAACAGCTAAAACAGTAAAAACTCACAATTTGGGAAGAAGGCCAGCTTCTTCCAAAAACCGAAAAACATCATGCCCAGGGGCCAAACAGCTCGGCCCAAGGACCTTTGAAAGGCAATACACACCGCTACCTCCACCGCGACAACGGTAGAGGTAACGGTGTCGGAAATCTAGTAAACTTGGGCACTCAACTAAAATGTGCCGTATAGTCAAAGGCACAAGACAATCATCACAGTAAGGTTGCGGGTCCCTGGACATGAGGAAGTCATGTGTAAGTCGCGTGTGCCCTATTCTTAACCGAGTTAATAGTGTCTGTAAACGGCGGTTGCGGATATGGGTGTAGTCCCATTCCTGGGTTACAGTTTTAGTTATCTCCCCCAGTTTTGCTGTAGCAGCTGTAGTCTCCCACCTCCGTTGCCAACAGGCAGCAACTGCGACACGGATCGATGGGAAGACATCCCGAAAAGGAACAGGACCAGGGGAAGGAGCTCGACTTGCCGCTTCCCCAGCAAGTCTATCAGCCCGCTCGTTCCCCGCAACACCAACATGTCCAGGGACCCAACAGAACCCAACACGGTACCTCCTGTTGCGGAGCAGATACAACCACTCAAGAGCAGATAAAACCAAGGGGTGAAGAGAAGTATTAAACGAGTCCAGCGCCGAAAGAGCGCTACGGGAATCGCAAAAAATTGTAAAAGACGAAACAGGTAGGGTAAAAATAATCTGTAGTGCAAGAACAATAGCAGACAACTCTGCTGTAAAAACAGAAGCTACTGAAGGAAGACTACCTCCCCTACCGAAGGAGGGGAAGATAACACCATACCCTACACCAGCAGCAGATTTAGAACCATCTGTAAAAACCGGGGTAGAATCAGAGTGGGTAGAATAATGATCTAAAAACAAAGCTTGGCATACATGTGGTGGTAAATCTTTCTTATTATCTATAACAGGCGGACATACCGCTACGTCAGGGAACTGCCAGTAACCGACCCGAGGTAGTCGATAAGGGCAGACAGGAGTGAAAGCAATAGATAAGTCTGCCATGACAGATGAGACTCGAAAACCGAATGGTTTAGGGAAACTAGGTCGATTCATGTACACCTGTGAACGTGAATCCCTCGATATTGATACACAAGGGACCGACTCGGGAAGGCGGCGAACCCGGAACCAACACCGTAGACACGAGGACTGGCGCCGGAGGTCGAGTGGCCAGAATCCAGCATCTACCAGGAGACTAGGAATTGGGGAGGTCCGAAATGCGCCAGTAGCCAAGCGGACTCCAGCATGATGTACAGAGTCCAGCACGCGTAGGCGAGCTTCTGTTGCAGAGGAATAAATCTCACAACCATATTCTAACTTGGGAAGGATAAGTGTTCGGTGCAGGAGGAGTAAGGTGTCTCTGTCTGCACCCCAAGAGGTATGACTTAAAACCCGAAGAAGAGACAAAGCTTTTTGACAAGACGCCTTAATGTAACGAAAATGAGGGACCCACGTCAGGCGACTGTCAAACACAAGGCCAAGGTAGCGAGTTGTTTCCACACATGATATTCGCCTATTGCCAAGGTATAAGTCAGGGTCCGGATGGACACCACGTTTGCGACAAAAATGCATAGCGACTGTCTTAGATGCAGAAAAGCGGAAACCTCTCCTATCAGCCCAAGTGGATACTCTATTGATTGCTAACTGCAGTTTCCGTTCGATCAGAGACATCCTTGCCGCAGAAAAGGAAATACATAAGTCGTCCACATATAAGGAGCTGTGAACACCATCTGGTAGGACACCAATAACACCATTTATGGCCACCGCAAACAGCGTAACACTAAGGATACTTCCCTGTGGCACACCATCTTCGAGTGGAGTTGCGTCGGAAAGGACACCACCCACTCGAACCCGTAAAAGACGTCTAGATAAAAACTGTTGAATAAAAATTGGGAGACGACCACGTAGACCAAAGTCAAACAGACTCCGTAAGATACCATGGCACCAAGCCGTGTCATAAGCCTTCTCCAAATCGAAAAACACAGTTACCTGGTGGTGGTCTTTGGCAAACGCCTCGCAAACAGAGGCTTCGAGAGATAAAAGAGCATCAATAGTAGACCGCGCCTTCCGAAAGCCATATTGCACTGGAGACAATAAGCTGTTGCTCTCCAGGTACCACACAAGCCTATCGTTGACCATCCTCTCGAGCACTTTGCAGATGCAGGATGTTAAAGAAATAGGACGATAGTTCGTTGGGTACAGATGGTCTTTACCAGGCTTCGGGATGGGAAGGACGACTGCCACCCTCCACGAATCAGGAAAGTCACCGGTACGCCAGATCAAATTAAAAAGGCCCAATAAAAACGTCAAAGCATTATCAGACAAATGACATAAAAAACCATAAGGAACATCATCAAGACCCGGCGACGAGTCGTGACACTGAGATAAAGCCGCCCGCAACTCAGCGACGGAGAAAGCTATATTATATGACTCACCACCAGAAGAAGGAAAAGTCACTCCCGCAGCCTCCGACCTTTGCCGATACCGAGCTCCCAACGTATTGGGGTCTCTCCGACATACACTCACAAACGAGTCTGTAAAGAGATCGGCAACTGCCTTGGGGTCCGCTACTAACTCCCCAGCTTGCAATAAGACAGGAGAAGGGGGAGGGGAAAACTTTCCCGAGATCTTACGGACTTTATTAAAGACCTCAGTAAGCGGGGTCCTAGAAGTAATGGAGGAGATATAAGATCTCCAGGAACCACGCTGAGCAACTTTAAATGTGCGCCTCGCCCGTGCACGAGCTCGACGAAAATCCTCCAAGTATAGAGGGTCCCCACGGTAGCGGCAAACCCTATTATAAGCAGCCCGCTTCTCCCTCACGGCTCTAGTGCAATCCTCGTTCCACCAGGGAACAGGACGTTTAGGGAAGCGACCGGACGTCCTAGGAATAGACTGAAGAGCTGCAGAATGCAAGAAAGCAGCAAAGTAATCGGCAGCCTCATTACAAGAACCAAAGTCAGAAATCAGACCAACATGAGAACTTAAGTCCTCAAAACGTTGCCAATCCGCCTTATCTAAACGCCAGCGAGGAGGGCGAGACTGCGGCTCGGAGTCAAGGGACTCTATTAAAATCGGGAAATGGTCACTTCCGTACAAATCCGGGAGGACCCGCCAGGTAAAATCAAGAAGACAATTCGAAGTACAGAGGGAGACGTCAATAGAAGTAAAAGTCCCCGTCGGACTATGAAAGTGTGTCACATCACCAGAAGTTAAAACCTCAAGACCCTCGTCATCAATAAAAGATGCGATTAAAATGCCACGAGGGTTAGTAGCGTTATCATCCCACAAGGGATGGCGACCGTTAAAATCACCCAAAATAAGAAACGGAGAAGAGAGTTCATGAGCTAGGGCGACCAGGTCAGGCTTTACTACAGGCACACCGGGAGGGAGGTACAGGCTACACAGGGTGTAGAACCTGCCCAGAAATACTTTGACAGCAACAGCCTGCACAGGCGTGCGAAGCTGTTGGCTGACAAAAGGCACATCGTTACGAAGTAAAATCGCCGTGCCACCGTGGTGGCCCTGACCTGGAAAAGGTTTACTAAAAAAGGAACGATAACCAGGAGGACTACAGTGAGAGAGGTCACCGAGCATCGTCTCCTGTAAACAAATGCATTCAGGAGAGAACCGGGATATTAAACAACGGAGTTCCTCCCACGATGCTCGAAGACCTCTACAATTCCACTGTAAGAACCGGAAGATAACTAGTGGGGAGTCCGCGTCCCTTTCAGGGACTTGCCCTTCTTTTCACGTTCACCAAAAGGTACCGTGACAAGACGAGAACCGGGAAGACCAGAAGCCCGCACTAGAGGATGTCGTGAACGAGAAGAAGGGCTGGACCGACCGGTCGCAACCTTTGGACGGTGAACTACTTTAACAGGAACGACTGCACCTTTGGTGGGCGACACACCACCAGAAGGCAGAGGTGAGACTGGACGAGCAGAGCGGTCAGAAAGTACAGGGTATGGAGATACAGGACTACCTAAAGGTTGGGGCAACGGACCCCCTTGAGAAACCTCCATATCAACAGTCACAGGAACATCAGGAACATCAGTACGACCCAGCGAAGCAGAACGTACTGGAAAACCGTCACTAGTAACCGCAGACCTCGACGGGACCCTGTCGGCAGAACGCCCACGAGGAGTACGACCGACAGCAACCTTAGTCGGAGGCAGTTGCAACAGCTCAACCGAATCAGTGGAACCATGTTGTCGTTTATTGTTAGCCCGCTGACGGTCCCTGCGCCTAGGACTCCGTGGCGGAAGCGGCGCCGGAGTAGGGCAGGAGTCAGCGCGAGAAGGAGGCAGATCAGGAACCGCGGGTGTACCGTCGCCCGAGCCTTCCAACACAGAAAACGTATTTCGGACAGGGACGCCTAAGGGAACAGAAAGAGAGGGGGGAGACTGCGACAAAGGCAAACGTGAAACAATTGCAGCGGAGTAGGACTTGGCCTCCCCACTCCGTCCTTGCCTATAGGAAAGCTCACGGCGAGCACTGCCAATACTAATAAAGGAAGTGTTCGCAAGATGGAGGACATCCTGTTCTAGACGATATCACGGACAATCCCTGGAACGTAACTGGTGATCTGACCGGCAGTGGAAACAGTAAGGATCGGCTTCACAGTTATCAATGCCATGGGAGCCTAAAACAGAGCAACGACCACAGCGAGAGGAGGAAGTGCAATGCTTCCTGCCATGGCCAAATTCATAGCAGTTGAAGCACTGCAGAGGGCTGTCAAGAAAGGGCTTCACCCTGAGATGGAGAGGACCAACTTGTACATAATCTGGTAAGACCGAACCAAAGAAAGTCAAAACAACCATATTGCCTCTCCCGTTCACCTTCCACACCTTCTGCACAGTCTGATGACACATGGCGCGTATCTCCTCCTCCGGAAACTCCCACAGGTCATAGTTGAACACTATACCCCTACAATAGTTGAAGGTACGGTGGGGGCGGATGGCATCAAACATGCACGGTGGATCACACCTAAAATTGAGGAGCATCTTTGCTTGGGTCAAGTCCTTCGCTCTTATTAAAAGAGCCTTACCATACCGACGCAGATTCTCTTTAGGAACGGTGCCAAACTCCCTCTCGACAAACTGGCAAGCACGTATGAAGTTACCCTTGCCACACCGGAAGTAGGCAAGGAACCACCGCGGGGTAGGGGCCTGGCGAACCCCCTTGGAGGCCTCCTCAGCAACTCGTTCGAAGATGTTCGGAACGTAGTCAGAGTCAGACTCGGCCACGTTCGCAGAGGCTAGGAGTTCAGGGCGAGGGGCAGAAAAGCCAAAAGTGCCAGACGCGTCAAAAGCCGAACGCGCCTGGACAGCGGTGGTGAAAGTCACAGAACACCGATTCGACCCGTCGGTCTCATAAATGAGCCGAATCCGGGCCACATCCCCGTAGGGCTTTACGAGATCGTGGAGAGCCCTGTATGTAAGATGTTCAGGGACATCACTAAGTAGGAGGACATCTCGTCCCCCAGAAGCTAGCGCAGGAGACCCACAAAGACCAGTGGAATCCACCCCGAGGGCCTGGTCGCCCACCACTCGAGGGGAAGGTGAAATAGAGTCTTTATCCATGAAAGAAAAAGATAGAGAAGGTTGGCCCCAGGGGCCAAGAGCTACCGCCTACCGGACAGACGAGAGGACCGAGCGCTGGCCGCCGCGGGCGGGGTACCTCGTCCCCCACGGGACTGCTCGTTTTAAAAAGCCGCCCCCATGGCTCGAAAGTTTGCCCACGACGGTGCTAAGACCCCCTCCCTCACGTCCTCCGGCCCAGACACCCAACCATCCAACACAGGACGGCCCATAGAGGGCGGTCCCCCTGGCGGGCGGCACTGATGACCCGTACTGGCAGCCTACGTCAGGAACCATTTAGTCGGGTCCCTCGCTGGCGACCTTCCTAGCATGGGAAGCCCTCTCCCCCCAAACTGGGGCGGAGCAGGGGCCGAAGCCCCCTCTAGTCCAGCTCGCCAGGTCATAGGGACACGCAAGCCCCCCCACCACGGCAAGGCGGTTCCCACTTGGGGGGGCGCGATAGTGTGAGTTGTGAGAAAGAAACCTTCACTAAAATCGGTAAAGTAGAAAATGCAACATACGGTCTTACAAAAAAAAAAAAAAGTCATTAAATAAGAAAGATGCGCTGACGCGCCGATAAATTATTGATATATAGATGTTTTCCAAACTGAAAACACAGTTTTTAAACGCAATGGACACCAAAAGGTTATCCTTGTCGAATCATCATTGTAGCCTCCAGGGGCCATGCCCTCAGCTGAGGGAGTTATGGAAATAAAAGTGCGTAGTACTTGTTATTTTCATTATTATGAAAATTAT
>CM035194.1:21087515-21104370 GCA_020233015.1 Callinectes sapidus
GATACCGCTGGTATGACTTTGTGTCAAATCAGCGATTGTTCCATGAGACCGATTCGAGGCCTATTACTAGTATAGTCCGTCAGCGCCAACTGCAGCTATATGGGCATGTGGCGCGATACCGAGAAGCCGACCCTGCTTGTCGGGTTGTTTCCGTAAGGGACAACCCAATTTGGAGGAGGCCTAGGGGACGCCCACAGAACTCTTGACTGCGGCAAGTCGATGCCTCCTGCTGGGAGTTACTCGGTATAGGAAGGGAGCCTGCATGGAGATTCGCGAGGCGTGACCGCCAGGAGTGGCGCCGTAGGGTAGGCGAGGCAACGCGCCCCCTGGCGTATGCCAGATTGATTGATTGATAAAACCATGGAAATTAGGTCACTCTGACTGATTGGAACCGATATGAAAACACTATAGAGTCGTTCTAAAACAATTTATTTTGGATGACGATGTCAGTCCTACTCCCTGAGAATAACTGCACGGGATACATCGTGTACGCGCAATAAAGTTGAAATAAAGCACAAAGTGTACTCATGAAGTTCCTCCGATTCCAAAGTTATCCACTAAAAGGAAGGCCCATTTAGTAAAAGTAATAATATCATCAATTCTAGACTATCCCGCCATGCCAAAGCACACTAAATAAGGTGCAGTTAAGTCATATGAAAAAAAAAAATCATAAGAGTACGTTTTGTTGGAAAGAGATAACCATACACTTTAAACTCCATATAAATATACATGAAGGAAATAATACTGAACCAATTTGCTTAGAACTTCAAGAGCCATAAATTAAGATATAGGAAAATATAGAACACTATAATTAAGATGCAAAAAAAGAAATAGAACATTATACCACAACTGACAAAGTACTAAATATTTCAAGTTGTTCCAAGCTGCTTTAGAAACTATAGATAGAACCAATCCAGAACCACATTTTCATCAATGTGCAAAGCTTGATAATTATAAAAATAAGAAATAATTCCAACCAAGTCAAGGAAATAAATAATAAAAATCAATCAAGTTTCCGCGAGGTAGTTGGGTCACCAATCTTTACTTCCACATTTCTGACCATTTCACTCATCTAATTTCATTGTCCTTCTCCTTTACCTTCTTCTGACTTATCTTAAGATAATAAAGAGAGAACAAAAATATATCGAATTGAGTGTTTAATGCTATGTATTCTGATATGTTCAGGAGTAATTATTTTCTTAAATAGCGCGTGCGAAAATCTAATCCACGTAGATATTAATCTAAGATACAAAGTTCCATAAAAAGGCAATAAAATGACTAACGCAATACTAGAGCTAGTCTGAAAAATGTGATCCTGCCAATGGAATATGTTTCTTTCTCTTGACAGACACTACTACCAATCAATATGGTCTGCTCCTTCGTGGTGCTAATCAACTACTTCAGTCTCACCAGCTTCATGTGGATGTCTGTCGAAGGTGAGTATGTTTGATGTTTCTAGAATGTATATAACCTATGGGAGGAGGAATGCATGTGTTTATTAAATTTGTACGTTTTTGTCATCTCCTAAAAATTCAAAAGATAATTTTCATACATAGTTTCGTGTATAGATCTTTGATTTATGAGAACATATAGAATGGTGAGCCTAAGTATGATAAGAAAATGTGGGTATGTGAAGGAGCAAGAGGGGAGGCGTATGGCTCTCCAAAACTTTCTATGCAAAAGGGGAAACAGCCAAGGATATAAATCATGGGTTTGAAAAAAAGGCCCACTGAGGTGCCGGCCCCTAAAAGAATTTAATAGAAATAATTTTTTTTTCTTTTTTTCATTTTGGATGTAGTTTTGTGTGAAGGAAGAGAGTTGTTTTTGGAGAGCAGGTTGTGACTGCTCCTTTATGTTGCGAGACAATGAGAAATTCAGTTCAGTGAGATCACGGCTGGCTTTAATAGTAAGTTCACAGCACTCACTGAACCACTCCCTATTAAAATTCAGTGGGAGTAATTATTATTTTTTTTGTTATCTACAGAAAGTGGGCTTTTTCATGAGAGTTTATGGGCTAAAGGATACCACCTAATGGAGGCCTATTTGAAAATCCACCCACTTTGAGACTGTTACCCTGAGTGGACGCCGAATCTCAACTCAGACCACAGTCAGTATTCAACCTATGCGCTCGGGGATCCCAAAGTCCCCAGAGAGCAAGCGGTTCCACTGTACCATGGCGGCCGCTAAAAATGAATGCCAACAACATCCGGTGTTCCCAGGCGGTCAGCCATCCAAATACTAACTGGACCCAACGTTGCTTAACTTCGCTGATCGGACGAGAAGCGGTGTGTTCAACGTGGTGTGGTCGTTGGCAGTTGTCTACTGCAGGTAAACAGCGGGAGAACTATAACTCTCTGAAGTGGTCAAATACCTCGTCGTTATAGCCATTGATCCTCAAAGGATGCTACCATTAGCCAAGTTTCTCTTTGCCGAGCGGTCCAAAGCTCTGGTGAGTCATGGCTATGAAGAAAGTTATCTAATGGTGGCTAACCTTGGAAACGAGTGGGTAAGCCTCTCAGCTAAATATTTTCTCCCACCTTGGGTGAGTCGCCGGAAATGAAACCTTTTCTCCATCTCTTCGAATCTAAGCCCGCAGATCATTGGGTGTCCCACAGCTCAGACACCTTAACATTTTAACCTATCCGGAGTTCTCTCGGCCCTTCGGGTTCTCTATCCTATCTGACCAGGAACCCTTTGGAGGCATTTGTTTTCTCCCGGGGCATAAGCCACTAATCCCGGGTTGAATAATGTTCCTTGGTGTTTTTCCGGGATGACGACTCAACCGGGTAAAGCGGTGCAATAGTAAATAGTCCCAAGGAGGGTGGCATCCATCAAGGGAATACCAAAAGGCATGAATCTTTGGGAGTAGGTTTCGTACCTCCGAGGGTATTTTTTGTGACTGTTGGGGGTAAAAGGTTAGATAAATATATGCACAGCTGCCTGCAGGAAAAACTTTGGCGTTGGGCCGTGGAAGAAATGGGCTGACAACCCAATGGGATACTTCCAGCCACTGTGCCTAGTACTGGGGAAACTTGGTATGTTCTATGGTAAGCCGAAGCAACTTATGCTGTTCCTACACGGTCTGCGCAGGTCTCCGGTAGATTTAATTATGAGTCTCTTAAGGTAATTCATTGGTTACTTTCTGGATGATGAGTTTAAGGTGTTATGGGTTTAAAATTATGGACCTAGTAAACAAAGCACAAATCAAATAAAAAAAATCACTAAAGACAATTAAAATGCCACTAACTTTGGACTTTCAAAAATGGCACATGAAAAGATGAAAAAAGCAATAACAACAGAAGCAACAACAAGAATAATGATGATTATAATGGTAATAGTGATGATGATAAGAAAGATAATAATAATAATAATAATAATAATAATAATAATAATAATAATAATGTTAATAATAATTATAATAATAATAATAATAATAATAATAATAATAATAATAATAATAATAATAATAATAATAAAATAATTTTCATAATAATGAAAATAACAAGTACTACGCACTTTTATTTCCATAACTCCCTCAGCTGAGGGCATGGCCCCTGGAGGCTACAATGATGATTCGACAAGGATAACCTTTTGGTGTCCATTGCGTTTAAAAACTGTGTTTTCAGTTTGGAAAACATCTATATATCAATAATTTATCGGCGCGTCAGCGCATCTTTCTTATTTAATGACTTTTTTTTTTTTTTGTAAGACCGTATGTTGCATTTTCTACTTTACCGATTTTAGTGAAGGTTTCTTTCTCACAACTCACACTATCGCGCCCCCCCAAGTGGGAACCGCCTTGCCGTGGTGGGGGGGCTTGCGTGTCCCTATGACCTGGCGAGCTGGACTAGAGGGGGCTTCGGCCCCTGCTCCGCCCCAGTTTGGGGGGAGAGGGCTTCCCATGCTAGGAAGGTCGCCAGCGAGGGACCAGACTAAATGGTTCCTGACGTAGGCTGCCAGTACGGGTCATCAGTGCCGCCCGCCAGGGGGACCGCCCTCTATGGGCCGTCCTGTGTTGGATGGTTGGGTGTCTGGGCCGGAGGACGTGAGGGAGGGGGTCTTAGCACCGTCGTGGGCAAACTTTCGAGCCATGGGGGCTGTTTTTTAAAACGAGCAGTCCCGTGGGGGACGAGGTACCCCGCCCGCGGCGGCCAGCGCTCGGTCCTCTCGTCTGTCCGGTAGGCGGTAGCTCTTGGCCCCTGGGGCCAACCTTCTCTATCTTTCTCTTTCATGGATAAAGACTCTATTTCACCTTCCCCTCGAGTGGTGGGCGACCAGGCCCTCGGGGTGGATTCCACTGGTCTTTGTGGGTCTCCTGCGCTAGCTTCTGGGGGACGAGATGTCCTCCTACTTAGAGATGTCCCTGAACATCTTACATACAGGGCTCTCCACGATCTCGTAAAGCCCTACGGGGATGTGGCCCGGATTCGGCTCATTTATGAGACCGACGGGTCGAATCGGTGTTATGTGACTTTCACCACCGCTGTCCAGGCGCGTTCGGCTTTTGACGCGTCTGGCACTTTTGGCTTTTCTGCCCCTCGCCCTGAACTCCTAGCCTCTGCGAACGTGGCCGAGTCTGACTCTGACTACGTTCCGAACATCTTCGAACGAGTTGCTGAGGAGGCCTCCAAGGGGGTTCGCCAGGCCCCTACCCCGCGGTGGTTCCTTGCCTACTTCCGGGGTGGCAAGGGTAACTTCATACGTGCTTGCCAGTTTGTCGAGAGGGAGTTTGGCACCGTTCCTAAAGAGAATCTGCGTCGGTATGGTAAGGCTCTTTTAATAAGAGCGAAGGACTTGACCCAAGCAAAGATGCTCCTCAATTTTAGGTGTGATCCACAGTGCATGTTTGATGCCATCCGCCCCCACCGTACCTTCAACTATTGTAGGGGTATAGTGTTCAACTATGACCTGTGGGAGTTTCCGGAGGAGGAGATACGCGCCATGTGTCCTCAGACTGTGCAGAAGGTGTGGAAGGTGAACGGGAGAGGCAATATGGTTGTTTTGACTTTCTTTGGTTCGGTCTTACCAGATTATGTACAAGTTGGTCCTCTCCATCTCAGGGTGAAGCCCTTTCTTGACAGACCTCTGCAGTGCTTCAACTGCTATGAATTTGGCCATGGCAGGAAGCATTGCACTTCCTCCTCTCGCTGTGGCCGTTGCTCTGTTTTAGGCTCCCATGGCATTGATAACTGTGAAGCCGATCCTTACTGTTTCCACTGCCGGTCAGATCACCAGTTACGTTCCAGGGATTGTCCGAGATATCGTCTAGAACAGGATGTCCTCCATCTTGCGAACACTTCCTTTATTAGTATTGGCAGTGCTCGCCGTGAGCTTTCCTATAGGCAAGGACGGAGTGGGGAGGCCAAGTCCTACTCCGCTGCAATTGGTTCACGTTTGCCTTTGTCGCAGTCTCCCCCCTCTCTTTCTGTTCCCTTAGGCGTCCCTGTCCGAAATACGTTTTCTGTGTTGGAAGGCTCGGGCGACGGTACACCAGCGGTTCCTGATCTGCCTCCTTCTCGCGCTGACTCCTGCCCTACTCCGGCGCCGCTTCCGCCACGGAGTCCTAGGCGCAGGGACCGTCAGCGGGCTACCAATAAACGACAACATGGTTCCGCTGATTCGGTTGAGCTGTTGCAACTGCCTCCGACTAAGGTTGCTGTCGGTCGTACTCCTCGTGGGCGTTCTGCCGACAGGGTCCCGTCGACGTCTGCGGTTACTAGTGACGGTTTTCCAGTACGTTCTGCTTCGCTGGGTCGTACTGATGTTCCTGATGTTCCTGTGACTGTTGATATGGAGGTTTCTCAAGGGGGTCCGTTGCCCCAACCTTTAGGTAGTCCTGTATCTCCAGACCCTGTACTTTCTGACCGCTCTGCTCGTCCAGTCTCACCTCTGCCTTCTGGTGGTGTGTCGCCCACCAAAGGTGCAGTCGTTCCTGTTAAAGTAGTTCACCGTCCAAAGGTTGCGACCGGTCGGTCCAGCCCTTCTTCTCGTTCCCGACATCCTCTAGTGCGGGCTTCTGGTCTTCCCGGTTCTCGTCTTGTCACGGTACCTTTTGGTGAACGTGAAAAGAAGGGCAAGTCCCTGAAAGGGACGCGGACTCCCCACTAGTTATCTTCCGGTTCTTACAGTGGAATTGTAGAGGTCTTCGAGCCTCGTGGGAGGAACTCCGTTGTTTAATATCCCGGTTCTCTCCTGAATGCATTTGTTTACAGGAGACGATGCTCGGTGACCTCTCTCACTGTAGTCCTCCTGGTTATCGTTCCTTTTTTAGTAAACCTTTTCCAGGTCAGGGCCACCACGGTGGCACGGCGATTTTACTTCGTAACGATGTGCCTTTTGTCAGCCAACAGCTTCGCACGCCTGTGCAGGCTGTTGCTGTCAAAGTATTTCTGGGCAGGTTCTACACCCTGTGTAGCCTGTACCTCCCTCCCGGTGTTCCTGTAGTAAAGCCTGACCTGGTCGCCCTAGCTCATGAACTCTCTTCTCCGTTTCTTATTTTGGGTGATTTTAACGGTCGCCATCCCTTGTGGGATGATAACGCTACTAACCCTCGTGGCATTTTAATCGCATCTTTTATTGATGACGAGGGTCTTGAGGTTTTAAATTCTGGTGATGTGACACACTTTCATAGTCCGACGGGGACTTTTACTTCTATTGACGTCTCCCTCTGTACTTCGAATTGTCTTCTTGATTTTACCTGGCGGGTCCTCCCGGATTTGTACGGATGTGACCATTTCCCGATTTTAATAGAGTCCCTTGACTCCGAGCCGCAGTCTCGCCCTCCTCGCTGGCGTTTAGATAAGGCGGATTGGCAACGTTTTGAGGACTTAAGTTCTCATGTTGGTCTGATTTCTGACTTTGGTTCTTGTAATGAGGCTGCCGATTACTTTGCTGATTTCTTGCATTCTGCAGCTCTTCAGTCTATTCCTAGGACGTCCGGTCGCTTCCCTAAACGTCCTGTTCCCTGGTGGAACGAGGATTGCACTAGAGCCGTGAGGGAGAAGCGGGCTGCTTATAATAGGGTTTGCCGCTACCGTGGGGACCCTCTATACTTGGAGGATTTTCGTCGAGCTCGTGCACGGGCGAGGCGCACATTTAAAGTTGCTCAGCGTGGTTCCTGGAGATCTTATATCTCCTCCATTACTTCTAGGACCCCGCTTACTGAGGTCTTTAATAAAGTCCGTAAGATCTCGGGAACGTTTTCCCCTCCCCCTTCTCCTGTCTTATTGCAAGCTGGGGAGTTAGTAGCGGACCCCAAGGCAGTTGCTGATCTCTTTACAGACTCGTTTGTGAGTGTATGTCGGAGAGACCCCAATACGTTGGGAGCTCGGTATCGGCAAAGGTCGGAGGCTGCGGGAGTGACTTTTCCTTCTTCTGGTGGTGAGTCATATAATATAGCTTTCTCCGTCGCTGAGTTGCGGGCGGCTTTATCTCAGTGTCACGACTCGTCGCCGGGTCTTGATGATGTTCCTTATGGTTTTTTATGTCATTTGTCTGATAATGCTTTGACGTTTTTATTGGGCCTTTTTAATTTGATCTGGCGTACCGGTGACTTTCCTGATTCGTGGAGGGTGGCAGTCGTCCTTCCCATCCCGAAGCCTGGTAAAGACCATCTGTACCCAACGAACTATCGTCCTATTTCTTTAACATCCTGCATCTGCAAAGTGCTCGAGAGGATGGTCAACGATAGGCTTGTGTGGTACCTGGAGAGCAACAGCTTATTGTCTCCAGTGCAATATGGCTTTCGGAAGGCGCGGTCTACTATTGATGCTCTTTTATCTCTCGAAGCCTCTGTTTGCGAGGCGTTTGCCAAAGACCACCACCAGGTAACTGTGTTTTTCGATTTGGAGAAGGCTTATGACACGGCTTGGTGCCATGGTATCT
This sequence comes from Callinectes sapidus, assembly GCA_020233015.1. NCBI lineage: Eukaryota > Metazoa > Arthropoda > Malacostraca > Decapoda > Portunidae > Callinectes > Callinectes sapidus. The sequence goes on from CM035194.1 coordinate 21,095,400, forward strand.
TACGGAGTCTGTTTGACTTTGGTCTACGTGGTCGTCTCCCAATTTTTATTCAACAGTTTTTATCTAGACGTCTTTTACGGGTTCGAGTGGGTGGTGTCCTTTCCGACGCAACTCCACTCGAAGATGGTGTGCCACAGGGAAGTATCCTTAGTGTTACGCTGTTTGCGGTGGCCATAAATGGTGTTATTGGTGTCCTACCAGATGGTGTTCACAGCTCCTTATATGTGGACGACTTATGTATTTCCTTTTCTGCGGCAAGGATGTCTCTGATCGAACGGAAACTGCAGTTAGCAATCAATAGAGTATCCACTTGGGCTGATAGGAGAGGTTTCCGCTTTTCTGCATCTAAGACAGTCGCTATGCATTTTTGTCGCAAACGTGGTGTCCATCCGGACCCTGACTTATACCTTGGCAATAGGCGAATATCATGTGTGGAAACAACTCGCTACCTTGGCCTTGTGTTTGACAGTCGCCTGACGTGGGTCCCTCATTTTCGTTACATTAAGGCGTCTTGTCAAAAAGCTTTGTCTCTTCTTCGGGTTTTAAGTCATACCTCTTGGGGTGCAGACAGAGACACCTTACTCCTCCTGCACCGAACACTTATCCTTCCCAAGTTAGAATATGGTTGTGAGATTTATTCCTCTGCAACAGAAGCTCGCCTACGCGTGCTGGACTCTGTACATCATGCTGGAGTCCGCTTGGCTACTGGCGCATTTCGGACCTCCCCAATTCCTAGTCTCCTGGTAGATGCTGGATTCTGGCCACTCGACCTCCGGCGCCAGTCCTCGTGTCTACGGTGTTGGTTCCGGGTTCGCCGCCTTCCCGAGTCGGTCCCTTGTGTATCAATATCGAGGGATTCACGTTCACAGGTGTACATGAATCGACCTAGTTTCCCTAAACCATTCGGTTTTCGAGTCTCATCTGTCATGGCAGACTTATCTATTGCTTTCACTCCTGTCTGCCCTTATCGACTACCTCGGGTCGGTTACTGGCAGTTCCCTGACGTAGCGGTATGTCCGCCTGTTATAGATAATAAGAAAGATTTACCACCACATGTATGCCAAGCTTTGTTTTTAGATCATTATTCTACCCACTCTGATTCTACCCCGGTTTTTACAGATGGTTCTAAATCTGCTGCTGGTGTAGGGTATGGTGTTATCTTCCCCTCCTTCGGTAGGGGAGGTAGTCTTCCTTCAGTAGCTTCTGTTTTTACAGCAGAGTTGTCTGCTATTGTTCTTGCACTACAGATTATTTTTACCCTACCTGTTTCGTCTTTTACAATTTTTTGCGATTCCCGTAGCGCTCTTTCGGCGCTGGACTCGTTTAATACTTCTCTTCACCCCTTGGTTTTATCTGCTCTTGAGTGGTTGTATCTGCTCCGCAACAGGAGGTACCGTGTTGGGTTCTGTTGGGTCCCTGGACATGTTGGTGTTGCGGGGAACGAGCGGGCTGATAGACTTGCTGGGGAAGCGGCAAGTCGAGCTCCTTCCCCTGGTCCTGTTCCTTTTCGGGATGTCTTCCCATCGATCCGTGTCGCAGTTGCTGCCTGTTGGCAACGGAGGTGGGAGACTACAGCTGCTACAGCAAAACTGGGGGAGATAACTAAAACTGTAACCCAGGAATGGGACTACACCCATATCCGCAACCGCCGTTTACAGACACTATTAACTCGGTTAAGAATAGGGCACACGCGACTTACACATGACTTCCTCATGTCCAGGGACCCGCAACCTTACTGTGATGATTGTCTTGTGCCTTTGACTATACGGCACATTTTAGTTGAGTGCCCAAGTTTACTCGATTTCCGACACCGTTACCTCTACCGTTGTCGCGGTGGAGGTAGCGGTGTGTATTGCCTTTCAAAGGTCCTTGGGCCGAGCTGTTTGGCCCCTGGGCATGATGTTTTTCGGTTTTTGGAAGAAGCTGGCCTTCTTCCCAAATTGTGAGTTTTTACTGTTTTAGCTGTTTTATTTTGTCTCTTTTATTAGTTGACAGTTATTAACGTATCTTTTATATAACCTATTGACGCGGCGCCATATGACCCTGGCTGTTGCGGCGCCTAAACCTAAATCACTCACTCACTCACTCACACTATCGCCTTATCACTACAACTAGAGCTCCAGCGCGCTAAATAGATAGATACCTTTGTTATCAAATTGTTATACATAGTTGTACACAAGATGAAATTCTTTTTGGCTTAGAGTTCCAGATGAAAAATTGAATTACATGGTAAAGTATAAAATACAGTAAAATTGAATTTTAAAAACGTTTAACACAGATAACTTCATATTACTTATCCAGGACTGTTCAGATTTAAAATAGTTCTATATCTATCAGTACGTTGCATAGGCAGGCCTAATTTCCTTCCCTATCTTAAAAACACGTACTGGTCATGAAGGGGATGGCTGGGATCCTTCATTATCTTTTCCACCTGTTTTAGAACACCTTCATTGTACAATGTATCCATTGCTTTGGTCTCAGCTCCCAGTTTACTTGCTTTCTTTTACTCTTCTATAAATCTTATTTTATTCTTAGAATTTAGTTTTCCTGTAGTATACAGCACGAATAAAAAGAATAATAATTATAATGATAGATTCTATGGTAGATTTATAAGAGACCAAAAATGGCTTCATCAGCATCTAAAAGTTTCAGAATTCGGAGAAAATGAAGTCTTTGGTTGCATTCTTGAAGCACAGTATTACCAAAGTTTCACATTGACACATCAAAATATCTATACATCAATATATATATATATATATATATATATATATAGATATATAATATATCTATACTATATATCTATATATATATTATTATATATAATATATATATATATATAATCACACGAGAATACTGTACAATTATACAAATACATGCCCAAGAGGTTGACCAGTATAGCTGTTGGCATATCAGAGTTGACTTCAAGGGAAGGTGGGAGCTGAGAACACAGATATTTTGTGGAACTTATCGCAATTTGGGAAAAGGTGCCTAAAATCTGGATATAGTGAGGGAAACATTCACACAAAGTATATTCCGTTTATAAGTATTTTTTTATAATAAAAAAAGATAAAATAATAGCGGCATTCGGCAACCCCAAACAGGTAAACATTTATGTATATGTTGAAAAACATGTTCAATGTTCGAACACATTATTTTTTTGGCTCACAAATGTGTAGATGGATGATTTTGGCATCTTTTGTTTCACAGTGAGAAGCTCTCACTTGCCTGAGTGCACTCCAGTACAAGCCTAATCTTGCTGGCAGACTGACGTCAGTTCTGTGTCTCGTACGTCAGACCCTGACGTCCTATAGTAAGCCGTATTTCTGCGGTTTTTCATCATGGGTGGTGTCAAGAAGCACATATTGCAGAGGAGGAAGAATATAATATAAGGGAGGAAACAAGAACATCCTTGACTTTGCTGTTGCCAGGGCTGTAGTGGACTACAATGTCAGTTACCAGGATGGAAGTCTCCTGTCACACCTTGGAGTGACAAGAACAAAAATACAGGAGAAGGCCCATGAAACCAAAGACAAAAAACGGGAGTCGATCTTGGAGAAGAAGAAAATAGCATATGAGAGAAATGATAAGGTGGACTACGCTGCTGGAGGATTTTAAATGGCCGCCTACGTGCGTAGGGTTTAAATGTTCTCTCCTGAAAAGTTCTTGTTTTTTATCTTGTTTTTGCCATATCTCCATTAATTTTCAACCAATTCATTCCCAGTTTGCTTTGTATTATAGATCTAAAGGAGTATTTTTTGTTTTACAAGATGTATAAACTCTAATGTTTCATAAAAAAAAATAATTGTTTATTTTACCCATTATTTTAACAAAACTGCACTCAACTAAAAATAAAAAAATCATTATAAAAAAAATTGAATCAATAAGGGAGATTTCTCTTGTAAAAACTATTGATGTGAGTATAATCTTTAATTTTTACTTAAAGCATATTCTTATGTAACCAATATTTTTGGCACAATGATTTTTTTTTTAATTACTAGTTTTTATTTTATTTTTTTTTCACTAAAATAATAAAATCCATGGAATGATAACTTAACCTAGGTGAAATACCTTCTACATGAAAGGGGAAATTGCCATACAATCTTCAAAGCAATAAATTAATTTTGAAATCAAAATCACCTATAACAACATCCCACCTTACCTCAATGCAGTGTGAATTAAACAAGTACCAACAAGAAGTGACATGAACCCTTCCACCATTAAATCTGTTTTGAATCTTGAAAGACACCTGAAGATCATCCTCCCTGGACCATTGGCTTATGACCTCTGTCTTCTACTCGGACTTTCTGGTCGTTATCTCTTGACCTCTGCTATCTGGTAATTTACCAGGTAACCCCTGACTGGGCAAGGTTCCGGCCTCACAACAAAAACGGTGTAGAATGTTTTTTCTTCCTCTCCCCCATCTCTATTTCCCTTATTTATTCATCTCCTTATCTTGTTTCTCTCAACTTCTTGACTGCACCAGACTAACCCATTCTCATATTCCCAGTAGCGCACCCCAGCACTACCTAATAATAGTGAAGGCACGGATGGTAAGCAGTCTCAACTGCCTTGGGCTGGCGTCGAGTGACAACTTTGTCCTGAGCTTCCACAAACCTTAACTCTCCTAAAGCCAGTCTTTCCACTGTTGCCAGTTGAATTCCATAGGAAAGGAATGCTTCTTCAGCATTTGCATCTCCTCTATTTATGTTTGGACAGACCAAGATTTAAAACCAAACCTGGTGGGAAGGCTGATATTATTGAAATTCACAATAAAATAATGTTCCCCATAGGAGAAGGCAATTAGTGTGGAAAAGGGGTAAGGCTGTATAACTAATGGTACTTTGTTCATATATGTCAAAGAAGCCGGAAGGGAAAAAGTATCACTACTGTATGTATAGAACATTCATATTGGGAGCCGTCATTGTACAGTGGACCGCTTGCGCTCTGGGGGCCTTGGGGTCTTAGAGCGCATTAGTTCGAATCCTGGCCACAGTGTGAGATGAGATTAGGCATCCCCTCGGGGCAACGGTTCCCAAATTGTGGGCTTTTATATAGGAGGCTTCCATTAGGTGTCTTCCTTTAGACCATAAATTCCCATAAAAAGCCCACTTTGTGTGTGTGTGTGTGTGTGTGTGTATATATATATATATATATATATATATATATATATATATATATATATATATATATATATATATATATATATATATATATATATCAACAACATTATTGCCTCACTTTCAGAAGTCCAGTCACATTGACAGGGTGTCTAGTTGTAGGAATGGAAGTGTTTTGACAATTCGGAGTAACATCTAGTGAAGTACTTGCTACATAATTCCAAGCAGAGGTCTCTTCAACAAAAACAGGTTTGAAAGACTTAACAAATAATGTTTTATATTATTTAGAGACAGAAGGCTTGTGAAGAAAAAGAACAACTTCAAAAGTGACAGAATTGGTAGAATATATGGGGTGCGTAAGAAAACATATCAATAAATCATCAGTCATTTAACAATCATTAAAATTATTGGTCAAGAAAATTTACTTTTCGCCTTATTGTCACTAAATATTTCATGGAAGGTTGATGCGATAAAAAAGCTTCTGACTTGGAAATGGGATATAGAAGTGAGGTCATCCTGAAGACATCAAAGATGTCAGTTGGAATCCTTCGCAAAGGAATGACCAAGTAGAAGATTAAGTTGCGTAATGCAGTCTTGTGGATTACACAAACAGTTTACTCTGTGTAATCCTAATAATTCTGGTTTTGGAGGACACACTAGTCCATGCTTAGCTGATATGTCACCTAAAAGTTGCAACAACATGACATTTGTTACAATATTTGGAAGTCCACCTGATCTTCTAATCCTGTCTTAAGAATGATATGATCAACTGAAATGGAGCTTAAGGCTAATTAGACATGCAATAATATTTCAATGAAAGTATTGTTTTCTTATTTTTCTCAATATGGTGTTCCATCTTAGTCGTCAGGGTTTTAGTAACACGTGTAGTAGTTTCAAACTTTTCTATGGCTTGATGGACATTGGTGGTGGATGGATTCTTTCCAAGTGAGGAGTGAGTGCCCTCTACCTCCCCTAGCTCATTCCCCCCTCTATCTCTCCTCATCTGTGCCTCCTCCTCCTCCTTTTTGGGCAGCCAGGGTTCTTTCCGCCAGGGATACCAGTGTCCCTGGCCATGGTTGACCTAGCTGGTTGGGATGGGGCTTGCAACCCCTCCCCATAAAAAACATCCACAGCCACCACCATTGTTAGAGACAGAGGTCGAGGTAGGGGCTATAGGCACGGGCAAGCCTCTGGCCACTGCCCGGATCGAAGTATGCTGGGGGGTCCGACCGTGCAGACCTCTCGGGTGCCGAGGCACCAGAGGGGCTTGCCTACCGGTATGACGGATGCAGGGAAAAGCCTGCGGGAGCCTGCTGGAGGACCCCCTAGCCCTATTTCTAATTTTGGGGGTGCCGGTAGGGCTGCAGATGTGGCGCCTACACGTTGGACCACTCATGGGATGAACCTTCGAAGGGTTCTGTGTGTGTGCTCTCGGAATGTCCTGAGTCTCTCAGAGGATCACCGACTGCTTGCTTTATCGGATGAGCACAGTAGGCTGAGGGTGGATATGGTGGGGCTCTCTGAAACAAAGAGGCCTGGTAGTGACGAGACCAGTAGTAAGAGCTTTACTTATTACTGGTCCGGCATGAGCAATGGTCACCATGATAAGGGGGTAGCCATAGGCGTCTCCAGCAGACTACAGCCGTCTGTTGTAGAGGCTACTCCGGTTGATAAGCGTATAATGCGATTAAGGCTGAACCACAGTTTAGGCTTCATGTCTATTGTTGCAGTGTATACTCCTACCGAGGAGTGTGAAACTGAAGAGAAGATGTTTTACGCCAAACTTGACTCTACTGGACCAGTGTCCCTGTCGTGATGCACTCATTGTCCCTGGGCAACTTTAATACTTTCATTGGCACTGAAAGGGCTGGATATGAGATATGTGTTGGTCCCCATAGCTTTGGTACCAGAAATGAAAACAGCTCTTTCCTTCCGAATTTTGCAAGATCCAGAAGGCTGAGATTTGCGAGTTCCTGGTATCAGAGACCAGCGCTGCACCACTGGACATGGTATGGCAATGGAGATCGACCATATCCTAGTCAGTACTCGTTGGAGGATCCTCCCGAACGGCAGAGTTTTTCGGAGTGCCGAGTTCTTTGCGATCGAACACAGGCTTGTTGTTGCTACACTCAAGCTTCATGTCAAGTCCAGAAAGCTTCCAAGATGTAATCATACTGTGTTTCATCTTGAGAAACTGAAGGACTTGACATGTGCACAAGAGTATGCAGTGATAGTCTCCAATTGGTTTGAAGGGCTAGACACTCTATAAGACCCTGAAGAACTATGGGATACCTTCAAACGTGAGACTCTTGAGGCTGACAGTGGCATTGGGGAGCGCCCGAAGTCACGGAGTGGCTTCCCCTCAGTAGAGACACTGGAAAGTATTAAGGAGAGTCGCGCTGCCAGACTTGCTGGGGACCATGACCAGTACAGGGCACTGTCACGTCGGACTAGAACTCTCCTGAGAAGAGACAAGGAGAGGTATGTCAGGGGTCTCGCTGAACATTAAGAGTGTCATTTAAATGCTAATGACCTCAGACCTGCCTATCGAGCTCTGAAGAAACTCCGCTCCAAGTCTACTTTTCAAGTGAGTGCTATCTGAAGAGCTGATGGTTGCCTCGTATCGGACGCAGATGGGCAGATGGCTCATTGGCCTGACTACTTTGAGCAGCTGTTCACGGTGGATCCTCCAAGTGGACAGCTCCAGACTACAGGGTTGCAGAAGCTGGATGCCGATCCACCCACTGACGAAACTGCACCCTCCATTGGCGATGTCAAAGAGGCTGTGGCAAAGTTGAGGGGTGGAAGGGCAGCTGGTATCTGCAACATCAGTGCGGAGCTGTTCAAAGCTGGGGGTGAAGCCATGATCCGTGGGTTGCATACTGTCTTGACTGCTGTATGGCATTCAGGTACCATTCCTCCAGACTGGAAGAAGGGGTTGGTCGTCCCTATCTGGAAGGGCAAAGGAGACCGTCAAGACTGCAACAACTACCGTGGAATAACACTGCTCAGCGTACCAGGCAAGGTAATTGCCCATAATTTATGCTGCTGATGCGGATCCACACTCACCTGCTGAACCATCAGAGACCTGAACAGTCAGGGTTCACGCCCGGTAAGTCAACAACTGACCGTATCCTAGCGCTTCGCGTACAGCTGGAGCACCGACGTGAGTTTCGGCAGGGAATGCTTGCAACCTATGTCGATCTCAAGAAGGTGTTTGACTCAGTGCATCGAGAGACACTCTGGTATCTTCTGCGTCTCCGTGGGATTCCTGTAAGGATTATTGGTCTATTAACTGGCCTGTACTCCGGGACTGTAAGTGCTGCGAAGTGTGGAGGAGGCGTGTCCAGCTTCTTACCTGTGAATACAGGTGTGAGGCAGGGCTGTATGCTTGCTGCATCACTTTTCAACACATACATGGAACAAAGTTATTGTTGAGCATCTGTCGGCAACACCGAGATTACAGATCCTGTTTTTGCTGATGAAGCAACAATATTTGCTGAGTCACTGGAGGTTATGGTGATGGTTCTAGAGGCACTGCACGAGGAGGTGAAGCCCTTGGGACTCAAGGTTTCTCGTGCCAAAACAAAGGTCCAGGTATTTGAAGGCATACTGGGTGAAACAGTACAGTCTGTCCATGCGTGTGTTGAGGTCATTGAGATCTTGAAAAACTTCACATACCTTGGTAGTGTAGTGCATAACGATGGTTGGTCGAGCCAAGAAGTCACACGTCGGATTGGCCTGGCCCACGCCATTATGGACTCGCTCAACACGAGTATTTGGCGTTGTCGATACCTTTGCAGACAAACAAAGATTCGGATCTTCAAGTCGCTGGTGATCCCTGTCTTACTCTA
>CM035194.1:21112561-21140061 GCA_020233015.1 Callinectes sapidus
GAGAGAGAGAGAGAGAGAGAGAGAGAAAGGCAGGTGTTTTTCCATCGAAGACCCAAGGAAGACTGGTTTGTAGCTACCAGGCGGAGAGGGCAAGTGATTTGGATAAAACCGTTACGGGGGGTGGGCACGTGTACGTGAAAGGACATTCGAATGAGACAGGGGGGCAGGTGTGAAAGAATAGTATGGGGTGTCATAAAAATCCGTTGGCGTAAGCAGTTGATGGTGAAATGACCTCTAGTTCGGGTAGTGAAACAAATCAAGAGGGAGCGAGTGATCTGGGCAGTAAAAAAAAAAGGCAGGTGGTCGTATCCCATCCCACAACAGCTAAAAGTGGTTTGTTTTCAAGGTGAGCAGGTGTGGGAAAAGGACCAAGCGATACTATGGAGTAAAAAAAAATCTGGAATCTTTGAAAGTGATGGATGGCAGGTGGAAGCATACCGGGGGATGGTACGGTCCCAAAGTTAGTTTCTTGGCGGACATGAAAGGACGTGAATGGTGTCGTTTTTACAGTACACGAAAATCTGCGGATGGAAGGTGTGCGCAGTGTGAACGCGAAGTTTTTACGATTCATTTCCCGCGAAGCAGGTCACCCGATTATTTGTGTGAAGCATGTGGACAGTTCTACCACGCTCTTCTCCCATGCGAAAGATGTAAACAAGTGTATCTTTGTGAGAAATGTGGAAGTATACAGGTTACGCACCTGCCACACGCGTGTGCAACCTTCTCACCCAGAGCTTGGACCACACCACCACCAGGCAATGGTAAGTTTTCATCCATTAAAAAGTGATAAGAATAGTTATGGCTTGAAAGAATAGTAACAATACACTATGTTGACAGACACCAATGAGGTAACAAATGGAGAGCCCCGCACCGGAGGCAGAGAAGGAGGAGGAAAAAGAGACATAACCGGTAAGGGAGAGTAATGAAACTTAATGACAAAAAACAAAACAAAAATAAGAAACGGGAATAGTTGTCATTGGTTTTGACAGCTGCATCTCCTCAACTGGGTCCCACTGGATTGTCAAGATCGCAGCTACCTCGCTCCCCAGTTTCGAGCCCAGCATCATCGAAAGATGGAGAATGCCGATGGGAGGTTTGCAGTCGTTAAGGCTAATGACGAAGTTAAAAAAGGATGATAGATATGAAATATATAACTAGTAATGACAAAGTAAAAAAATAAATAAATAAAATTCATTTATTTATTATTTTTTTTATTTATTATTTTTATTATTTATTATTTTTTTCACAGATGTGAACCGGCTTCTACAACTCACCCCGGATCAAGTGGGGTTCCCCGACCGCCGCCACCACCACCATTTCCTTCTCCCGAAGGCTTAGCGAGACCAGCGGTATCACCCCCCTGAATAACCCCACTTACTTGAGGTCGTTGAAAATTTCATGAGGTGTTTCACCCGCCGTCATTATTATGTTCCCCCACACGTTAATGCCGATCCAATCATGTTTCTCACTACGTTTAGGGAGTCCTTTATAAGGGAGATCAGAAATTATTTTCTGTCCCACAGTCAAAATTTCCCTCTCACTAAAAGTATTTGCGCAGCTCCCCCTAGTTAAATTTTCTCCCTTAGGTGAGGACACTTGTACGTCAAATACATATTAGATTTCACTCTCGTAGAATCACGTTGCATGAGGTGGAAGAACTGGTTGACCACTGAATTGAGCAGTTAAATAGAAGGTTGGAAGGACTCACTAGTGAGGCGGAACGGTCTGGCTTTATCATTTCGCAAGTAAATGTTTTCTATATCAATTTTTGTGCTTATGTGACTTTAAATGGGATAGGAAGCTATGTTCCCTATCCTCGTGGTTTGCGGGGAAAGCACGAAATCTTTAACCCCAACGGCATGCAGGCGCCATGTTTAACCCAGTGTATTGCTGTTTACCAGCCCCGTCGTCGGGGTAAAGCATGCATGAATATTCAACGGAGAATGAAGACCCCTGCAGGATGTGAGGGATGGGTCAAGACCGACGGTGTAAAGTCAGCAGTGAGCTGGGAGAGTTTATCCCAATTAGAACGACTGAATGACGTGTCGTTGCAGGTTTACACGCTCTACAGAAACAGGGGGCAGTATCATCTTTCTTTCGGAAGTGAAGCCGCAAGTTTGCTTCGGTCATCCACCTGCTATTACTGGAGGGAAAACATATGGTTCTCATAAAAAATGTGGAACGTTTTTATAACCCCTCTCCCGACCATCATTTCTGTGACATATGCTTTAGTAGCTTAGCATCAACCGTTAACATTCGCGAACATAAGTGTTTGTGTGACTTCAAGCAGACGCTCATATTTCCGGAGGAGCACGAGAAAGTGAAATTTATGAATTACGCTTATATCTGTTCCCCCTCTCACCTATTTTTCTTTGATTTTGAGACCATGAATACACCGTGTGAGCAAGGTATGTTAGAGGCGGAAACAACGGACCTTAGGTTACGCCTTCATTATTATTAAGACAGTGAAACGTGGTATAGAAGAGGAGTTACATGGGTCTCGACGCCATATAATTTCTTAGCTAGTCTGTTGCAGGCTTGGCAAGACATTAAGAAAGCAGATTTGGTCTGTCCCATACACATGACTAATGAGGATGAAGCACGTTTAACAAAGCCAGCGGCAATGCGAGCTTTGTTTTCGTCCCTTTCATGATAAGCATCCGGCTTACCGCCATAGCAACCACAGTCTAGCCCGGCATAATTACCTAGGGGCTTACTGCAATTGCTGTAATCTGCAATGTCATAACATGAGACACTATTTGATCACTTTGACCCACGATATGAGTTTTGATGTCACGATCATTTTAAAAGAATTCAACCATCCCAAAAGTAAAGTTAGTATTATTTCAAATTACGCACGCAATCATTCAGAGTAAGAATTGGGGACCTGCAATTCCAAGACACCCTAAATATCATGGGTGATAGCTTGAAAAGTTGAGAGTCACGTGACAGGCGGCTACCCCACTCGATACGCGCACGAGATGGTTAGGTATCTGCCCCACGACGTGAGGGAGCGCTTATATACTGAGAAACAGGTCTTGTGTTACGAATACATGACTCATTTGATCTGTTTAAAGGAAGAGAGATTACCACCATGCGAAGCTTTCTACAACTCGCTCCAGCAACGCGAATTATCACCGGAGGAGTATCAACATACCCAAAGTGTTTGGCAGATGACATCGTGTCGTACTTTGGGTGTTTACGTCAAATTGTACTATGAAATAGACGTGGGGTTATTAGCGGACGTGTATATGAAGTACCGATCAACTATGCAGGAACTCTATGGGTTAGACATCTCCCACCATGTTCCGTTGTCTGCGTATGCGTATGACGCCTTTTCAAAAACAACGGCTGTTGAACTTGACTCACCATACAGTCCAGAGTTGTATCAATTCATTGAAAGAAACATCCGAGGGTGATTCGTGACCTGCGTGAAGACTTTCGTGTAGGCCAACCACGCGGGAGATGGGCAGCCTGGGAGATATGTCTTCTACTTAGATTTTAATTCATTGTATGCGAGTGTGATGTGTTCCTGTTCCCCCTTGCCGGAGGGCGATATCAAGAAACTCACGGAGCGGGAAATGGACGAGTTTTTAGAGTGCCACCAATGGTTCACCTGGATGTGCCACCAATGGTTCACCTCCAAAACGCTTCACCTGGATACGCGTCAGAATGCCGATGTCGTCGCTCGAGCTACAGATGAATTTCCACTGGCCCTCACTCACATGGATATTACAGAAGACATCATCTCTCCTCACAGCCGGTGGTTATTAGCGGAAGAAGGTCGCCGTATTGCCACCCAAGACCGAAAAATAGTGGCCTCTCACCTGGGTCTGAAGAACCATTTGAATAGTCTAGATTTACTCCAGCTTTTATTGTCTGTGGGTCTTGAAATCCAATGTATCCATGAGATATACAGCTACCGTCAGTCTGCTTATGTTAAGCCCTTTATCGATAGAAATGTCAATATGCGTCGGCAAGAGTCCTGTAAAATCAGTAATAGAATTTTCAAGTTGATGTCGAATGCGGAGGTGAGATGTGGAATACAGCAGAAATGTCACTCAAAAGAATACATTTTTTAAATGCGTGGCCAGACCAACATTTAAAGTCGCGTATTCCTTGGGACCCCAGTGAGTTATCTGTATGAATGATAAAAAGAGCATAGAGATAAAACAACCCAACTACCTAGGCTTCTAGATCTTGGAACTGGCTAAAAAAGCCTTGTCCTCGTTTCGGTATAAAGTGATCAAAGCTATTTACAGCGAGTAAGCCCACCTCGCCTACGAGGACACGGACAGTTTTATTTTTCTTTGGAAATTCAGCGTAGTTTAAATGAGGAGCTCCAACATGGTGCAATCGCACCCGACCTGAACACAAGCAATTTCTCACCGCACCACCCTTGTTTTAGTAATGAAAGGAAAGGTGAGTTCGGTCTGTTGAAATCTGAGACAGGCGCTCGCCTTATCAAAGAATTGATCATTTTAAAACCTAAGATGTACTCAGTACTTATGGCGGACGAGGCTGACATGTCACGCAATAAAGGCATACCTCATTTCCACCAAAAGCTTATAACCCACCAAACCTTCAAGGATACGTTACGTAACGTCACTGCTAGGCCCGTCGAGTGTTTTAACCTTCGCAATATCAAAGGACAGATGTGCACTACACGGATCAGGAAAAAAATCCTTTCGCGTTTTGATGACAAACGCTATTATGTTGATCATAACACCACACATGCCTATTATCATCCAGATAATATGAAAGACATGGAGGAGAAGGAGGAGGAGGAGGAGGAGGAGGAGGACCCGGCGTGGGAAAAGGGAGAGGAGGAGGAGGAGAGAGGAAAAGTGATAGACCCATCTAGTGAGGTAAAAGTGGCCTTATGGCAGGAAGGCAAGGATTGACTAATTGTGTTTTTTTCTGGCGCAGGCAGATGTGGAGCAAAGCTTATCAAGGACATCTCAGGCAGGTGCCCGGCTACCAGCCCAGTCATCCGTCCTCCCGACCATAGAATCGGAAAGCGGGTTGAATAAGAGGCTATGGTGAAGGAAATGCCCGTAAGAGGCTTTGTAGGTAAAGGACATAATAATTATTATAAGAGTACATTACATGTATATTGACAGGTGTGAAAGTTACGTATAGTGACGGGTATGAAATTGATGTAAATACATATTATAAACAAATACTGTATCTCATCGACTGAGTGTTTTAGCCATCCTCACCCACCAACATGAATAAGACGTTCGACGAGTCGTTACGGAATATTTTTCGTCAACCGCCCAGTCATTATAGTGCTTAGCCAGGCAACTGTTTGGGCGGGAAGAGGGGAAAAAGTTTGTTGGCATTTAAAAAATGCGATGTTGAAACGAACCCATGGCTATCTGCTCTGGGACTTAGCCCCGGAGACACCGGAAGAATTACAGTTACGTAGCAATATTGTAGGGGAACCACCTTGTGAAAAAGTATTTCTCCTATGAATGCCCTCCTCCGAGATCTCTATCATGACATTAGTAACCCTGCCGGCTTAGGAAGCATCCGTCAGCTGTACCTGGATTCCAAGAAACGGAATAAAAAGATAACTTGGCGCGATATAAAACAGTTTCTTCAGCAAAGTCGCACTTACACCCTCAATAATCCGACGAGAAAAAGATTTCCCCGTCGGAAAATATTGGTTCCCAAACACCGTGTCATCATGACATGCGATCTGGGGGACCTTTCTGTTCTCCAGCGACACAATAGAGGGGTGAAATACTTTCTGTTTTGTTTGGACGTTTTCAGTAGGTATCTACAGGTAACACCCCTGACCATTAAATCCGCCACCAGCACGCTTACGGGCCTACTAAGAATTCTGGAGTCGGAAAAGTCTAAGGGAATATTACGTTTCTTTACAGACATAGGTTTTACAATCGGCAAGTGCAGGATTATCTATCTTCGAAAAACGTGTTGCTGTACTCCAATTACACTCGGGGGACTAAAGCGAGCATGGCAGAAAGAGTCATTCGAACCATTAAATTGAAAATCTACAAATATCTACTAACACTAAATAATACATTAACGTATATAAACATACTCCCGCTAGTGAAAACGTACAATCATACCTCGCATCGCAGCTTGGGTAGAGAACAAACCCCGGCTCAAGTTCATGATTGGTGTGAACTGTCTCTTATCAAAAACCAGTTTAAAGCATGTATAAAAATCATCCCACGGGAAAGAAAAGGGTCAGTATCGATCTCACAGTAAGCCATATAGTACGTTTACAAATGGTCTCCCGGGAAAAAATCCCACGGGAAAGAAAAGGGTCAGTATCGATCTGACAGTAAGTTGTATAGTACGTTTACAAATGGTCTCCCACACGCGATATCAGTTCAGTAAGGCTTACCGCGACCAAAACTCCAAAGAATTATTCAAAATCACCTGCATTCATGTGATACAGAAAATTCCCATTTATTACCTGGAAGATTTGGCGGGCGATGAAGTGAGGGGTGGTTTTTACCGTGGGGAACTTGTTAAAACGTCTCTTCCTGAGAATTTTCAAGTCGATGTTTTACGTACAAAGACATACCGAGGGAAGAGGCAATACTTAGTTCACCGGCGAGATTATCCTGCCAAATTCAATTCTTGGATAAGCGAAGCCTATTTACTAAGAAATGGTGAAAGACCCCTTGATATTTCAAAATGAGGATTTAATATTTTTCTCTCCCATATATCGCCCAACTGAGAAAGGAAGTGACTCAAGGACTCAAAAGACACGAATTAGAGTGTATTTCGGAAATTTTCTCCAACTTTTTAAAAAGGCGTCTGACCGACAAACCTAATGTTATAAAAAATTGAAAAAATTTAAAAACGACATTCGTGAAGTGGCTTTGAAAAAGACCCCGCTCTTTAAGAAGGCGATTTTTCTTTCTAAGCATGGGGGAAACATTTTAACGGTATAATTAGTATAACAGTTTACTTAAAAAATGAGTGAGTTCTGCCTCGTGCCTGTTGTTAGGCGCACTGGTTAGGTAGAGACATATTTGTATATACTAATTTATTCTGTATATTGTATGCATCGTCTGTATATATCGTCCCGTCTCATACAGGCCTGATACCCGTCCTGTTGGACTAGAGACACGTCGGATTAAGTTGCCATACAGTAAATCATAGAATGTACTCTTTACCTTGGACAAGTACTAAAACTACTAACAATAACCTTAAGTCACTTTAATAAAAGACGCCTGAGTAACTAACACACCTTACTAACCACAATATTTAAATGTGTAAGTAATTTATGTGTCACTACATGCAACACCGCTGGGGTGCGGACAGCAGATCTAAGTTGGGTGGCGTAATGTCGACAAGTGTGTGCCGTGACTCTCCGTGTGTGACTCTTTCCGGTGATCTTGTGGTGACTAAACTAGTGAAAGACTCACAGGCCGTGTCAGAACATTTTGCGACCCGCTTATCTTCACTCGTGTGTATAAATAATTATTGTACAAACTAATCATCTAATACACTTAAGCCACAACGGCTGGAGTGTACTTTTCCACCAAACTAAAAACTAATATAAATTGTATACCGCTCGACCATAATCCCCAAATACCTGCCAGATTAACTGCAGACCTTCCTCCTCTCTTCACCCTGCAAGTGAGTCGCCGACCCTGTCTTCACCTGGTGACCCAACAGGTATATGCTATCAGCGTTGGTTAAAACTACAGCCGATGCAGGTAACACTGTTTCGATATCACAAAAATACATGTTTCCCACCATCAAATTTGTTACCACCCCTGCAGCTGTCACCACCACCACCACCACCTCACCTGACGTAACTAACCATCACCCCACGGCGCGTTGCGGCGAATTCCCCTCGCGCAAGTAATCCTTCGCTAAACGAGTTGTTTCGCGTCACTGTAGCCCCTGCTTACCATGAGTATGGAATATCTCTCATTAAAATGTTGGATAATAGACCTAATATCGCCTGCGATGAACGGGGAAATTTACTTCTTCCCTTCTCGGGGGTTCAACATGACAGAGCTTATTAATGCACTAGCCAGTACTAAGGGTAAATTCCCCCAGAACAAGAAGCCTCTGGTGGCTCTGTTATTTCGCCTCGTTCAACTCGATCCTCAGGTTATCAGAAATACTCGAGAAAAAAACTATTGGGTGGGTCGTGGTTAGCCTAAAAAAAAACACACACACACACACACACACACACACACACACACGCGGGAAAGTAACCTAGTAATGACTCCCCTTGGCGAAATTTGGCTTCTCTCTTATAGGAGGTGCAGGTGCCCAGTCCAGCCGCTACTACGGTATGTGGTAGCCAGTTACATAAATTCGGCGGTCTGACATCTCTTATAGGAGGCGGGTGCCTGTCCAGCTGTTAGTCAGGAATGCGGCGGGCGGGCGGTGACTGGCGCGGGTTACATAACCACCACACTTAGCGGTGTCTGGCATCTCTTAGCGGAAGTAGGTCTAGTCAAACCACTTCCTACTGAGCCAGTTTTGTTTCATACAGGCAATCAACCTACACGCCTCTGATACGTTCTTGCCGTGGACCTCCAAACACTCACAGGAAGTCTCTGCGGTGAACAATTGACCAGTCGTGGAAATTGCCTGATATACGCAATCAGTTCGGTGGGATGAGACGCTTTTGGCCTCGTGAAAGACTTGCATCACGTCTACCCCCCCATGAAACTGCAAACAGCCGCCGAAAGCGTCTTTATAACCTTTCCCGAGCCCTGGTAAGCAGCAGAGACGCCCCAGGAACCTTGATTGTGCAGCACCGCTGGAAGAAAAGACAACGCTCCGTACCTCATTGCCTGCGTGACGCAGTTCGGTTCGGGCGAGGCCTTGGAAGGCAATCAACGTCCTAGGGAAGCTGTGAACTACTCGAGCGATGGACACTACGTCACGGGTCTGAGAGCGAATACCAAGCTCAACCGCCGGCAATATTTCAAGACCTGTCTCAAGAAGCTAGTTACTCTGGTCATGGGACACAAGGACGTAGCAAATATCTATTTCCCAGAAGGAATTGGCTGCCGTGAGCGATGTGACAACGAGTGGCAAGAATTCTACCTACCAGGCATACAATTATTAGCTATTAGACTTAAACCTTTCGGCAACTCAACTGTCCCTTTCTCCTACACTAAACATTCTTGGTCTATCCTTTACTTGTAATCTAAACTGGAAACTTCACATCTCCTCTCTAGCTAAAACAGCTTCTATGAAGTTAGGTGTTCTGACCCGTCTCCGCCAGTTTTACTCACCTCCCCAACTCTATACTGGGGCCTAATCCGCCCATGTATGGAGTATGCTTCAGATGTTTGGGGAGGCTCCACTCATACAGCTCTATTGAACAGGGTGGAATCAAAAGCTTTTCGTCTTATCAACTCCTATCCTCTGACTGACTGTCTTCAGCCTCTTTCTCATCGCAATGTTGCCTCTCTTGCTCTCTTTTACCGCTATTATCAGGCTAACTGCTCTTATGATCTCGCTAACTGCGTGCCTCCCCTGCTCCCGCGGCCTCGCTGCACAAAACTTGCCTCTTCCTCTCACCCCTGTTCTGTCCACCTCTCTAATGCAAGAGTAAACCAGTATTCTCAGTCTTTCATCCATTTCTCTGGTAAACTCTGGAACTCTCTCTCTCTCTCTGCTTCTGTATTTCCACCTGCCTATGACTTGAACTGTTTCAAGAGAGAGATATCAAGACACTTATCTCATTCTTTTGGCTACTGAAATTGGACTTTCCAGGGATCCGCACTACAATGGGCCTTTTTGTTTTATTTTTGTTGCCCTTGGCCGACTCCCTTCTCCATAAAAAAAATAAATTAATAAAAAAATGAATACTACGTCTGAGGGTGACGGGGCGTTATTCACTCCGCGACCGTCATGTGAGCAAAGTTCCATTCTCCCGCCCGCCATGAATTTGATAGTCTCTTTTAGAGAGATGGACACAAGGTGGTGGATTAGATGATATAAGAATATTTCTACCTCCCGTGCCACATGGGCGGAGAGTAGGCGGTATTTTCACTGTACTGAGCTTTCTGGCCAAGAAAGCAGTACCTTTACCCCTCCGCAATGTAACTCCCGACGCCATACAAATAGGAAAAGACATCCTGGGAGATGTTCTAGAGGGACGCCGCTTTCGCGAATCGGTGAAGCACAGAGGCGTGGCGGTGTTGAAGGGCGTAGGACTTACCCGCGGTGGTCGTGTCAAGTAAAAAACAAATCTACACACTCCAGAAAAGAAAAAAACTGACCTAAGCGCCGCCGAGTAGCTAAGTCTTATTATAAAAGCGATATATTCGACATGAAAGCGTTAGTATAACCAGACGTATGGCGGGATACGGACTCACTGTACAAGGCTCGGGGGCCACGACCCCATTACGACAATATGCAGCCGCTGTATTAGAAGGTTTCTCCCGCGTGTCGCGTCTGAGAGCCATCGAAAGCTCGATTGCTTTACGTAACAAGCTAGATATATTACGCGTTAATTTAAAGGGAAACAATAATGCCCTTACTGATAACTATATCCAATTTAGAATTCCCGGTGTCACGGACAGTTCTTAGATCTGAGTACCCTCACCATAGACTTAAGGGCGCTGGTGACGAAACTACATGGTTCGTCACTCAGTGACACAAATCATGTGGTGTTGGCTAACGGTTTGAGTAACACACTTTTTAAAAACTGCACTTGCTATTTCAACTCCGCCTTGTGGAGTTGGTTTACCACTTCACATGCCGGTCCCAAGCCCGGATAAAGGAGAAGGGTTGGGGGGACAGGCTTAGCAAGCCGCCCCCATAAAAAAAATGCCTTTGCTCAAGAACCTCAGAACCAGCCTCGGAATTCGGACTGCCCTAACCGGAATCGATTCAAGACCGGAAAAGGACTAAGGATAGCTACAATCAATGTAGCTACCCTTAGAGGGAAAATGGAAGTAGTGGATCTTAAGAAGGAACGACGATGGGACTTGGTTGGCCTCAGTGAGACAAGAATGAAAGGCGAAGATATGAAGACTATACACGAGGACTACTTGCTTGTTCACAAGGGAGCAGAAAATGGACTACATGGCGTAGGATTTATCATTTCTGCACAGCTGGCTAACAGAGTGAAGAATGTGAGAATGGCTAACAACCGACTGATTGCACTGACTATCCAAATGAATCAGGAAGACCTGGATATTGTTCAGGTTTATGCCCCTCAACTCAAACCATGACAATCAGCTTGTCCTATGCGACCTGAATGGACATATCGGACCAAGAACCCAGCTCTTAAAAGATATAATTGGACCTTTCTCAATAGGACATGTAAACAATGATGGGGAAAGAATTATTGACTTTTGTGTCAGGAATGGAATGTCAATTATGAACACCTTCTTTCAGCACCGACCATCTCATAAATGGACTTGGTATAAATGGAACCGGAAAAACCAAGAGTACTCTCAGAAATCTATGATAGATCTGGTACTAACAAGTAGAAAAAGCTTGATACATGACGTGAAAGCGATCCCCTCTCTCTCCCTAGACTCTGACCACCGTGTGGTTGTTGCTCTGGTAAATCTCCGCTACACCTTTGCGAGACCTCCAGTGAAGAGAAGAAGGGTAGCTGTGGAAAAGCTGAAGGAACCTGAAGAGAAAGAAAGAATGAATGAGAACTTGCGTATACAGTTAGAGATCAACGAGGAAGAAGAAAATATTGAAAGGGCATGGGAGTTAAGTAAGAAGGCGATACTGGAATCCATAGAGGATACAGTTGGACTCAAATACATTGGAGGTAAGAAGAAAAGAACACCTTACTGGAATGAAGAAATGAGGAAGGCAGTCAAGGACAAGAACGATGCTTTTAGGAAATGGTTTAAAGAGAGGACGAAAGATAGCAGAAGAAACTATGTGGCGCTAAGAAATGCATCCAAACGAACGAAAAGAAAAGTAGGAGAGACAACATGGGAAAGAATTGGCAGAGATCTGGAAGAAGACTACCATGGAACAAGAAAGTTGCTATACACAATGGCAAAGGGCTATAGAAAGATTAACATAGAGAAGAGCTATTCATTGGAAGATTAACAGAACTAGAAGATGTTGATAGAAGATGGAATGAGTATTTTGTGGGCCTGCTGAATACTCCCGACGAGGACCCTGATGTAGACATAAGTGAGGATGAAGAAGAGGAGGAGAACCAGATTGTAGACGAAAGTATTACAGCAGAAGTTTTGATGGCGTTCAAACATATGAGAAACAGTAAGGCAGCCAGGATTAATGAGATTCCTGCCGAGATTTACAAATATGGAGGACAACACACCATCGACTACTGACTTGCATTTGCAACATAGCATGGAAAACGAAGAAGATATCTCTGGAGTGGGCATCTGCGGTAATATACCCGGTACATAAGAAAGGAGACCGCACAGATTGCAATAATTATCGACCTATTTCTTTGCTACCACATGCTGGCAAGATTTATGAGAGGATCCTTGAGAGAAGACTGAGAACATATGTTGAGGATACATTTCACGAAGCACAACACGGCTTTCGCCCTAACCGTGGAACGACGGACCTCAGCTTTGTCTTAAAGATCTTATTGGAAAAATCCTGGGATTTTAACTATCCTAGATATCTAGCGTTTTTGGACCTAGAAAAAGCTTTTGACCGAGTGCCGAGAAAAGAGCTGTGGAAAGCACTCCGTCATGTTGAATATGGAATCCCGAGGAGTTTGAAAAGAGCAATTTTTAGCCTGTAGTACAAATCAAACCAGACAACTTTACGACCAATTGGGGACAGAATAGGCTGGTTTAATGCTGGGTCAGGAGTCAGACAAGGATCAGTCATCTCTCCCCTTCTCTTTATATTCTTAATGGACCGCGTAATCAAGAGAGTAGAAGACATGGAACTTGCCAAGAATCCAGGAGCAGCAGATAAGTTTGCCTATGCTGACGACATTGGAATCGTAGAAGCCACTTCGGTATCGCTTGCAGTAACAGTCAATATATGGAACAGAGTATTACAAGACCACGGACTTAAACTTAATCTACAGAAGACAGAAGTAATGGTAGTCTCCCGAACGAATGAACTCTTTCAGGAAGAAATTGATGGCACCACCTTGAAGCAGACAACAGCATTTAAATACCTGGGAGTGATGCACGACGACAAAGGTACCCACGAAGCAGCCATACAAGATAGAATTCAAAAGTACACAGCAAATATCAACTTTTTGTACCCACTGTTAAAAAACATAAATATACCAGAGAGAGTTAAGATAACAATCTACAAGACCATCTTCCGGTCAATATTGTCCTACGGCTGTGAAACATGGACGCTGACCACCAAGACAACATCCCGAATGCAGGCAGCGGAGATGCGAGTCCTGCGCATGATTCGTAGAGTTACCAGAAGGGATATGTTGAGTAACGAAAGCATCAGGAGTGAGTTAGGTGTGGAAAGTATAATAACATCTGTAAAAGCGGCCCAACTGCGATGGTAGGGCCATATGAAGAGAATGGAGGAGAATAGGACACCGAGGAGGTGGTATGACTGGGTGCCAGTCACAAAACGTCCCCAGGGAAGACCAAGAAAGAGATGGGACCAAAACGTCGATGAAGCCCTCAAAAAGCGGGGAACATCGCTCAACGACGTCCGTGTACAAGAGACGTACCTTGACCGGGATGAATGGAGGAAGCTGGTTGCCGACAGGCAATTAGGCCTACCGGGAGATGGGTGAGAAGGTGAGAAGACTTGCTGTTTCAATGAGCAGATGGTGGAGTTAAATGTTTTATTTAACTATCATTCGTTTGTTAAAATGTTGACCACCATTTCTCAAGAGAAACTCGATTCTATCGGTCGTGCTGGTGCCTTCTTTCCCGATGATCACAGTGAAAAAGATATTGGGGATATGTACGAGGCTTCGTATTTCACTTCGGCTAATAAACAAGATAAACTTATGCTCTTTAACCTTAAAGAACATGGCCTGGCTACCTACTAGATGACACCGATGTGAGGGTTAGGCTGGAATTAGCTAACCGTGGATTCTAACACTCAACAAGACGGTAACTCTTTCAAATTTATCCTCGATTCGGCCAAGTTATGGATGGACCAAGTCGTGCCTCACGTCGCGGACTTGGAATCCCTCAATTTGTCCTTGGCGAGCCAAGCACTCCAGTAAACGTACAATTTCTCCCTGTACAAAACTTACGTCATAGGTATCAATCAAACCAGTCTGCTAGCTGAGTTGCCTTTCTCCAGTATAATTCCCCAAAATTTACAAATGCTCATCGTCGACATGGACAGCTTGTCGGGAGCATACAACAAGAATGGTCTTTATTTCACCCATGCTAATTTGTCTGAAGTCAATATTACCATCAACGCCTCCAGTGTGTATCACATACACAGCAATTTTCGCCATCACGTGTCTCGACTCCCTCTTTATGCTTTTGCGGTGGGTCGTACGATTTGCGCCTTTAATTTTGTGACGGAGGACGTAGACAACGGACTTCCACTCGATAAAACCGGGAATATGAGCGTACAGCTCACATTTAACCAAGGACAAAACCACAATTTGGTCATTATCTTCTTTCCCGACACCACAGGGATAATTGAAATAGACGCTCATCGCCAAGTGACGTGTCAGGTCCGTGCGTAAAATAATCATGAACGCCTTAGAAATTGAAAAAGGCTTAACCGGGGTAATGGGTGAAAGGGAAATTTTCTTAGGTGCTCATCCTAAGTCCTACATCACTAGATTGCTGAAACAGTCCCGCCAGCAAATAAAACCAGTGGTTTTTATTCTCAATATTTTGGGTGGGGAAGACACGAGTAACCACCTGGGTCACTGGATCGTTATATGCCTTAATTATCAAACCTTAACCTTGGGTTATTTTGATAGTTATAACTTATCGCCCCAAGTAAATTCTTTGACTTTACATGCATTTATTCAAACGCACACGCACACCACGGTTTCACGCCTGGCTTACCGACTACAGGGAACGCATTCCGTGGTTTGCGGTATCTATACCATGTATTTCTGCTATCTGGTTAGCCATCCCTAAAACGTGCAATGCAGTCTGCATGCCACCTTTAAGAAAGGACAATACGCCTATAATGATAAACTGATAACACACTTGGGCTACAAATTATGTGTGAAAACGTTTTGCTTGTTGAGCACCTTTAAGCAATGTCAGCAAAAGATTTGCAATATGCACCCGGTGCGCCAGAAGGTTCTGGGCCTCTTACACAATCAGGGGTAGGTGTGTGTGGGGGGCGGGGAGTTGCCAGTTTCATCTGCATATAGAAGTAATATCCACTATAAAAAGGGAAAGGCAGCAGGTCTTGGGCATAGCAATTTCTAACTCACATACCTTCAAGGAGTTCCTCAACTCATACATCTTGACCAAGCACTTGGGTACAGCTAAAATTGGTAAGTATTTTTTTGTTTATTCCCTCGCCTTCTGTCACTTGATAGGAGTTACGTTATGTGTCCTATGTGTAAATTTTTTTCTCCTTTCCAGGACACTCGGTAATTAACGTTGATTATTGTTGTAATCATCATGGAGAAGAGCTCCAATGCAAAGCTGGGCTAGAAGTTGAATCGTCAACCTTGACTGATGACCTGGTAGTGCATCCTCCTGCTGCTGCTGCTGTGGCTACTGCTGTGGACGAGGAAGAGAGGAAATTGAATGTTTTAGAAAAGTACGTGCCTACCCCCCGAAAACGATTGGCCTTCAGCGATTCAGAGGCTACTGCCAAATTCCAGTTCCATTAAAAAGATGAATCTATCCCCTGACAGGTCACAGGAATTGTTAACCCCATCCTCACCTGAGGAAAAGAAAAAAGAAGAAAGTGACACCTCCGAAGCACCCAAGAAAGAAAACAATCATACACCGATGAATCCTCCGCCTTCTTCCACGCCCAAGCGGCACCCACCTCTGTTGAATAAGAAAACACGAGCCGTCTCTAAAATCACCAAGGCGTATATTCCATCCATAGACGATAATGATGAGGATCTGTTTGCTTTTGCTTCTCAGCAGTTGATATGATAACTGGTTAAAAAAGCACTATGTTTTTGGTCTAACATATTCTGCAGTGCTTACGTGAAAAAAAGGGGAAATATATGTGTCACTTTAACCATAATATGAATGGATTTTACTCTCTATCTTTATATTCGTGAAATATAATACAAATGCACTATGTATACCACCTTCACCCTTCCAGGCAGTTCGCCTTAAAACCACTTTCACTTACCACTGGGGCGTTCGCTCTCTCTCTCTCTCTCTCTCTCTCTCTCTCTCTCTCTCTCTCTCTCTCTCTCTCTCTGTTTTACCCGCCCGGATCAGAGGTCATTCAACCGCTATACCTCTAGTAAGTACACCTGTCCACCCCCTTCACCCCTCTCCCTCCTTTATCCCCCACTTTATCCTTTTTCATAACGGGTCAACGACCTTTCCACCTTTCATGCACCCCCTTTATCTTCCTTCTTTTATTCCATCTTTCGTCACATACCCCTATTATTCTAGGTACGACCTTGTCAACGAACTTCCATTCTCTCTCTCATGCCATCTTTCGTTCCTTACTATTATTATTCCACCTTGTCATGTACCCAATGACCTTCCCTCTCTCTCTCTTTCATCAACAGCCTTGACACATATTCCATCTTTCACATGACCTTGCCCCTAACCCAACGACCCTCTCTCTCTCGTTTTCCACCTTTCGTCAACATACCCTGGTCATTAACTCCCCTTCTTCCGCCACAGCGACCTTCACACTTCAGATACCGCGTACCAAAGACCTCCCCTTATCTCGTATTCCATCTTTCGACCCTTATTAAGATCCCACTTACGACCTTGCCACATCCCCAATGACCTTCCTCCAGCTTATGTCAATATACCACGGTCATTAACCATATGCCATACCGGCTCACTTCCCGAAACCCATATGCCATACCGGCTCCCTTCCCGAAACCCATATGCCATAGCGGCTCACTTTCAAGTGAGCCGCTATGGCATTTTTATATCTACTAACAACTGACCGTATCCTAGCGCTTCGCGTACTGGTGGAGCGCCGAAGTGAGTTTCGTCAGGGAATCCCTACAGCCTATGTCGATCTCAAAAAGGTGTTTGACTCAGTGCATCGAGAGACACTCTGGGACCTTCTGCGTCTCGGTGGGATTCCTGCATGGATTATTAGTCTATGAACTGGCCTGTACTCCGGGACTGAGTGCTGTGAAGTGTGAAGGAGATGTGTCCAGCTTCTTCCTTGTGAATACAGGTATGAGGCAGGGCTGTGTGCTTGCTCCATATCTTTTCAACACATGCATGGATTGGGTACTAGGCAGAGTTGAGGAACAAAATCATTGCGAGACATTTGTAGGCAACACAGAGATTACAGATCTTGTTTTTGCCGATGATGCAGCAATCTTCGCTGAGTCACTGGAGGTTCTGGTAATGGCTCTAGAGGCACTGCATGAGGAAGTGAAGCCCTTGGGACTCAAGGTTTCTTGGGCCAAGACCAAGGTCCAGGTGTTTGGAGGCGTACCGGATGAAACAGTAGTCTGTCCATGCGTGTGGGGAGGACATTGATATCTTGAGAAACTTCACATACCTTGGTAGTGTAGTGCATAAAGATGGTGGGTCGATCCAAGAAGTCACACAACGGATTGGCCTGACCCACGGTGTTATGGACTCGCTCAACACGAGTATTTGACGTAGTCGATACCTGTGCAGACGGACAAAGATTCGGATCTTCAAGTCGCTGGTGATCCCTGTCTTACTTTATGGTTGTGAGACATGGACACTGAACACCGACCTGAAAAGGCGAATTGATGTCTATGGTACTAGATGCCTTTACAGGATCATGGGATACCGCTGGCATGACTTTGTGTCAAATCAGCGATTGTTTCGTGAGACCAATTCGAGGCCTATTACTAGCATAGTCCGTCAGCGCCAATTGCGGCTATATGGGCATGTGGCGCGATACCCGGAAGCCGATCCTGCTTATCGGGTTGTTTCCGTAAGGAATAACCGGACTTGGAGAAGGTCAAGGGGACGCCCATAGAACTCTTGGCTGCGGCAAGTCGATGCCTCCTGCTGGGAGTCACTCGACATGGTAAGGGAGCCTTCATGGAGACTTGCGAGGCATGACTGCCAGGGGTGGCGCCGTAAGGTAGGCAAGGCAACGCGCCCCCAGGCATATGCTCCCCATGATTGATATTCTTAGAGATACTGGAGCTACTGGATCTTTTATCATTAATTCTACGGGTAAACCACTGGAGAGTGGTGAGAGTACTCTGATTAGAGGGGTTGCTGGGTTTGATACATTCCCTAAAGTACACGTAAATGTTTTTTTAGATTGTGAACTGGTGAAGGTAACAGCAGATGTGGGCGTAGTTGAAAGCCTACCAATACCAGGTATAGACCTTCTCGTAGGGAATGACATTACAGGTGCCAAAATTTTTCCTCATCCCATTGTTTCTAGTGAGCCTGTAAATGTTCCAGAAACTGTATCTCTCGAGGAGCAGCATCCTGAGGTGTTTAATGTGAGTGCTGTAACTCGTTCTATGGCAAAGGTGATGAACACTCCCCTTGAGATTGTTGCGGAGTGGGAGGGGTGAGAACAGTGATAAGGGTAGTGTAAAGGTTGATGGTGCAGTGACTAGCCAGCTTGACGGGCCTACTGCAGTTGAGGAAGGTGCTCTGGCTCAAATGTTTGAACCTTCATTACCTACTCCCTTCTGTGATATTGGTTTATTTAAATGAAAGTAGTGTATTTTATGTGAAAATGGATTATTATGTTAATGTTGGTGATGAAGTGTGGGATTCACAACAGCTCGTGGTCCCACAGCATTGTCGCTGTCAGCTGTTGGAGATGGCTCGTGCTGGACATCTGGGAGTCCGCAAAACCCTACAACGCCTGAGGAAACACTTCTATGTAGAAATATATGAAGACGGATGTCTCCCGCTTCGTCAAGGAGTGTCACCCATGTCAAGTCGCTTGTAAGCCAAACCAGCCAGTACCCGTTAATCCTCTTAAACCAATATCTGTCATGCAAAACCCCTTTGATAGAATCATTGTGGATATTGTGGGGTGCCCACCCAAAACTTCTTCAGGGTATAGCTACTTCCTTACAATTCTTGATGTTGCCACGAGATATCCTGAGGCTATCCCTCTATGCACTATGCATGCCGAAGTAGTGGTTAGGGAACTATTGCATTTTTTTACAAGGTTTGGGTTACCTTTGGAGATACAGTTAGATCAGGGCACAAACTTTAAGTCAAAGTTGTTTGAGGAGAACTTAGCAGAGTTAGGTATAGCCCATGTTCTCTAGTGCGTACCATCCTCAGTCCCAGGACGCACTTGAATGCTACCACCAGACATTCAATTCTATGCTACGTAAATTCTGTGAGGAGACGGGACAGGATTGGGAGAAAGGGGTTTTCTTCTCACTGTTAGCCACCAGAGAGGTGCCCTGGGAATCTCTCGGTTTCTCCCCACATGAGATAATTTTTGGACATCACGTTCGAGGACCGTTGATGTTAGTAAAGGAGAGGTGGAGCGGTACTGTAGATCCTCCTCCTAGTGTGTTGCAATATATAACTGACTTTAAGGAACACCTCGCTCAGGGCTTACAGGTGGCCCATACTAACTTAACTCAGGTTCAAAGCCATATGAAGGAATGGTATGATAGAAAAGCGAGGGAGAGAATGTTCAGGGAGAATGATGAAGTGCTAGTGTTGTTGCCAACCCAGGGTCAACCGTTATCTGCAAAGTTTTCGGTGCCCTATAGAGTTTGCAAGCGAGTAGGTGAGACATTATCTTGTAGAGACACCTGATAAGCGGAAAAGGTATCAACTCTGTCATGTAAACATGTTGAAGCCTTATCACCATCCCCAATCCTTGCAAGACGAAGGTGATTTTTAGAGTGATGAACTTAGTTTTCTCACGTGCTTTCAAAGTGTGACGCAGTGGTCGGGGGAAAACAGTGACGCTATGGCTCAGTTGAAGGAAAAGCTGTCACACATCACTTTTCCCCAGTCGATTGAACTGATGATGATGTTCTTTTACAAAAGTATCCATCTGTTTTTGGTGATTCCCCTGGACAAACTTTCTGTAATATAGATTTGGGTTGTTCTATGCCTTTCAAACTAACCCCCTATAGAGTTCATCCTTGTTACCAGACCATGCAGGATAAAATAAAGTATGTGCTTGACCGTGGCCTTCTTACACCATGTACCTACTAGTGAGTGGTCGTCACCCGTAAATTTAGTTCCCAATCCTGACAGCACGTTCCGATTCTGTGCAGATTATCGGAAAGTGAACTCTCTCACAAAGTCAGACTCCTATCCCTTGCCAAGAGTGGATGCATGTATTGACGCTTTAGGGTGTGCTAAGTTTATAAGTGATACAGTGCAACCAACTGCGCCCTGGGGGACTTGGGATCCCCGAGCGCATAGGTTCGAATACTGACTACGGTCTGAGTGGAGATTGGACGTCCCCTCGGGGTAACGGTACCCGAATGGCTCCCCCCTTGTGGGAGCCGCCTTGTCGTGGTGGGCTATGCTGGAGGGGGTTTTGACCCCTGCTCTGCCCCGTCTGGGACAGAGAGTGTTTCCAATGCCACTAGGGTCTGCCAGGGAAGGACCAGACTAAATGGTTCCCAAGACCTTGGCCACCAGTACGGGTCAATGGTGCCGCCTGCCAGAGGGATCGCCTTTGGGGTCTGTCCTGCATTGTATGGTTGGGTGTCGGGGCCAGAAGACGTTGAGGAAGAGGATCCTAGCACCGCCGTGGGCAAAAATTCGTATACATGGGGCTGCTTTTTAAAATAAGCAGTCTCGTGGGGGACGAGGTACTCCGTCTGCGGGGGCCAGCGCTCGATCCCCTCGTCGATCCGGTAGGCGGTAGCTCTTGGCCCCTGGGGCCATATTTTCTTTAAATCTATGTATATCCGTAAGCAACATCACTCTTCCCCTCGTGAGGTGGTTGACCAGGCCTTCGAGGTAGTTTCCTCTGGTCACAGTAATAACTTGGACTCACCTTCTGCCGGTGGACGTGATGTCCTCCTCTTGCATGACCTTCCCGAGGACCTTACATACAGGGCCATTCACGATCTTGTAAAGCTGTATGGGGACATTGTCCGCATCCTGCTGACATATGACAGGGACTGTCCTTCTAATAGGCGTTATGTGGTCTTTGCCACGGCTGCAGAGGCTAGGTCAACTTTGCAGTCCGTGGGATTGTTCGACATCCCAGGTCTTCATGCAGAGACATTCCTCTTCAAGGAATGTGACTGAGTCTGATCTTGACTGCATAAATAACATCCTGGAGCGGGCAGTTTAGAAGGCCTCTCCGGAGACTCAACAATCCCCTACACCCCAGTGGTTCATTGACTGTTATCGTAACGGCCGGGGTTATTTCATACATGCCACCTGGTACCTTCACGCAGAAATGAGCCAAATTTCCAGGGAAAACGGTAAAAAATACGATAAGGCCTTACTAATTAAGGCCAGGGATTTGACGCAAGTAAAGATGCTGCTCCACTTACAGTGTTCAGATAACTGCATATTTGACTCTCTACGGCCCCACCGAACCTTCAATTACTACCCGGGAATAATCTTCAATTATGACCTGGGTGAGTTCAGTGAAGACGACATCTATGCCATGTGCCCACCCACGGTCCAGAAGGTATGGAAAGTGCGAGGAAAGGACAATATATGCAGGCCGTGGGATTGTTCGACATCCCAGGTCTTCATGCAGAGACATTCCTCTTCAAGGAATGTGACTGAGTCTGATCTTGACTGCATAAATAACATCCTGGAGCGGGCAGTTTAGAAGGCCTCTCCGGAGACTCAACAAGCCCCTACCCCCCAGTGGTTCATTGACTGTTATCGTAACGGCCGGGGTTATTTCATACATGCCACCTGGTACCTTCACGCAGAAATGAGCCAAATTTCCAGGGAAAACGGTAAAAAATACGATAAGGCCTTACTAATTAAGGCCAGGGATTTGACGCAAGTAAAGATGCTGCTCCACTTACAGTGTTCAGATAACTGCATATTTGACTCTCTACGGCCCCACCGAACCTTCAATTACTACCCGGGAATAATCTTCAATTATGACCTGGGTGAGTTCAGTGAAGACGACATCTATGCCATGTGCCCACCCACGGTCCAGAAGGTATGGAAAGTGCGAGGAAAGGACAATATGATCACTCTGACCTTCTTTGGTTCTTCCCACCCAGATTACATCCACGTTGGCCTACTTCGGCTGCGAGTGAAGACTTTCATCGATAGGCCCCTTCAGTGCTTCGGTTGTTACGAGTTCGGTCACAGTCGAAAACACTGCACTACAGCTCCCCGATGCGGCCGTTGGTCACCCAAGAATTCCCATGCTATATCGGAATGTGACTCTACCCCATTCTGTTTTCACTACAGGGACTGCCACAAGTTAAGTTCCGAGGAGTGTCCCCGATATCGTTTACAGCAAGATATTCAGCAACATGCGAACTCCCACTTTATCAGCCTGGATGCTGCCCCTCGAGAACTCTCATTCAGACAGGGTAGTGAGGCTTCTTCATATGCTACCAAATTAGTTTCTCGTAATTCATATCAACCCTTGATTCGTGATTCTGCGACAAAGTCACCTCTTCCTGTAGGCCACTCTCCACCTGATGTTTGCTCTTCTCAGATGCCTGTCAGTAACAAATTTTCTCATTTAGATTTGGCTGATGCCGATGCTAGTGAAGTTTCTGATGGGCTTCCTTCTGCCGGTATTTTGTCTCCTCTTTCCCCAGAGGCTAAGATGCCACGAAGTCCAAAGTGCAGACCACCCACCCGGCCTACATACAAACGTCAACACTGCTCTACAGACTCGGTTGATTTACTGAATGTGCCTCCGACAAATGTCTCTGTCATTCCTACTCCTCGTGTATAGTCTGTTGATAGAGTCTCCGCTTCTGCAGGCGACTCTGTCAGTTCTTATAAACCTATCCGCTCTTGCTGTTCCATCTGCAGCTGCAGATGCTGTTGATTGTGAGGACACGCCATTGGTTGATGACGCGATGCCCTGTCATATCGATCGTCAAATGTCTCAAGATTCTACTCTTTCAGTTGGTCAGACTCAGGCTATTGTTCATTCCACTCTGTGTGATCGCTCTGGTCCTGATGTGGCACCTACCAAATGTGCCACTTTCAAACAGAAATTGCTTTTCCGTCCAAAAGTTAAAGTCCCTCGGTTCAGAGTTCCAATTGTTCCTTCAATTAGAATATCTGGTTCACCGAATATCCGTCATGTTATCATCAACAGTCAAGTTGGTAAAAGTAAAGGGAAGTCACTTCCTTTGGGAGGGACTCGCCCGAAATCTTAATTTGCCACATTCAAATTCCTTCAGTGGAATTGTCGAGGTCTGTGAGCGTCTTGGGAAGAATTCAGATTATTAATTCCACGGTTTTCTCCTGCATGTATTTGTCTACAGGAGACGGTGCTTGGAGATAGCATTCCTTCTAGTCCTCCCGGGTATCGTAGTTTTTTTAGTATCCCTATTCCTGGACAAAACCACCACGGTGGAACAGCTGTCTTTATTCGTTCTGATGTCCCTTCTACTCCGGTGCAACTTACGTCCCCTCTGCAGGCAGTTGCTGTTAAGGTATTTTTAGGAAGGTTCTATACCTTATGTAGCCTGTACCTTCCTCCCGATGTTGCTATTATAAGGCCTCATCTTGACGCCCTGGTTCATGATCTTTCGTCTTCTTTCCTCATACTAGGGGATTTTAATGGTCGCCATCCTTTGTGGGATGATGGTACCACCAATCCTTGTGTGGTTTTCCTTGTCTCTTTTATGGAAGACGAGGGATTGGAGCTCTTAAACTCAGATGATGTGGCTCACTTCCATAGCCAAACCGAAACTTTTACTTCTACTGATCTCTCACTTTGTTCTCCTAATTCTTTCCTAGATTTTAGTCGGCGGATTCTCCCGGATCTGCACGGTAGTGATCACTTTCTAAATCTGATACCCGTGTTGGATTTAGTGTAATGTTCCCTGAGTTATGTCAGGGAGGTAGTCTCCCGGTGGTGGCTTCTGTTTTTACTGCTGAATTGTCTGCAATAATTCTGGCTCTACAAATTATTTTTACTTTTCCTGTTAATTATTTTATGATTTTAAGTAATTCTCGTAGTGCTCTCTCTGCTCCTAATTCTTATACTCTTTCTGGTAATCCCCTGGTCCAATCTGCACTTGAGTGGTTGTGTCTCTTTTACAAGAGGGGGTATCGTATTGAGTTTTGCTGGGTTCCGGGACATGTCGGCGTGTCTGACAATGAACGAGCTGATAGACTTGCTCAGGAAGTGGCTACTAGGGCTTCTCTTCCTAGCCCTGTCCTGTGTACGGATGTACTCCCAACAATTCGCGAGGCCATCATAGCTATTTGGCAGGAGAGGTGGAACGTTCGTGGTACTACCTCTAAAATGGGTGAGATTAATAGAACAGTCTCTCATCCTTGAAATTATACTAATGTCCAAGACCTTCGTTCGCAGACATCCTTAGCTCGTCTGCGGATAGGTCACACTCACCTCACTCACACCTCCTGATGTAAGGAGATTATCAACCGTACTGCAATGACTGTCTAGTTCCTCTGACTGTACGGCACTTGCTGGCCGAGTGCCCGAGTTTGGGAGAACTCCGGCAACGCTTCCTTTTTAAATGTCAAGGTGAGGATGGGGTATATAGACTATGTAAGGTGCTTGGGCCTGCGTGTCCTTCTTCAGGTTATGACATGTTAGTCTTTTGGAAGGGGGCTGGCCTCCTCTCTCTATTATAGAGTTTTACCTGTTTTTGCTTATTTTCACCTTTTTACTTTTGATGTTTTTATTTCATTTGATTGATTTTTTTTCATTTATTTATTTATTTATTTATTTATTCTTTTTTTCATTTTGCCGGTTTGATGGGATTTCAACCGTTTGGTAGCGGCGCCATATGACCCTACCTGTTGTGGCCCCTACTTGAAATCACTCACTCCCTCCGGCAAGTTTTCTCCTCCTCCTCCTCCTCCTCCTCCTCCTCCTCCTCCTCCTCCTCCTCCTCCTCCTCCTCCTCTTCCTCCTCCTCCTCCTCCTATCCTATTGAATTCCGATGAGAAGGTGGCAGAACCTGAGACAGCTGCCAATTTATATGCCTCTCCTTTTGCAAATATCTTTCGAAAAGACCCTGGTGCGCCTGGGATTAGATATAGGCAAAACTTGGAGGATGTTGGAGTTGATTTTTTACTTCCCCCGGTGGCGAGTCTTATAAAGTTACATTCTCAGCATCAGAGTTAAGCACTGCTTTTTCTTGGTGTCACAATTCGTTGCCGGGGCCTGATGATATCCCTATGCCTTCTTACGGAACATGTTCATACTGCTTTTACGTTTCTACCTGATTTATTTAATTTTATTTGGCGTACCGGCTATTTCCCTTCTTCGTGAGGTGTGGCAGTTGGACTCCCCATTCCAAAGGCTGGGAAGGATCATCTTCAACCTATTAATTTTCGGCCGATCTCTTTGACCTATTGTGATTGTGAGGTATTAGAGAAGATGGTCCATGAGCGTCTTGTGTGCTACCTGGAAAGCGGTAGTTTCTTAACCCCCGTACAGTATGGCTATAGAAACGCGCGGTGTACCACTGATGCTCTTCTGTCATTAGAAGCCTCCATTTGCAGGGCGTTTGCCAATAATCACCACCAAGTCATTGTGTTTTTCGATTTGGAGAAAGCATATGACAGCCTGGTGTCATAGCATTTTACCTACTTTATATGAGTCTGGTCTTCGTGGCCACCTCCCTCTTTTTATGCAGCAGTTTTTTTTTTTCTGATCATCTTATGCGAGTCCGAGTAGGTGGTGTTCTTTCTAAGGATTTCCCTCTGGAGGATGGTGTACCACAGGGTAGTATTTTCATTGTTACGTTGTTTTCCTGTGGATATTAATGGTGTCATTGGTGTGCTCCCTGATGGCGTCCATAGCTCCCTCTATGTTGACGATCTCTCTATTTCTTTCTCAGCTAATCGTATGTCGTTGGTAGAACAAAAGCTGCAACTAGCAATTAATAGAGTATCTCGTTGGGCTGTTCAACGCGATTTCCGATTTTCTCCCTCAAAGACTGTAGCCATGCACTTTTGTCGACTTCACGGTGTTCATCTTGACCCAGATCACTATCTCTCAAATAGGCGCATCTCCTTTGTTGAGACGGCTCGTTATCTTGGTCTAGACTGATAGTCGTCTTACCTGGGTGGCTCATCTTCGTTCCGTGGAGACTGCTTGTAGTAAGTCTCATCGCTTCTTTGGATTCTGGCTCATACTCCTTGGCGTGCCAGCAGGGACACACTTCTCTTGCACAGGACACTTGTCCTTCCCAAGTTGGAATATGGCTGTGAGATTTATTCCTCCGCTACAGAGGCCTACTTGCGTATTATCGACTCCGTGCACCATGCCGAAGTCCGCCTGACTACCGGTGCTTTCCGATCTTCTCCAATTCCTAGCCTCCTTGTAGATGCAGGCTTCTTGCCTTTTAAATTGCGTCCTAATTCGTCCCTGCTGCGTTGGTGGCTCCGGATACAACGCCTTCCCCAGTCTGTCTCCTGTAGGTTGGTCATACAGGATTCTCGTTCACCCTCGTTTACTATTCGTTCTAGTTTCCCCAAACTTTTTGGGTTTCGGGTTAAGTCTGTTATAGCGACATTATCTGTCCCTTCTGTTTCTATCTGCCCTTACAGGTTGCCTAGAGTTGGGTACTGGCAGTTCCCCGGTGTGTCTGTTTGTACACCGGTTGTAGATACTAAGAAGGATTTAGTACCTAATTTTGCTCGTACCCCCATTCTGGCTCAATTTCAGTGTTCACTGATAGTTCTAAATCTGAAACCAGTGTTGGATTTGGTGTAGTGTTCTCTGAGTTCTGTCGGGGAGGTAGTCTCCTGGTGGTGGCTTCTGTTTTTACTGCTGAATTGTCTGCAGTAATTCTGGCTTTACAAATTATTTTTACTTCTCCAGTTAATTATTTTACGATTTTTAGTGAGTCTCGAAGTGCTCTTTCTGCTTTTGATTCTTATACTCCTTCTGGTAATCCCCTGGTCCTCTTAGCACTTGAGTGGTTGTTTCTCCTTTACAAGGGGGTATCGTATTGAGTTTTGCTGGGTTCCGGGACATGTCGGCGTGCCTGGCAATGAACGAGCTGATAGACTTGCTCGGGAAGCGGTTACTAGGATTTTACACGTTTGGTAGCGGCGCATTATGACCCTGGCTGTTGCGGCGCCTACTTCAAATCACTCACTCACTCCCCGAATGGGTGGGCTTTTAGATAGGAGATATCCATTAGGTGGTCTCCTTTAGCCCATAAATTCCCATAAAAAGCCTAGATTGTATAAATTTAAAATATAATAAAACGCGATCATGTGCAAAGATACTGACAAATACCCTGACTGAGAGAGCCAAAGACATTTCCACTTTTGTGACGCCACAAGGTAATTATAGGTTTGAGGTCATGCCTTATGGGCTTAAGAACGCCCCGC
>CM035194.1:21166438-21176931 GCA_020233015.1 Callinectes sapidus
ACTCGTTCCACAGTAACCAAGAAAATAAATAGTTTACGTTCTAACTATCATCGAGAACTGAAAAAGGTGATGAATAATGTGAAGGCGGAGCTGGGTTTGATGATATTTACAAACCTAGCAAATCTATAAATGATTCTCTGTTCACAGGGAAAGAAATGTGTAATATGCACGAGCAGAGAGAAGTAATTCCTGTAGGAGGTTTTAATGTGTGAATTGATTATTATTTTTTTTAAGCCACTCTTTCATCCACACATTTCTTTTTACAATTTCCTTTCCTTCTTCATCGTCTAACTAAAGCCGGAAAAATGGCTATGCATGCAACCACTTTACTCATTTCCATTCCACAAACTCCAAGAGGGAAGTAATGATTGCTCAATCTTAGTGAGTGTGTGGCCCCAAACACTGCTTGCAAAATCTCGATGATTGTGCAATCATGATTGACGGTGTATAGAGGCCTTAAAGAACTCAGTGAGTGGAAGTTCAAT
Organism: Callinectes sapidus; assembly: GCA_020233015.1. NCBI lineage: Eukaryota > Metazoa > Arthropoda > Malacostraca > Decapoda > Portunidae > Callinectes > Callinectes sapidus. Next base: position 21,166,924 of record CM035194.1, read on the forward strand.
GTAGTAGGGCTTACCGAGACTCACCTGAGAGAAGATGTGTGAATGGCAGGAGGTGAGTATGTCATGAATAGAAAGGGGAGCAAATTATAGCAGACACTGGGAGGAGGCATAGCTTTACTATATAAGAAAGAAAGAGGACTGAAAGTAGAGGAAATTGATGTGGGGTAGTGTGCAAGCAGTGAAGATGTGATAGCAATGAGAATAGAATGTAGGGATGAGTGTGGCAGAACAGAGAAAGTAGTGGTGGTGGTGGTGGTGTATATGACTGTTATGGGAATAAGAGCTGATAGGGAGAATAGGAAAAAGTACGACTTACTCAAGAAAGTTGTAAGAGAGCATAGGGACAAAAGAGTGCTTGTGATGGGTGACATGAATGCACACATAGGAATACTAGGAGAACGGATGAACAGGAATGGTAAAATGCTTGAGGAGCTTGTGATTGAGATGGGTTTAGAAAATCTGAATGTTACCTTAGCTGAGGGGCGAGTGACTTGGAATGCAAGGGAGCATGAATCAGCAATTGACTACATGTTAGTGAATGGAAGAATGCGTGAAATTGTATTACGCATGTGGATAGATGAGGATGATATGGTGAGTATTGTGTCTGATCACAATATGATGGTTGTAGAGTGCTTGATACAGGGTAGAAGTGAAGGGAGCGTGGTAGGAAAGGAAAAGAAGTGGAGACTAAGAGATATAGGGTGGGAGAACTTTCGGGTAGATCTGAGCGAGAGGAGGTGGGATGATGGTGTTAGTGTGTATGATGTGGAGCACCTGAATGAGGGACTGTTTGGGAATGTGAGGAGTGCTGCTGAGGAACAGATAGAATATGTGAGAGTGAGCAGAAGATGGAATCAGAGAGGAATGTAAGAGAATGAGTAGACAGTGTAGATGGTAAAGAAAAAAGAAACATGAAAGCAATGAGGCAGAGATTGAGTACCAGAATGCATGGGGAATGTATGTGAAACAGCAGAGATTAACAAGGCGAATGATTATGAAGGCAAAGGTGAAGCGTGAAAGGAGTGTGACTGAATCTTTGAAGGAGAAAGGAATGGAAAGAGGCCGTGAATGGTACCAGTCCAAGAGGAATGAAAATATGACAGGGAATGTTGGTGTGGAGAGTCTGAAAGTGAACGAACAAGTCATAACAGAGAAGGAAGGAATCAGAAATGCAATCAGGCAGTCCTGGGAAGAAGTGGGTGGTGTCGGTGAGGTACTTGGTGCCAGAGAGGAATGTTTGACAGTGGGGAGGAAGAATGCAAATTAAATTAATAAAAGAATCAGGAGGGAGGAGGTGGAGAAAATGCGTGAGCAGGCAGAAGAATGGGAAGGCAGCAGGCCCTGATGTAATACCGCATAAAATATAGAAAAATGGTGAGAAGGTAGTAATTGATAGGATGGCTCAGTTATACAACCAGGTATGGGAGGAGGAGAGAGTGCCAAGAATATGGAATGAATATAAGGTGATGGTTGCTCTCTCTCTCTCTCTCTCTCTCTCTCTCTCTCTCTCTCTCTCTCTCTCTCTCTCTCTCTCTCTCTCTCTCTCTCTCTCTCTCTCATAGGTGTATATGAACCTATATTTCAGCACACACACGCCGCCCTTTGCATATTTCATTTTTTTTCAACCACTTGGCTGAGTTTTTTGCCCTTTCATGAATAAATTTTACCGCTCAGCTACAAACAGAAAATGTTCAACTTCACGTATACATATACTTTAAATTTATCACCTTAGAACACAATTTCTGTCATCTTCACATATTAGTGCGTCATCTTAGCCAACGTGTAATTTTGTTTTTTTTACGCTTACACTTATCATCTTAGTCGTATCAGTGTGCTCCATCACACTCAGAAAGGTACTGTGCTTGTTTTTTTTTTTTTTTTTTTTTTTTTTTTTTTTTTTTTTTTTTGCTTCCCTGTAAAACTATTTGTCAGAGCGCTCTTCCTGTAATCCTGTTTTCTTCACTTACTGTTACGTATCTTATCTTATCAGAATCACCTTAACATTTTATAAGTAGCTTATGAAGATAGGTAAAGGTATTGTAATTCTTATTGGAAGTTAACTCCTTCAGTATTGGTGTAGTGTGCACATAATCTAGTCTAGTGTGCCCTCAAAATCCACCACTCTCCTATACAATTCTCTTACACTTTTTAAGGGTAACTCTTGTAACTTTCTCCAAACATTTATTTCTCTCCCAAGAAACACCGATCATCTCTACTTCGCACCTTCTTTTCACAAACAAACACATACACCAGCTGTGCCTCTTTTACACACACATCTATCACACGCACAGAAAACATACACGCACTGTATGTATATATGTATGTATAATATAGCTCTAGATTGTTGTAGTGTTTTGTAAATGAGAATGACATCGTGTAAGTTTTCCAGAATTAACAGAGAGTGGCAGATATAGAATGTCTTATCCGTTCCCAAGTCTGGTGATGTTAACGACCCTAGTAATTATTGTCCTCTCCAAACTCCTAGAAAAATTAGTTTCTTCAGTTGATTCAGCATTTGGACTCAAATCACCAACTCATTAACTCTCAACACGGCTACAGACCGAAGTTATCTACTTCTTCCGCTCTACTGACAATCGCTAAGAACCCATACCCAACATTGATAATAAGAAAGTTTCTCTTGTCACTCTTTGCGACCTCTCAAAGGCCTTTGACAGCGTTAGCCACTCTATATTACTTGAAAAGTTCCTTAAATGCAATGTTGACTCATTCTGGTTTGAGAGCTATCTTAGCAGCAGAATAAATGACACCGTGTCTGATAAGACGAGTGTTTCGTATGGGGTGCCTCAATGGTCTGTTCTTGGCTCTATTCTTTTTAACATCTATGTAAATGACCTTGCTACTTTCCTCCCACGTTATCCAATATGCAGATGACACCAAGATTATCCTTTCAAATAGTATTGACAAAATACAAGAACTTATGCAAAAAACTGAAGACACTCTCAAGTTAGCTAAAATGTATTTTAATGCAAATGGTTTAATGCTCACTGCCAAAAAAAAAAAAAAAAAAAACACACAATGTATTTTTATAGGAACTAGGAGGCAGCTATCACTCATCCCTCCCAACACTCACCTGATGGTGGACGGCAATGTTATCACCCTCAGCACGTCAGTAAAGAACTTAGGAGTTTATTTTTGACAACCATCTAACTTTTGAGACACATTACAAATTCAATAAAAAAAAAAAACATGGCATCATTATGTTCATTAACTGAATGAAAGATAATTTTGACAAGCCAACAAGAAAAACTGTAGTACAGTCATTAGTTTCAAGTCTATTAAACTACGGCATGAGCATATGGGGAGCAACCAACATCACTCAAATTGAGCGTGTTCAAAAAATCCAAAATTTTGCAGCCAAAGTGGCCCTCGGTATTGCTGCGAAAAGTGACCTTCTTAAAGGAACTGAAATGGTTGAAAGTAAATCACCTTTATGAGTTTGAAATATTAACTCTCACATATAGGATTATAAACAATGACCTCCCTGATTGGTTGCTCCCCCTCGCTTGTGTCCGTGACAGTCGCAGTCACCCTGTCAACACTCGACAGACAGAACACTTACACGTGCCCCGGTGTAACACTTCCCTTGCCGCCAGTCACTGCTCCCTCACTCTGAAACCATCTGCCTCTTGTTGTCTTTATCCACTTTCAAATTACGTCTAAAAGAATTCTTACTTAATAAGCAGTTTTCACACTAGTGCAAATGTTTTAGTAGTTTTTAGTAATTTTATGGTCCCATTTATAATGTTAGTTATTTTATTGTTGACTGTGATAGGGCTCATCCTGTATCATTGTGTGCCATTTTATTGTTATTGTGATTTTATTGTTATTCCTGTATCATTGTGTCATTTTATTGTTGACTGTGATAGGGCTCGTCCTGTATCACTGTGTTATTTTATTTTTTGACTCAGCATTGTTGCTGTTTTTTTTTTTTTTTTTTATGTTAGTGTGGCTCTGCTACTCTTTTCTTACTGATCAACTACTTTGTGCCTAAATTCAATTTCCTCATTGGCCATATTGTATGGGACTCCTGTACAGATTTACTAATTCATAGAGCATATATGTAAGAATAACCACTGTAATAATGGAAATAAATTCAATTCAATTCAATTCAAATCCTCCTCCTCTTCCTCTACTTATCAACATTCTTCTGTAGTCTTTCCTTTCCTACCCTAAAAACCCTCTCTTTCCCTTCCCTTTTCTCTTATCTTTCCTTTCGTTTCACCCTCCCATTCCCCTGATCTCTTCCTTTCTCTTTACTTGTTCCTCCTTGACACTTATCACTTACCTGTCAATTATGGAGATTTTGTTTTTCTTCAGCTTACAATTCAATGCCATTTTAGTATACTGTACCGTGTAGATGGCGAGACCTTTAGGAGAGAGAGATAGATAGAGAGAGAGAGAGAGAGAGAGAGAGAGAGAGAGGTTGTATTCTTAATGAATGGAGGAGGTCCTGAAGAAGAAAAAGAAAGGAAGGGAGAAGTTGTGAAAGATAAAGAACGGTGACGGGAAGGTGTGAGGGAGAGAGAGATTATGGCGAAGGGCAGCAAATGGAAGGAGTGGGGACGTATGTGAGGGAAGGGCAATATAAATACCTACATACATACATATATACATACATACATACACACACACATACATACATACATACATACATACATAGATACCATAGGTGGTTATAGATGATAAGAGAACGTGTAGTGGAAGCAAAGATCGGTAAGACGAGTGAAAAGTGGGTTACTCTCTCATCTATAGGTATTCAATTACCTCATTCGTTCACTGATTCTCCCTCAAATACATGCGCTCATTTCCTCACTCACTGCTTCACTTATTTCCCCTCATTCACACTCATTTGCTTATTCTTTATTGTCTCATTCATTCCCCATTTCTCATCAACTCACCTACTCTCTCGCTTCACTTTGCCTTTATTCACTACCGTCTCCTTTCATCCATCTCTCATTACACTCTCACTCCCTTACTTCCTCGCTCACCGTACACCCAGTCCCTGTTGGCAGCTGGCGAACGTAGACAATGCGAATGTTACTATATTATTTTTTTTCTATACCAGAGGGATATTAGTCAAATGTTAAAATAAATGAATAAAGTATATGAATAAAAGGCTTACCAAGTTGGCAGTTCTTAAAGAGTATACTTAGCAAAAGTTAAGAGAAGTGCCTTTGGGTTTGCAAGACTGAAAGAATTTCATTCGCTGTTATCGGGACTTATAGAGGAAGATAAGGTGTGTGTGTGTGTGTGTGTGTGTGTGTGTGTGTGCGCGCGCGTGTGTGTGTGCGGCCTAGGGCAACAAAAATAAAATAAAAATGCCCACCAAAGTGCCGGTCCCTGGGAAACAAAAATGCCCACCGAAGTGCCGGTCCCTGGGAAAGTTCTAGATCAAAAGCCAAAAGAATGGGATACTTGATACCTCCCTTTTGAAAAAGTTCAAATCATAGGCAGATGGAAATACAGAAGCAGGGATAGAGTTCCAGAGTTTACCAGAGAAAGGGATGAAAGACTGAGAATACTGGTTAACTCTTGCATGAGGGAGGTAGGCAGAATAGGGGTGAGAGGAAGAGGCAAGTCTTGTGCAGCGAGGTCGCGGGAGCAGGGGAGGCACGCAGTTAGCAAGATCAGAGGAGCAGTTAGTATGAAAATAAGGTAAAGCAGAGCGAGAAAGGTAACATTGCGGTGATGAGAAAGAGGCTGAAGACAGTCAGTCAGAGGAGAGGAGTTGATAAGACGAAAAGCTTTTGATTCCACTCTGTTCAATATGAGCGGAGCCTCCCCCAAACATGTGAAGCATTTTTTTTTTTTTTTATGTAGAAGGAAGGCGGCCAAGGGCAACAAAAATAAAACAAAAAAGCCCACTGAAGTGCCGGTCCCTAGGGAAAGTTCAGATTCGTGAGCCAAAACAATGAGATAAGTGTCTTGATACCTCTCTTAAAAGGGTTCAAGTCATAGGCAGGTGGAAATACAGAAGCAAAGAGAGAGTTCCACAGTTTACCAGAGAATGAGATGAAAGACTGAGAATACTGGTTAACTCTTGCATTAGGGAGGTGGACAGAATAGGGGTGAGAGGAAGAGGCAAGTCTTGTGCAGCGAGGCCGCGGGAGCAGGGGAGGCATGCAGTTAGCGAGATCAGAAGAGCAGTTAGCATGAAAATAGCGGTAAAAGAGAGCAAGAGAGGCAACATTGTGGCAATGAGAAAGAGGCTGAAGACAGTCAGTCAGAGGAGAGGAGTTGATAAGACGAAAAGCTTTTGATTCCACCCTGTTCAATAGAGCTGCATGAGTGAAGTCTTCCCAAACATGTGAAGCATGTTTGGGCCCGTGTATAGAGTCAGCAGTTGGGGAGGTGAGTAAAACTAGCGGAGACGGCTCAGAACTCCTAACTTCATAGAAGCTGTTTTAGCTAGAGAGGAGATGTGAAGTTTCCAGTTTAGATTACAAGTAAAGGATAAACCTAGAATGTTCAGTGTAGGAGAAAGGGACAGTTGACTGTCATTGAAGAAGAGAGGATAGTTATTTGGAAGGTTGTGTCGAGTTGATAGGTGGAGGAATTGAGTTTTTAAGGCATTGAACAACACTAAGTTTGCTTTGCCCCAATCAAAAATTTTAGAGAGATCAGAAGTTAGGCGTTCTGAGGCTTCCCTGCGTGAGCTGTATACTTCCTGAAGGGTTGGTCGTCTATGGAAAGACGTAGAAAAGTGCAAGGTGGTATCATCAGCATAGGAGTGGATGGGGCAAGAAGTTTGGTTTAGAAGATCATTGATGAATAATAGGAAGAGAGTGGGTGATAGGACAGACCCTTGAGGAACACCACTGTTAATAAATTTAGGAGAAGAACATTGACCGTCTACCACAGCAGCAATAGAACGACCAGAAAGGAAACCTGAGATGAAGTTGCAGAGAGAAAGATAGAAGCCGTTATAGGAGGGTAGTTTTGGAAATCAGAGATTTTAGAGAGATCAGAAGTTAGGCGTTCTGAGGCTTCCCTGCGTGAGCTGTATACTTCCTGAAGGGTTGGTCGTCTATGGAAAGACGTAGAAAAGTGCAAGGTGGTATACTTAGCATAGGAGTGGATGGGGCAAGAAGTTTGGTTTAGAAGATCATTGATGAATAATAGGAAGAGAGTGGGTGATAGGACAGACCCTTGAGGAACACCACTGTTAATAAATTTAGGAGAAGAACAGTGACCGTCTACCACAGCAGCAATAGAACGACCAGAAAGGAAACCTGAGATGAAGTTGCAGAGAGAAAGATAGAAGCCGTAGGAGGGTAGTTTGGAAATTAAAGCTTTGTGCCAGACTCTATCAAAAGTTTTCGATATGTCTAGGGCTACAGCAAAAGTTTCACCTAAATCTCTAAAAGAAGATGACCAAGACTCAGTAAAGAAGGTTAGAAGATCACTAGTAGAGCGGCCTTCACGGAAGCCATACTGTCGATCAGATCGAAGATTGTGAAGTGTTTGTTTAAGAATCTTCTTGTTGAGAATAGATTCAAAAACTTTAGATAAGCAGGAGATTAAAGCAATAGAATGGTAGTTTGAAGGATTAAACCGGTCACCGTTTTTAGGAACAGGCTGAATGTAGGCAAACCTCCAGCAAGAAGGAAAGGTAGATGTAGATAGACTTGAAAGAGTTTGACTAGGCAAGGTACAAGCACAGAGGCACAGTTTCGGAGAACAGTAGGAGGGACCCCATCAGGTCCGTTAGCCTTCCGAGGGCTTAGGCCAGTGTGGGCATGGAAAACATCATTACGAAGGATTTTAATAGGAAGCATGAAGTAGTCAGAGGGGAGAGGAGAAGGAGGAACAAGCCCAGAATCATTGAAGGTAGAGTTTTTAGCAAAGGTTTGAGCGAAGAGTTCAGCTTTAGAGATAGATGAGATGGCATTGGTGCCATCAGGTTGAAGTAAAGGAGGGAAAGATGAAGAAGTGAGGTTGCTGAAGATGTTTTTGGCTAGATGCCAGAAGTCTCGAGGTGAGTTATATCTGGAAAGATTTTGACACTTTTTATTAATGAAGAAGTTTTTGGCTAGTTGAAGAACAGACTTACCATGATTCCGGGCAGAAATATAAAGCGCATGAGACTCGGGTGATTGAAGGCTCAAGTACCTTTTGTGGACCACCTCTCTATCATGGATAGCACGAGAGCAAGCTGTGTTAAACCAGGGTTTGGAAGGTTTAGGTCGAGAGATAAAATGAGGAATGTACGCCGCCATCCCAGACACTATCACCTCTGTTATGCGCTCAGCACACAGAGACGGGTCTCTATCACGGAAGCAGTAATCATTCCAAGGAAAATCAGCATAATACCTCCTCAGGTGTCCCCAACAAGCAGAGGCAAAACGCCAAAGGCACCTCCGCTTTGAAGGATCCTGAGGAGGGACTGGAGAGATAGGACAAGATACAGATGTAAGATTGTGATCGGAGGAACCCAGCGGAGAAGAAAGGGTGACAGCATAAGCAGACGGATTAGAATTTAGGAAAAAGTCAAGAATGTTCGGCGTATTTCCAAGACGGTCAGGAATACGAGTATGATGTTGCACCAGTTTCTCTAGGTCATGTAGGATAGCAAAGTTATAGGCAAGTTCACCAGGATGGTCAGTGAAGGGAGAGGAAAGCCAAAGCTGGTGATGAACATTGAAGTCTCCAAGAATGGAGATCTCCGCAAAAAGGAAAGAATCAGAATGTGCTCCACTTTTGAAGTTCGGTAGTCAAAGAATTTTCTATAGTCAGAGGAGTTAGGTGAGAGATATACAGCACAGAAAAATTTAGTTGGAAAGTGACTCTGAAGTTGAAGCCAGATGATGGAAAACTCAGAAGATTCAAGAGCGTGGGCACGAGAGTAAGTTAAGTCGTTTCGGACATAGACGCAACATCCAGCTTTGGAACGAAAATGAGGATAGAGATAGTAGGAGGGAACAGAAAAGGGGTTACTGTCAGTTGCCTGAGACACGTCTTTCAGTGAGGAAAAGAAGATGTAAGACTTGTAATGAAAGAAGCTACAGAGAAACAAAGAAGACTGAAATGCATTCAGAACTCGCTTACTTCACTCTACCAGCTCCTGAAATGTATAATGGAACGTGGCAGCCATTGTTTGTAGACTTATATCAAAATAGAACAAACATTTCCCGTAGGCTTTCACTGCTGGACAATTCAAGGTAGGGAGACTCAAGAATTCCCTGGTCAGTTTACACTTACGAATCTACCTCTTTGATAACGATCGTTCATTTGCCAAATGTTCGCATTCACAAAAGCAAAAAAAGAGAAGTAAATGATAGATGTGATTGTTTTTTTATATGTTTCAGAGAAAAAAAAAACAGATTAGTGGACACCTGCGGAAACAATAATTTCTCCGAGATAGATCTAATACCACTGGTTCAGTGGGTGTTGTGAACTTACTATTAGAGCCAGCTGTGACCTCACTGAATGTTTTCCTTTGTGTCTCATAGCACATGGGGGTAGTCACTGCCTGGCCTCTAAAGACAACTCTTTTCCTTCACACTAAACTACATGCATCCAAGTATATGTACATACATTCTTCATCCAAAATAATAAAAAAAGAATAAAAAAATAGAACTTCAATTTCTTTGTAGGGACTTGCGCCTCAGTAGGCCTTTTTCTTTCCACCCGCTTTTGTTTTGTCCTTGACCAGACTCAATTATTTAACAAAAAGACAGACAGACAGCCCGATGTGGGTGAGTGGGTAATAACATAAGACACTCCAGAACGGGAGGAAATTTTCTGAGCTGACTTTTCAACTTTACGAAAAAATAATGAAAAGGCAACTAAAGATTAAAAAAAAAAAAAGAGTTTTATAACTACATTAATATCTCATACAATACAGCTAAATTCTCACTCACCACAGAGAGAGATAGAGATAGAAATATAGATACATAGATATATATATATATATATATATATATATATATATATATATATATATATATATATATATATATATATATATAGATATATATATATATA
>CM035194.1:21199040-21201540 GCA_020233015.1 Callinectes sapidus
ATGAGAGAGAGAGAGAGAGAGAGAGAGAGAGAGAGAGAGAGAGAGAGAGAGAGAGAGAGAGAGAGAGAGAGAGAGAGAGAGAGAGAGCAACCATCACCTTATATTCATTCCATATTCTTGGCACTCTCTCCTCCTCCCATACCTGGTTGTATAACTGAGCCATCCTATCAATTACTACCTTCTCACCATTTTTCTATATTTTATGCGGTATTACATCAGGGCCTGCTGCCTTCCCATTCTTCTGCCTGCTCACGCATTTTCTCCACCTCCTCCCTCCTGATTCTTTTATTAATTTAATTTGCATTCTTCCTCCCCACTGTCAAACATTCCTCTCTGGCACCAAGTACCTCACCGACACCACCCACTTCTTCCCAGGACTGCCTGATTGCATTTCTGATTCCTTCCTTCTCTGTTATGACTTGTTCGTTCACTTTCAGACTCTCCACACCAACATTCCCTGTCATATTTTCATTCCTCTTGGACTGGTACCATTCACGGCCTCTTTCCATTCCTTTCTCCTTCAAAGATTCAGTCACACTCCTTTCACGCTTCACCTTTGCCTTCATAATCATTCGCCTTGTTAATCTCTGCTGTTTCACATACATTCCCCATGCATTCTGGTACTCAATCTCTGCCTCATTGCTTTCATGTTTCTTTTTTCTTTACCATCTACACTGTCTACTCATTCTCTTACATTCCTCTCTGATTCCATCTTCTGCTCACTCTCACATATTCTATCTGTTCCTCAGCAGCACTCCTCACATTCCCAAACAGTCCCTCATTCAGGTGCTCCACATCATACACACTAACACCATCATCCCACCTCCTCTCGCTCAGATCTACCCGAAAGTTCTCCCACCCTATATCTCTTAGTCTCCACTTCTTTTCCTTTCCTACCACGCTCCCTTCACTTCTACCCTGTATCAAGCACTCTACAACCATCATATTGTGATCAGACACAATACTCACCATATCATCCTCATCTATCCACATGCGTAATACAATTTCACGCATTCTTCCATTCACTAACATGTAGTCAATTGCTGATTCATGCTCCCTTGCATTCCAAGTCACTCGCCCCTCAGCTAAGGTAACATTCAGATTTTCTAAACCCATCTCAATCACAAGCTCCTCAAGCATTTTACCATTCCTGTTCATCCGTTCTCCTAGTATTCCTATGTGTGCATTCATGTCACCCATCACAAGCACTCTTTTGTCCCTATGCTCTCTTACAACTTTCTTGAGTAAGTCGTACTTTTTCCTATTCTCCCTATCAGCTCTTATTCCCATAACAGTCATATACACCACCACCACCACCACTACTTTCTCTGTTCTGCCACACTCATCCCTACATTCTATTCTCATTGCTATCACATCTTCACTGCTTGCACACTACCCCACATCAATTTCCTCTACTTTCAGTCCTCTTTCTTTCTTATATAGTAAAGCTATGCCTCCTCCCAGTGTCTGCTATAATTTGCTCCCCTTTCTATTCATGACATACTCACCTCCTGCCATTCACACATCTTCTCTCAGGTGAGTCTCGGTAAGCCCTACTACATTGAACTTCCACTCACTGAGTTCTTTAAGGCCTCTATACACCGTCAATCATGATTGCACAATCATCGAGATTTTGCAAGCAGTGTTTGGGGCCACACACTCACTAAGATTGAGCAATCATTACTTCCCTCTTGGAGTTTGTGGAATGGAAATGAGTAAAGTGGTTGCATGCATAGCCATTTTTCCGGCTTTAGTTAGACGATGAAGAAGGAAAGGAAATTGTAAAAAGAAATGTGTGGATGAAAGAGTGGCTTAAAAAAAATAATAATCAATTCACACATTAAAACCTCCTACAGGAATTACTTCTCTCTGCTCGTGCATATTACACATTTCTTTCCCTGTGAACAGAGAATCATTTATAGATTTGCTAGGTTTGTAAATATCATCAAACCCAGCTCCGCCTTCACATTATTCATCACCTTTTTCAGTTCTCGATGATAGTTAGAACGTAAACTATTTATTTTCTTGGTTACTGTGGAACGAGTGGCATTTGGGTCAATTTCTCTCATTTTATCAATTACTTTCACGTAGCATTCCCTTTTTAAGTTTCTGTTCTTGTACTCGTCACTTTTTACTTTCCACAAAGCATAAAAATCTCTGTATAGTTAGATGAACTCCCTCCAAAATTCCCGAGTGTCCAGTGTGCTCGCCATGGTTACAAAGTTACTGAGCTGTTTGCGCAATCTTCGCTACTAACCATCACTCATGACGGTGTAACCACTGGGCTTGTCCTTACAAAATCAAACAGTGTTGGACATTCCTCAACCATCTGTGTAAACGCTCAATCACACCTACTCACACAGGATATGCTTGGCCAGTCATGAATATTGTGCAATCATGATTGATAGTGTATATGCCCCTTTACACACATCCTCAAACTTCCCCACACCCCATCCTCTCACAATCATGCAGCCCATCTTTACACATTCACTTGCCTGGA
>CM035194.1:21206540-21212299 GCA_020233015.1 Callinectes sapidus
GCAGATATTTCTTCCTTTTTCTTTAATTCTTCTTTTAGGTAACGTGTCCTTTCTTCTCCAGTGATTCTCTTGCTGTTGGCCTTTCGACAGTAGGTATATTTGGGTAGGAGGCCATTCTGTATACGTGTTTTATTAAAGTCTACAGCAGTAGCTGCATTATTGAGTTTCTAAGATGTTTTCTCTATCCTCCGGATGAGAAAACGTAAGTTCTGGTTTACTGAGTTTAGGAGATTTCCAAAGTCCATTAGAATTCTCTTTTAGTAACAGCTGGGGGTGTTGTTTGCCTTTTTCTCTAGATATCTTTCGGTCTCTCTTGGACCATCTTCAGGTGGCGCTGTTTATCTGCACCAGGAGCGGACGTAGGACAGGCTCAGCGTCGGCGGGTATGTGGACCAATCACAGCGCGCGCTGGTCTTCCTCGGAGTTAGTAGCATTCCTGCGCTGTGACGGTAGACAGGATGCGGGAAGCAGCTGGATGTTAATTGAAGGTTTTATGGAGTTAATGTAGACCGATTCAGCCATTCTGAGTGGGTTACATCTTTTTCTTTATGAAGTGTGGTGATGTTTTCTTCAATGTATTTTCGGGAGACAGATATATTGTGTTTGGCGAGGTAGTGGCATTTGATAGCTCCGTCTTGTAGGTGAGCTGTGATGCGTTTTGAGTTTTGAGAGAGTGGTGATGGTAGACCCGATGTACAAGGAAGGTCGGTGACTGCAGTCGCCATACTTGCATGTAAACTTGTACACGAGGCTCACATCTTGTAGCGGGGAAGTAGGGGGGAGGCAGTTGTTCTTTATGATTAGGTTTGATGTGCGTCTAGTCTTGTAATAAATGATGAGTTTGAGTTCTGCAGTGGGCTCAATGGGTTTGACGTTAGCTTGTACAATTTTCTTGAGTGATTTTTCGTCGGCTTTGTAGGATGAAGACATATGGTTCTTGTGGTAGAGATGGATATCTAGGGGGGTGTCTCGCTCTTCTTCTTGAACGACGTAGTTGTTCATGCGGTGTCTGATAATATCATCTATCTCCTCTTTTGAGTAACCATTGTTGGTGAGGACTTGGGAGATTCTTTTGAGTTCTTTATCTGTTGTGGGGTGTGGCACAGCAGATCTAAGTTGGGTGGCGTGATGTGGACAAGTGCGGTGCCGTGACTCTACATGTGTGACTCTTTCCGGTGATCTAGTGGTGACTAAACTAGTGAAAGACTCCCAGGCCGTGTCAGAATATTTAGTGACCCGCCTATCTTCACTCGTGTGTATAAATTGTACAAACAAATTAATTAATACACTTAAGCCACAACACCTGGTGTGTACTTATCCACCAAACTAAAAACTAATATGAATTGTATACCGCTCGACCATAATCCCTGCTACCGTTGAAGGTCTACCTCTGGCCCCAAATACCTGCCAGATTACCTGCAGACCTTCCTCCTGTCTTCACCCTGCCAGTGAGTCGTCGACCCTGCCTTCACCTGGTGATCCAACAGGTATATGTTATCTGTGTCACCTAAAACCACAGCTGATGAAGGTAACATAATGGCGGCATGCAGCTAACATGATATCAGCAGAAGAATATTAAGGCCACAAACTATGATCAACAATATGCCAGTCTCTACCACAGTAAGAGACCTGCAGTCATATATAGGACTGTCAAATTAGTATATAAAATTTGTGAGGATTTATGCTGACATGTTAACCCTATACAAAGTTAATTGCAGGAAAAATTGATAGATGAAAGGAAAACTAATACAGTAAAAAGATTATATGAATAAGTGAAGACAAATATCCTTTTTTTTTTTGTAGAAAGTTACATAAAGCTGAACTGAATTGTAGCAAAATTGAGAGGGAAACTCTTGCATAATTATGGACTTCAGATAAATAGAGATTTGTGCCTAGGATATCATTTTTTTTTCTGATATATCACTGCCCAGCAGTCTGGTTATTCACTACTTCAAATGAAATAGAAGGAAAGTTAGACAGCAAGTGTCAATTGTGGATATTGATATCAATGCGGATTATATTCCTAGAAATGTTAATAACGTGGCTGACCATTATATAGATTGAGGGAACAAGAGATATATGATGTAGATAAGCATGGGGTGCTTATATCAGAAAAAAAAAGAGAAGAAATTTGAAGGAATATTGATATATGAAGTTGGTGAAATTTTGAGTGGATATTGGATATATGAAGTGGGTGAGATATTGAGTGGATATTGGATATATGAAGAGGGTGAGATATTGAGTGGATATTTGATACATGAAGTGAGTAAGATATTGAGTGGATATTGAATATATAAAGTTGGTGAGATGTTGAGAGAATATTTAATATATGAAATTGGGGAGATATTGGAAGATGTGGAATATATGAAGTTGTGAGATATTGAAGGAATATTGTAAGATATGGAAAGAATATTGTGAGATATTGAAGATATATTGTGAGATATTGACGGAATATTGTGAGATATTGTAGGTGTATTGGATATATGAAGATGATGAAATACTGAATTGATATTGAATATTACACGTTAGTGAGGATACCTTGCAAGGATATTTGAAACAGATAGAGATGAAGAGAGAGTTAAGTAAGCACAGTATAGGTAAAAAATATAAAAGGATGAAAGTAGCAGATCTGCCTTTAAAAGATAATGTATTGTGCAGAGTAACATATAATATATATGGAGAATAGACACATCTGATATTGATTCTGGAATCATATGTAACAACTGTGATGCACCTAGGATGCTCCTTGTCACTGCAGGGCATGGGGATGTACAAGTTACCTTAAACAGGTGTCATAAAATGCTTATTGGCCAGAAATGAAAAGGATATTGAAAAATGATTGCCAATATTGTCTTGTGTACTCGTCTCAAGGAGTTGAGGGACGCCTTGGCACCACTGAGATGATATCCGGATGTAGAAAGACCAATCCAGCGCAGATATATAGATCTCATTGGAGCAATGGGAGAATCAGATAACAGATATATTAATTACTAGATATTTAGAGGAGGAACCAAGATATTTTTTTGTTGTGTGATATGGAAATATGGAGAAACTGATATAGATTGGTTACAGATAAAGGAAGATAAAAAGGTTGGTATAATATTGAGGATTTTAAACAGGAAAGAGAAATAAAGAGTAATAGAGTGTAGGCAAGATATCAACAATACTTAGAAGAAACTGAAGGTATGACTGAAAAGGCTCAATCCAAGAGAATTAAAATAAAGAAAATTAAAATATGTGATAGAATTATGTCCACAGAGTAGTGATGGCCTAGACCCACTGTAAGTTGAAACCAAAAGTCATAGAGAAAGTGAGTGATATAATAGAAGAAATAGAAGTACTAGAACTGGAAATACAGCAAACATCACACTTATAAAGAATAAAAATTCTTTATGAGGCAATGATATACTACAGATGAATATAAATATCAGAAGGAAATATCTTAAACATAAGACAGGTAAATCAGGAGAAAATAAAGTGAAAGTACAACCGGTAGATATATTTACATATTTTAACAGAATATACAAATAGGAGCGCAGATACAGATTAAGATGATATATTACTCTCAGATGAAAATAATAATATTGGTAAAGAAAGTGAAAATATTACAGAGAGAGTATAGAAAGAATTTCAAGGAGAATCCAGTAATTCACCCCAATATAGTATGGTCAAATATAAAATGTTCCAAGTATTAAATCAATATTGATAATATAGATTGTGTGATGGGTGGATTCTTTCCAAGTGAGGAGTGAGTGCCCTCTACCTCCCATATCTCACTCCCTCCACTGTCTCTCCTCATCTGTGCCTTCTCTTTCTCCTTTTGGGCAGCCAGGGTCCTTCCTCCCAGGGATACCAGTGTCCTTGGCCATGGCTGACCAGCTGGTTGGGGTGGGGCTTGCAACCCCTCCCCGTAAAAACACCCACAGCCACCAACAAAGTTAGAGGCAGAGGTCGGGGTGGGGGCTATAGGCGTGGGCGAGCCTCTAGCCACAGCCCCGATCCAAGTATGCTGGGGGGTCCGACCGTGCAGACCTCTCGGGTGCCAAGGCACCAGAGGGACCTGCCTACCGGTATGACAGATGCAGGGGAAAGCCTGCGGGAGCCCTGTGTCCTGAGAGGGGCGGGAGGACCCCCTAGCCCTACTTCTGATTTTGGGGGTGCCGGTGGGGCTGCAGATGTGGCGCCTGCACGTTGGACCGCTCCTGGGGTGAACCTTCGAAGGGTTCTGTGTGTGGGCTCCTGGAATGTCCTGAGTCTCTCAGAGGATCACCGACTGCCTCATTTATCAGATGAGCTCAGTAGGCTGAGGGTGGATATGGTGGGGCTCTCTGAGACAAGGAGGCCTGGCAGTGGCGAGACCAGTAGTAAGGGTTTTACTTACTACTGGTCCGGCACGAGCAATGGCCACCATGTCAAGGGGGTAGCCATAGGCGTCTCCAGCAGACTGCAGCCGTCTGTTGTAGAGGTTACTCCGGTTGATGAGCGTATAATGCGATTAAGGCTGAAGCACAGTTTAGGCTTCATGTCTGTTGTTGCTGTATATGCTCCTACCGAGGTATGTGAAACTGAAGAGAAGGAGATGTTCTACGCCAAGTGGCGAGGACATTGAGATCTTGAAAAATTTCACATACCTTGGTAGTGTAGTACATAACGATGGTGGGTTGAGCCAAGAAGTCACACGGCAGATTGGCCTGGCCCACGGCGTTATGGATTCGTTCAACACGAGTATTTGGCGTTGTCGATACCTGTGCAGACGGACAAAGATTCGGATCTTCAAGTCGCTGGTGATCCCTGTCTTACTCTATGGTTGTGAGATATGGACACTGAACACCGACCTGAAGAGGCGAATTGATGTCTTTCGTACTAGATGCCTTTGCAAGATCATGGGATAGCGCTGGTATGACTTTGTGTCAAATCAGCGATTGTTCCACGAGACCGATTCAGGGCCTATTACTAGCACAGTTCGTCAGCGCCAACTGTGGCTATATGGGCATGTGGCGCGATACCCGGAAGCCAACCCTGCTTGTCGGGTTGTTTCCGTAAGGGACAACCCAACTTGGAGGAGGCCTAGGGGACGCCCACAGAACTCTTGGCTGCGGTAAGTCGATGCCTCCTGCTGGGAGTTACTCGGTATAGGAAGGGAGCCTGCATGGAGACTCGCGAGGCGTGACCGCCAGGAGTGGCGCCGTAGGGTAGGCGAGGCAACACGCCCCCCGGCTTATGCCCCCCATGATTGAGTGATTGAATATAGATGCCTTTAGAATATAGTAAGAATAAATGGTATGATGAAATATTCTTTGCAGATTATAAGGCTAATTTTGGGGATCATTCAAGGATTAAATTTTACCCCACTAATTAACTCATTGTCAAGGGACAACAAGCTCATATAATTTTATATATATATTGTTACGAACCCATGTATGGGGGGTAGGCGTGGCCGTGGGTATGTGTGTATGTATGTGCGTGGTGGGCGTGAGAGTAGAAAAAGAAGCAACGGGTCTGGGACGGGAAGGAGAGAGAGAGGCCGGAGGAGCGACACAAGGGAGAAGGGGGCTTTTGACGATTCAGCAAATAGTTTCTGCCGCCGCCCGGCGACAGGCAGTAAGGGGAGAGAGCAGAGAGAAGAGAGTTGGGGCCCAGTGAGGAGGACAGAGGGAAGAGCTGCCTCGCTTCCCCTTGTTCCTGGACAGATATATTCTGACTGCCATGTAATAGTACCTGTGCGTGTGCAGTGTGTGCGCCTGGACTGTGTGTGCCTA
>CM035194.1:21212399-21239899 GCA_020233015.1 Callinectes sapidus
CCCATGTATGGGGGGGGGAGGCCCGTGGCCGTGAGAGTAGACAAAGAAGCAACGGGTCTGGGACGGGAAGGAGAGAGAGAGGCCGGAGGAGCGACACAAGGGAGAAGGGGGGCTTTTGACGATTCAGCAAATAGTTTCTGCCGCCGCCCGGCGACAGGCAGTGAGGGGAGAGAGCAGAGAGAGAAGAGAGTTGGGGCCCAGTGAGGATGACAGAGGTAAGAGCTGCCTCGCTTCCCCTTGTTCCTGGACAGATATATTCTGACTGCCATGTAATAGTACCTGTGCGTTGGCAGTGTGTGCGCCTGGACTGTGTGTGCCTAGTTGACATTGTGGAAGCCTGCTGGGAGGCCGGGAATGAGGTGTGAGGTGTGAGGAGGCCCGAGCTGCCGCCTTGCTGTGTCGTCTTGCTGAGTGCGCCTTCGTCATTGTGTGAGGCGTGTCACGGTCCCCCGTGTTACCTGTAGTGCTTGCTTAGTAAACTAGCCAAAGTGAACTCTGTGTGTTTGCTTTGTCCCCCATTTTGAGCTGCTTTAGGTACACTTCGCTACACTTGCCCATCCGAACCGTGTGGAAGTTACGCAACCCCCCTGTGCCCTGTTGCCCTGCTTGTGCACCTGGGAGGCCTGTGTGAACCCTGTGGCCTGAGACGTGCTGCTGCGGGCAGAGAGAGGGTGTGAAGAAGAAGAAACAAGGGGGGTGAACGTAACAATATGATAAAGGTACTTAATTAACAATTACTGTGACTTGTCAAAACTCATGTATTCCTACAACTACACATATTAATGGTACTGGACTTATGAAAGTAAATCAAGGATGTTATATACATAGTAATGCATTTTCTCTTCTGGCTTCTTTTATATAAATGAATGAAGCAAAGCCTTAATGCTTTTCCACTCCACTTACCTTCTCCATCTGGGAGCATTCTGTTATTAAGAATTCCACTAACATGAGTCTTCCTGACAGTTTGGTCTTGAGCTCTGGTCTATGCCCCAGTATACTGACAATATACAGCTGTTAAGGAAACAGTCCATTATGATGAAATTCAACTAGCAAAAGTGGGAGAAATGGCTATGGATGTTGCTGCCCATGGGGATCTTTCTTGTAGGCATGGTGGTGTACTTATAACTACCGTCCCTGTGATGTCCTACGCTGGGCAAGGTCTGTGCCCACCTAGCTCACAGTTGGCCCACACGCTTATGCTAAGGCAGCTGCACACCCGAAAACCTCAAATTAGCTGTAGTGCCAGGACGTGCTACTGGGGATGGGGATATGTGGTATCCTGGCACAGAAAAAAGAAGAAAGAACAAGAAAACAAGAAAATAAGAAGAAATTACAGAAACAGTAATAAGGGAAGAAATAGTAGAATAACAGTACCATAGTAGTAGGAGATGAAAACTTGACAAGGATTAATGGGAAGGTCCCCTAAGCCTGACCATTTTATGATAGGGCACTGTAGGTATGACCCAGAAGTAAACACAGAGAGCCAGGGGTACTGAGATGTTTGGTCCTGGGAAACCGGAAGGAGCTCTAAACATACGAGAAAGGACATTTATAAGCCTAACTTTGAAAATGCTTTGTCTTAACTCTGTCCCCATACCGTAGTGGGTGTGTCTAGTATGAGGTTGACCAGTGCCATGATACCCAGGCTGGGCATGCCACACCTAGGGCATGTATTTTGTAAGAGATGTAATTACTGCATGTTGGAATATGTGAAATGTATAGAATATTCGACCTTAGTTATAAGGATAGTTTTTCTGAGGAAAATATGTGACAACTGAAATATAAAACGAGATGTAATGGAGAGAAGAAAGGATTTTAGAAACAGCTTGTTGAGAGTTCAAGAGAGAGAGAGAGAGAGAGAGAGAGAGAGAGAGAAGCTGAGGGGGTTGCAACTTCCATGACCAGAGGAGAGTCAGGGGCGACATGGAGACACATAATTTTGTATCAGTAAGTGGAGCTTTGAATGTTGGTAATGCTGTCTAAATTATTTGTTGTGTTTATGAAGTGTAAGGAGGAAAATAGTGGTCAGGATGTTTAGAGTTAAGGTGTTGTGTTTGATTTTATACGTGTTTGTGTGGACTTTACTGTGACATTAATATTGAATTATTTTGTGTTGAATATTGAAGAGAGATTGATGTGAAACGTTCATAATAGTGTGTGTTATGTATATTGGTGTGGGGATGTATTTCAACATTGATATTGAGTTATCTGGAGTTAAATGTTGATGTGAGATTTGATGAGAAGCGTTGATAACATTGGGTGTTATGTATATTGATGTGGGATGTATTTCACATTGATATTGAATTATATGGAGTTGATTTCTGATGAGAGATTTGATGAGAACTGTGGAATCAGTGTGTGTGTGTGTGTGTTAAGTCATCAGCTGGGTGCTGAAGTAAGGTTTAGGTTAATAACTAGTGTACTTAATTCTTAAGTCAATTAAATGAGAAAATTTTAGCAGTGTATATTATTATACCTCGTGGTTATTGACATTGAGTCATAGTCTTACACAACTATGCAATTGTAGTGTGAATGCAAGAAATTACAAGACACAACAGTCCAATTTAATTCTTTCCACTTTCATTCCTTCCTAGCACCCCAAGGCATGTGGATGAAATGAAGATAAATTAAGCAATTATGAACTTATGATGACCTTAATAGTGATAGTAAGCTATCATAGCATTGGGTAATATTTGGTTAGGTTAGGGAATCTTAGCATTAGATAATACTTGGGGATGGGGAGGTGGTGGTTAACTAATCTTAGCATTGGGTAATACTTGGTGGTGGTGGTTAACTAATATTAGCATTGGAGTAATACTTGGTGGTGGGGAGGGGGTAGGTTTGTCTAGTGACAGTAGTGGTGACTGTTGTAGAATGGTAATGATCATAGAGATCTTCAAATTCATTGATCTTTTTAATATTCTATTATGATAGGTCTTGAAATATCTTTAATGGTTAATCTTCCTTTCAATTAAGTTGGTACAAGCTTCAGAAAAAATAAAGACCTTGAGGAAGGACCTGGTACAAATCCCAAAACAACTTATAAAAAACAGTCACAGTATTTTAATGATACATTTTTGGAATCGATCAAAGGACAGATTATTAGAGGTGAAAAAGGTAAGACCAGTATAAGGTATGGGGCAAGAGAGGAAGTTTGCTTTAGCCATGTATCATCACAGTCTAAAAGAATATAGGTTTCTTAGTTCAGTTTTTCAGCTTCCTTCAGTTTCAAGTTTGCAGTCCTGGATACATAAAATTCCTTTAAGTACTGGCTGGAACAAACTGACTTTGACAACCTTGAAGAAGAATTTAGAGACTTTGTCATAAGAGGATACTCTTTTTTTTGGCACTGTATTTGATGCAATGAGTATCAAAGAGTTTCTTTTTTGACAAGGCCACTGACTCCATCATTCAAAGGGAGGATTTTGGAGAACATGGCAAGAGTCTCAGAAAGGCAAACCACACACCTGTATTCATGGTTAAGTGGCTAGCTAAGAATTGGAAAATGGTTTTAAGATATTTTTTTTTCATGCTGGGGGGATCATTTCTTCAAAATTCAAAGTGCTGTACGAGGCAGCAATAAAAAATGTTCACGAAATGGGAATGAAAGTTGTTTTCATGGTTTGTGATCAAGGAGGTGTGCACCATTCCCTTTTTAATACTCTTGGTATGATGCCAGAAAATCCATCCTTTCAAATCAATGGTGAGAGGATACAATTCTTCTATGATACACCACATCATTTGGAATGCCTCACGAACACTTTTAAAGCATGATATCAAAATTAGGGGGAAAGTAATTTCATGGGAATATATACCAAAGTTTTTCACAATTGATCATGAACACAAAACAAGGCTTGCTCCTAAATTAACCAAAGGCACATGTGTGAAGATGGCTTTAAAAAAAATGTGGGTCAGTCTTGTGGCCCAAGTGATGAGTGGCATTGTGGCAGCAGGAATGTACACACATTCCATAACATATTTGTTGCCACAGGAAGCTGTCCATACAGCAGAATTTGTACAGCAGGTGGATAAGTTGTTTAACAGGTTTAATAGTATTTGTAAATATCATTTCAAGAGTGTTCTAGAGGGTATTAGTTCTGATTCTTGCCGTATGGGTTTCATCAGGGAAATTACAAAATACATAAAGTCATTAGAAATTTGCACACCACCCCATGTACAAATTCATTGTGTTGACGGCTGGCTCATAAACTTGGCTTCATTTCAAGCACTCTGGCAAGATCTTCAGCGCTATAAAGCGAAACATCTCACACGCAGACTGAACCAGGATTGTCTGGAAAACTTGTTTGGTAAATTAAGGCTTAGAGGTGGAAACTGTGACCATCCAACTGCATATTCTTTCGGTAAAGCTTTAAAATAGCTTTATGTGCATCCTTATGATTGCATACATTTTTCTAATATTTTTTAGGTGATCAACTTTCATTGTTCACATTTCAAAATATCAAGCTGATTGATCAAAACTGATTGGCATCACCCACATCCACCCACTTATTCGATTTAGTTCACCCTGGAGTTGCAAAGGGAATTTTGCTTGAAAAAAATGCACTAATATCATCTAAAATGATTTAATGTATCTGTCACTATCAAACTCAGTAGAAAAAAACAGTATGGTTGATAGTTGAACATAGTTATAAAACTGTTATTAGCTATGTAAGTATAATTTTTAGAAAAACATTATATTGAATAGTTTTTAATGATTATGGAGTATTGGCCAAATAACAAGCAGATGACCACTAGCACAATAAGGCAGAGTTAATTCCTTATTCAATTATTATTTTCCAGAGCCCATAAAAGGCACGCAGTGATATTGAATGGGGAATAGGGTAACTCAAGTGGCGACTCCACATTCTGCATGGTGAGGTACGAGTGAGCCCACCTCTCAAGGTCTGCACGATCATTCAAGCATGTGGTATGCTTCACAATATTTGAAAACAGAAGAATATTCCTCTTCTGGATGAAGACCAACCTATGAGGTTAAAGTTTCAGTGTCATTGCAACAAATTGATGCTGTGGAAGAGCCTGCCAATGCAGCCGGTGGTCGCCGGAATGAGGGTTGTGCCTAACGGGATGCATCAACTTGCATTTCAAGTAAGTTGAATCTCAGCAAGAGACGTGTTATACTTTACAATTTTAAGAAAAATTTTTTGACATGAAAAAATTTGACCTGTTGCATTGTAGTAAATGATATATGTTATAATTGATTATTTATGTTTATGTAAGAGGGGGGTGCCAGCCAAGGGCAACAAAAACAATGAAAAAAAAAATTACTTTTATTGCCAGTCCCATAAGAGAATAAAAGAGTTAGCCGAAAGTTAGGGACAAATATCTTGAAACCTCCCTATTAAATAGTGTCAAGTCATAGGAAGTTGAAATGCAGAGACTGGCAGAGAGTTTAAAGAAAGGAATGAATGATTGGGAGAACTGGTTAACTCTTGCATTAAAAAGCTAGTCAGACTAGGGGTGAGAGGAAGAAGAAAGTCTTGTGCAGTGAGGCCACATAAGGGTACGAGGCATACATGATGCTATTATTTCCTCTATATATCTCCCTGATGTTATTATCTTTCATTTATATATTTCTGATGTTATTATTTCTCTTTTCAGCAATGAGCACTGATGGAATGTCTGCAACAAGGCTTCATGTACCTCGGTTCTTATCTTAGTAGGTCTGATAAAGATATACCTTCCCTGATGACATTTTCATAATTTGTTTCCAATCAAAACATAGTAAAAAACAAAAAAGTGTAATTACATTAAAACTATTTGAAAGTAGTGAGAAATCATGTAAGAAGAATTAGTAAAATAGCCATAAAAATGTCATTGCTTATGAGAAATAGCTTATAATAGAAATGATAGAAGTACTTACTTGCCTGCTGATTTATTCTCCAATAACCTCTGGTAATATTGCATCTGCAGGTACATAGTCTCAAAGGCCCAAGCAACAGATTCCTGTGCTCGATATGCTGCCACACGTGCCTGCTGCTAAATGTCCTGCACAGGCTCAGCTGCACAGGCTCAGCAGGATAGCTTTCTACAACAGGGTCTTCACAGATGAAGGAAGAGGTCCCTTCTACCCATGCTGATGCACCAACACTAGTAATGATTGGTGCATTTTTAGCTACTGTAATGGTGTCACTGCAAGCAATGGACCAAATCATTACATTGTTGTATAAATTTGGAGGAGGCAGCTTATCTTCAGTCTTTGCTAGCTCTTGGTTTTAGAAAGAATTGCCATTAATGATTGTCAGCTCAGACTTAAATTTTTCTTCCCTCTCATTGAATGATGCCCTAATGACAAAGAGCAATATCATGAATACAGAAATAATATTTTACTCATGTACTATCTTTATAAAATTTTATTGATCTCAATATAATAAGCATAAGTTAGAATCTATTTCATAAAAATATTGGGAAGGTGGGGAGAAAGGTAGGTGCCTTTGGCTGGCACCTTGTGTAGAAAAATTTGCAATTAAATGAATGTTAAACAGCTGACAGACTGTTATTTTTCCTTCCTTTCACTGAATGTATCCTTAATAACAATAAGCAGTATTACTAGTATAGGAATAATATTTTACCCATATTTGCTATTTCTATAAACCTTGCATGGACTTACATAAAGTAAGCATAAGTAAGAACTTATATTATAAGAAAATAGGAAGTGAGGGAAAAACTAGGCAGGGAGGCAGAGTGAGAGAGGTTCTGAAAGCAAGGAAGTAAGGGAGTATAGTAATGAGAAAGTTGAAGAGTTACAGGAGAGTTTGGGTAGAGAGGAGGGAAGAGACAAGGAGATAGCTGATTTTGAGGTGGAGTAGAGTCCGTCTAAGAATATGCTGGTAGAAGAAGCAGGGGACTAAATCATGAAATATGGAAATAGGAAACAAGTAGATACATACGTCAGCACGCTGGAAATCCATTATGTCCACGATTCCTTCTTCTCCCATGACACTTTTATTTTCTGGCCCCAGGATAGAACTGATTATTTCATCTAGATTCTAGAACATCCAGTGGAGTGGGAGGAGGACCACCACCTAAAGAAAAAAGAATGCTCACATGGTCATACAAATTGCACTCGTCTGAACATAAATGGTTGTGCTAGTTAGGGTATAACTTGAAAATATTTAAGTTGTGAGCCACATTTCCAGCATTGTAATAAGTTAATAAGTCAAGTTAGTTAAGTTTGGAATTCATGTCTTAATCCTTTATTGGAGGAAGAATAATGTGTTGGGAATCTGTTAAAATAATGACAGTTGCTTTCCCTTCATAAAAGATTTTTTTTTTAAATCTGTAGTTGTATAGTATGTTTTTAAATTTTTTTTTTATTAGCTACAGGAGTTAATATGTCAATCTTGATTATTTAAAGAAAAGAATGTAATATTTTCTGACCATGAATTAAAGTGTGGTTTTATGAATGGAACGAAGTTTTTATGTATTTCTTTTCATCACCTTTTCAATAAGCAGCAAAATTTACCATTATTGTCAACATCATGTATGAATGATAAATTGCTTTGTATAAATACTAAGCTACAATAATGGGAGGTTGAGGGGGCTTGCAGGGGTTGCAGCATTGCAATAAAACCAAACCTTTTAACATCTAACTTACTCAAACCTATTATTGAGAACCCACAGATGCATTTTTATTTATTTTTTGTTTGCTGACCTCAGGAGAGAGGCCTCGGGTAAAACTATAAATTATCATAAATACAAAATGAGTAATTTCCCAAGAAATGTGAAGAAAAGAATCCTTGGGAGGATGGGTGCGTTTGCTGTGTTGAAAGTAGCGCTGCTGCAGTGCTGCTGGGAGAGGGAGTGCTTGCTCATTGCCAACGGGAATACATTTCTTCATTACCGTAAGTATTTTCATCTGTTTTATGTTACTTAAGCAGCAGTTGTATTGTGAATTCATACAAATAGAAAATAAAGAAAATGTCGGTATAATAATGTTTCGTTTGATATCATTCTTGTCGACATCTGGTAAGCGATGCGTTCCAGCAGGCTCACTGAGCTGCACCAAAAGCGATCTGATCACGACGACTTTCGTAAGCCCTAAATCGTTGACCATAAGCCAGGCACGATTTTAAACTTAGCTAGCATCGGCCTCAGACAGTTTTCGTGGATACAGGCCCAGATTCTATTTACTAAACTTAACTTATTGGGTATTAATGGTATTCTTTCCTGGATTAAGACATTTTTAACTAATAGGTCAATGGAAGTTGTTGTGGGTGGGCAGAACAGTTCTTCATTTCCAGTAATTAGTGGAGTGCCACAGGATTCTGTATTAGGTCCTACTCTTTTTCTTATATATATAAATCACATCTCATCCACTGTTATCAAATGTAAAATTATTCGCTGATGACCTAAAACTGTATCTTTTGATTAAACCTCCGAGTCTTCATACAGTGTTGGAGGGCATTAGCTTAGTTCAAAGGGATATTGGCTTGCTAATTAATGTAGCCGAATCTTGGGACTTAAAGA
Organism: Callinectes sapidus; assembly: GCA_020233015.1. Lineage (NCBI taxonomy): Eukaryota > Metazoa > Arthropoda > Malacostraca > Decapoda > Portunidae > Callinectes > Callinectes sapidus. Next base: position 21,220,887 of record CM035194.1, read on the forward strand.
TTAATGCAACCAAAACAAAACTCATGAGCTTTGGCCCCAACCTCCGACAGTCCCTTGATCTGGGTCCATATTCATTCTATAATGTTAAAGGCAACCCCCTAACACTCAGTTCAACTGCTGTAGATCTTGGCATAACTGTTGACCCTTCATTAAGATTCCACCATCATATTCAATCCATAGTGTCAAAGGCTGCTGGTTTATCATATTCCTTTATCAAGTCAACCCTGTGTTGCTCCAGTTCCTTTATGGTTACATTTTTCATTACACATGTACGTCCACTTCTTGAATTTGCATCTCCAGTCTGGAACACCGGTTACATCACTGATTTGTCTCTCTTGGAATCTGTTCAGCGCAGATGGACGAAACTAATTACAGGTTGTGAGGATAAGTCCTATGACCAGCGACTTAAAACCTTAGATCTTTATTCTGTAAAAGGAAGACTATTGCGTGCCGATCTTATTAAGTGTTGGAAGATATTCAATGGTATGTCAGCTATAACTCCTACAGATCTCTTTACCATGGCCCCAGCAAGAGATATCACTCGGGGACACAAGTATAAGATTTTTGTTCCTCCCAGCACTTGTGAAGCCAGACATAGATTTTTCTCAGTCCGTGTTGTCAGGCTGTGGAATGCTCTTCCCCCAGAGGTAGCAGAGTCAACAAACGTAAACTGTTTTAAAAAGGGACTTGCTGTATTTCTTGGAGATACTTTATTCGAGTACTGAACTCACTATACTTTACCATTCTCACCATGGCTAATAGCACACTTTCCAGTCTGATCCTTCTTGCTTTTTTTGCTTTTTGTTGTTATACTTTGTGGAAGACTGGCGTGCTAGCCGATGTGGGGTTCCCTTCAAGGGAGCTGTCAGTTTAATACACATTAAAAAGGAGTAAACCAGTGGGAAATATGCATTATTGTAAGGCACTTTTCTTTACTCATTTAGTATTTATAATAATTTAAGTTTTACCTTAGGCGTCTCCTGAGGTAAAGACAAAAAAAAAAAAAAAAAAAAAAAAAAAACCCGATAAAACTGCATCAGTGAGTTCTTAATAGGTTTAAGTAGGTTAGTTGTTAACATAGGGTTGGTTTTATTTCAATGTTGCAGCCCCTGCAAGCCCCCCCCTCAACCTCCCATTGTTGTAGCTTAGTATTTATATATGGTAATTTATCATGCATCCATAATGTTGACGATGATGGTAAATTTTGCTGCTTATTGAAAAGGTGGTGGAAAGAAATAAAGAAAAACTTAGTTCCATTCATAAAACCACACTTTAATTCATGGTGAGGAAATAGTATATTCGTATCTTTAAACAAACGAGCTTGACATATTAACTTCTGTAGCCAACAAAAAGAAAACATAGCTTTCTATAAAGCTAAAAATTGAAAAAAAAATCTTTTATGAAAGGAAAGCAAGTGTCATTACTTTAACAAATTTCTAACACATTATTCTTTCTTCAATAAAGGATTAAGACATGAATTCCAGTCGTAACTAACGACTTATTTACTTATTACAATGCTTGAGATGCAGCTCACAAAATCATTCTTTTTTCTTGAAGTGGTGGTCCTTCTCCCCCTCCACTGGATGTTTTAGATGAAATCATCAGTTTCATCCTGGGCCCAGAAAATAAAACTGTCATGGGAGAAGAAAGAATCTTGAATATGATGGATCTTCAGCATGCTGACGTGTGTATCTACTCGTTTCCTGTTTGCATATCATATAATTTAGTCCCCTGCTTCCTCTACTAGCATATTCTTAAATGGACTCTACTCCACCTCAACATCACCTCCTTCCTCTCTACTCAAACTCTCCTTTAACCCTCGAACTTTCTCAGTACTACACTCCCTTGCTTTCAGAACCTCTCTCACTCTCCCTCCCTCCCTAGTTTTTCTCTCACTTCTTATTTTCTTATAAGTTCTTACTTATGCTTACTTTATGTAAGTCCATACAAGTTTTGTAGAAATAGCAAATATGGGTAAAATATTATTCCTCTATCAATAATACTGCTTATTGTTATAAAGGCTACATTCAGTGAAAGGAAAGAAAAAAGCAGTCTGTCAGTTGTTTAACATTCATTAATTGGAAATTTTTCCACACAAGGTGCCAGCTAAATGCACCTACCTTCCTCCCCAACTTCCCAATATTTTTATGACAGATTCTTTCTTATGATTACTTTATTGAGGTCAATAAAAGTTTTATAAAGATAACATATGGGGCAAAATGCAAAATATTATTTCTGTATTGATAATACTGCTCTTTGTCATTAAGGCACCATTCAGTGAAAGGAAAGAAAAATTTAAGTATGTCAGCTGTTTAACAATCATTAATGGCAATTCTTTCTAAAAGGAGGAGCTAGCAAAGGCTGAAGATAAACTGCCTCCTCCAAATTTATGCACCAATGTAATGATTTGGTCCATTGCTTGCAGTGACACCATCTCACCAGCTGAAAATGCACCGATCATTACTAGTGTTGGTGCATCATCGGGGGTAGAAGCGACTTCTTCCTTCATCTGTGAAGACCCTGTTGTTGACAGCTATCCTGCTGAGCCTGTGCAGGACATTGAGCAGCAGGCACATGCAGCAGCATATTGAGCACAGGAATGTGTTGCTTGGGCCTTTGAGACTATGTACCTGCAGATGCAATATTACCAGAGGTTATTGGAGAATAAATCAGCAGACAAATAAATACATCTATCATTTCCATTATAAATTATTTCTCATAAGCAATGACCTTTTTATGGCTATTTTGCTGATTTTTCTTACATGGTTTCTCACTAATTTCAGATAGTTTTAATGTAATTAGACTTTTGGTTTTTTATTATGTCCTGATTTGAAACAATAATAACATCAAAAATATATAAATGAAAAATAATAACATCAGAAAGATATATGAAGGAAATAGTAACCTCATGCGTGTCTCCCACCCTCCTGTGGCCTCGCCGCACAAGACTCTTTTCTTCTTCTCATCCTTATTCTGACCAACTTTTTAATGTAAGAGTTAACCAGTTCTTCCAGTCATTCATTCTTTTCTCTAAACTCCCTGCCTGTCTCTGTATTTCAACTTCCTATAACTTAACTCCATTTAATAGGGAGGTTTCAAGATATTTGTCCCAGACTTTCGGCTAACTCTTTTACTCTCTTACGGGACTGGCAATAATAGTGGTAATTTTTGTTTTCATTGTTTTTGTTGTCCTTGGCTGGCTTCCCCTCTTACATATAAACATAAATCATCAATTATAACATATCAATTACTATAATGTAATAGGTCAAATTTGTTCATGTCATAAAATTATTTTTTTAAAAATTGTAATGTATAACACGTCTCCTGCTGAGATTCAACTTACTTGAAATGCAAGTTGCAGAATGCATCCCTATATGCACAACCCTCATTCCAGCGACCACTGGCTGCATAGGCAACCTCTTCGCAGTATCACTTTGTTACAATGACACTGAAACTTCAGCCACTGCACCCATAGGTTGATCTTCATCCAGAAGAGGAATATTCTGCTCTTTTCAAATATTGTGAAGCATACCATAAGCTTGCATGATCTTGCAGACCTTGAGAGATGGGGTCACTCGTACCTCGCCATGCTGAACGTGGAATCGCCACTTGAGTTGCCCTATTCCCCACTCAACAACACAGCTTGCCTTTTGTGGGCTCTGAAAATAATAATTGAATAATGGATGAACTCTGTCTTGTTGTGCTAGTGGTCATCTGGTTGTTATTTGGTCTATACTTCATAATGATAAAAAACAAAACAATATAATGTATTTCTAAAAATTATAGTTACATAGCTAATAACAATTTTATGACTACATTCAGCTGTCAACCATACTGTTTTTCTACTAAGTTTGATAGTGGTTGTCAAAGTTTCAGCATAAAATATAGTGCATGTAAATTCATAAGATAATTGTCTTATTAAACCAAATACTTGCTAAACCAAACCAAAGTTAACTTAAATTCATGTGTATATCAAATAATAAAATAGACACTTATCTTTCTGATAAGTACTAACCTAACCAATTCAAACTAAATCAAACCTAACCTAACTACTTAACCTAACCAAACAAAATGTCGCACTGAAAAGCCCAAAAGAAAATAAACTTTAAGAAACTTGATGGCAGCCTTATTTATAAATTGCTACATATACAGATAGGGTTCAAAATAGCCAGAAGAAACTATACCTGATGAGATAGATTAGAAATGTCTAACTCGTTAGTAAGCTAAACTTAACTAATTGAAATTTGTGTGCACATTAAGTAATAAGATAGTTATCTTACCAAACCCACTCTAACCTAGCCTAACCAAAAATTAACTTCAAGTACACATCAAATCATAAGATGGGTACTTATCTTACTGAACCAAATACTAACCTAACCAACCCAAACTAAATCCAATCTAACCAAACTGCTTAACCTAACCAAACAATGTCACATTGAAAAGCCCAAAAAGAAAATAAACTTAAGAAACTCAATAATAATATTAATAATAATAATAATAATAATAATAATAATAATAATAATAATAATAACAATAATAATAATGTATTTACCTATTATATCGTGACTGAGGTCCAGGCAGTGGACGCAGATAAGGTGTGAGAAGCCCAGTCTTGGAGGGATACCCACCGTCTCCAATTAAGGGACATCCTGCTGGCACATATCCTCCAACAAACATTTCTTCCTTTTATTTTGGTGCCACAATTCATATGTGTCCCATCAATGGCACCTTTGCCGTGAAGTCTTTATTTTTTATCAGCTGTGTATGTAGTGACGGGAAAGTATATAAATGTCTTGAGGGCATTGGGATCTGCAAGGGCATCTATGGTTCTGCTGATGCTGGACTGGGAGGGGCCAAGATCATCACTACTACACTGATGCATTTTCCCAGTGGCAAGATAACGCAAGGTTATGATAACCTTCATGTTTGGGGTGAACGGGTTTGACCGACTGCATAGGGCTTCCCAAGATTGGTAACATATGAGATACCTTCCCGGTCAAATATGTACCTCTTGATGAGCTCAATATCATTAAGCTGATTTAACACATCCCTTCTACGGTGATTTCTTGGTTGGTGTGGTGGATGCTCTTATATCGCAGCGATGTTGATTGTTTACATTCATTTCCGTCGTCCATAGCGCTGCTAAAACAGGGCAGACCCACTCTTAGCGCTATGGACGACACTATGGCCGACGGAAGGTAAGTTAAGAGGCCGACGGCGAGCAAGTTAGGGCCGACGTCGGCCATCTTTGTTTGTTATGGACGTCGCCGCGACCTGTTGTATTACTTGGAAATGCTATATCTCTCTTAGAAAATATCAGTCTTGGATGATTTACCTAAAATTCAAATAAAACATGTTTCAACATCACATGATGATTTTCAAATGTCTCATCACTGAAAAGCATCTGTCTGATCTAGATATTTCTGAATATCAACATGATTTACTGGCACTCGTCAATTCTTACAGAAATGTGGTCTCTCTCTCTCTCTCTCTCTCTCTCTCTCTCTCTCTCTCTCTCTCTCTCTCTCTCTCTCAGTACGTGGGGCCTGCCCGAATGTCCTGAGCCAGCAAGACAGGGCCACTACCCCTACGTATTCTCGGAGCCCGGTGACGTCAGCTGCTGTGTCAGCAGACGGCAGTCGATGCATTTGTGGAACGCGTCTGGGGATGATGCAGTCACCCCACCACCATCTCCGTCACCGCCACCTCCATCACTACCGTCTGTTGCTGTCTCCGCCTGGCATGCAGGTGGAGCATCTGCCCCGCGCAAACCAGCAGAGTTTGGTGGACAAGTGGCCTGGGAGGCATACCGCGCAGTTTGAGCTGCTCGCCCAAGGGCAGGGATGGAGCTCTCAGGAGAAAGCCCTGCAACTTGGGCCAGCGCTGGAAATCTTGGCCCACATAACGGTGAGCCAACACTCAACATACGCCGCGGTGGTTGAGGCATTAAGGAAGCACTTCGAAGTGTGTTCCAGGTCAAGGTGTACAGGGACCAACTGAAGGGCAGAACACATCGGCCGGGTGAGTATCTACCACAGCTGGCCCAGGCGGTGGAGTCACTGGTCCGTCATGCATATCCAGTGGCTCCAGAGGAGATAGTGACGGTACTGTCCGGGACGCCTTCATAAACGCACTGGAGGAAAAGCAGGTGCAAATTTATGTGAAGCAGGTACACTCAGCAGATGTGCAGCTGGCATTAGCGAGGGCCATAGAATTCGAGGCCTTCCTGTGCACCTCAGGCGCCGCTAGGATGCCATATCGCCGCCTCCCCGCCTAGAATCCGCCGCACCGCTACATATTACTTCGCCGCACGCAAGTATAGAAAGGGAGGAGGAGGCGCACCAGCTCGGGTGAGTTCAGTGGCTCCTGCTGGAATTGTGGCCAACGTGGCCATCGTCGCAGTAAATGTCGAGGCGAGCGGAGGACACGCTCGCTGGAGGATGTGCGAGCATGTTCTCTCACTAGGGTCTGCTGCGAGAATTGTGGACGGCGGAGACATCGCCGCGCTACCTGTTGACAGCTGAAGGACGTCATGATGGTGGGGGGAAACGCAAACCGGCTGGGAGGTCGGCCCACTGTCCAGCCAAGTCGTCCCCGGGCCCCATCTTTGTAAAATGCCGTGCGCTGGCGCTCCGAGTGTCGGGTGCAGTGGACGGCTGTCCGTGTCCCCTTGTTGTGGACACTGGCACGGCAAAGACCTTCATCAGGGAAGAAGTAGTGGGAGCTCAAGATCTCCCTGTGTCTGACCGGCAGTTGTGTGGCGTGACTGGCCACTGTACAACACTTCGAGGGCCCGCGGTATCTACGATCATGGTAGGTGGCGTTGAGGAGAAGAAACCAGTCTTCGTGGCCAACATGGAGGAACCCTGTGTATTGGGGCTAGATTTCCTGGTTCGGAATGTTGAACAGGTGGAGAGCCCCGTGACGATTTCAGACGTCGAGGACGAGATACTGGACCTGCACTGCCGAGTCGTGAGGGAAGGTGGGATTGCAGACGCCACTGAGACAATCCGTAGACGCCAAACAGCAGCAAGTAGCCACGGTGGTGAGGTGGACGGAGGTATGGATGATGCTAGTCCAGCGCTACCACCGCACTTGGTAGACCTGGCGAAACGTAGTTCTACTAAACTGTCTCCCGAGCAGGTGGTGAAGATGGAGAAGCTGCTGATGGAGTACCAGGACGTCTTCAGCCGAGATGCCCAAGACCTTGGTTGCACGTCGGTGGTTCAGCATTCCATTGATACCGCTGACAGTCCGCCGATAAAGCAGTCACATCGCCGTGTCCCGTTGGCCAAGAGGGAAGAGATGCAACTCATGGTAGAGGAGATAGCTCCTCAGGGGATAGTGGAGCGTTCTGACAGCCTGTGGTCGTCGTCGGTGGTCTTGGTAAATAAAAAGGACGGCACCTAGAGCTCTGTACAGATTACAGGGCGCTGAATAACGTCACGGTGAAGAACTCCTATCCCTTGCTCAGGATAGACGAAACCCTGGACGCTCTGGCTGGCGTTCAGTGGTTGTCCACCCCGGATCTGAAGTCAGGGTATCCCAGGTGATGGTGGCAGAGGAAAGACAGAAGACGGCATTCTCCTTCGGGCAAGGATTATGGCAATTCCGGGTGATGCCGTTCGGATTGTGCAACACTCATGGGTGTTACGAGCGGCTGATGGAGAAGGTGCTGGCAGGTTTGCAGTGGAAAGTAGCTTTAGTGTACCGGGACGACGTTCTTTTGTTCGCAGGGACGTTTGAGGAGGGGCTGCAACATCTGGAGGTGGTACTGGGCCGCCTGAAAGAGGCGGACCTGAAGCTGAACCCGAAGAAATGCACTTTCTCCCAGCATGAGGTGCCGTTCCTTGGGCATGTTGTGGGGCGAGGCGGAGTGCGCACAGGTGTCGGCAGTAGCGAATTTGCCAGTTCCGACGTCGGTAATGAGCGTGAGAAGCTTCCTTGCCTTGTGCAGCTATTACTGTAGATTTGTGGAAGGCTTCGCCAACCTTGCTGCTCCCCTGCATCAGCTGACAAAAAAGAAGCCTGGGATGAAGCTTGCCAGTAGGCTTTCAGGGGTCTGAAGGCAGCAATGATAAGTGCTCTGGTGTTGCCCTTCCCTGATTTTGGCCTCCCCTTCATCCTCGACACAGATGACAGTGCAGAGAGCATTGGAGCAGTGTTGGCTCAGGCAAAGGAAGGTAAGGAGTATGTGTTGGCCACGCCGATCGCCTGTGGGCTGCTGTGGAGAAAGGCTACTTCACGTGGAGCCGGCGTTGTCGTTGTGGACTTTAGAAAGTTAATTTCATCCACATTACCAGACAGATATCCAATGCCGCGATTAGGAGATATTATCCAGTCATTAGATGATTCAAATACGATTTTCTCCACCCTAGACTTGCTATCAGGATTTTTCAAATTGAGTTAGAAGAGTCATCTTGCCCTTACACCGCTTTCACTTCGAACTCAGGTCAGTTCATGTTCAAACGTATGGCACAAGGTTTACGTAAATCACCTCTTACCTTTCAAAGGCTAATTAACTCAGTTCTCTCAGGACTTCCCGGTAAGCACGTATTTTGCTTTCTAGATGACATTATCGCTTCAAAGGATTCTGAAGAACATTTCAGCGTTCTCTCTCAGGTTCTATTGCGTTTTGAATCCGCAGGTCTCAAGATTAAACTCGGCAAATGCACTCTCGTCAGAAAACAAATAAAATTCCTTGGTCATAAAGTAGACAAAGACGGTATTCACACATTAGATTGTAAATTCCAAGTAATCCAGTCTTTCCTAGCTTCCACTTGTCCAGATCAGATCAGACAATTTCTTGGTTTAGCTGGATTCTGCCACCAATTCAATCAGAATTTTAGTCTGATTGCTCAGCCTCTCACTCACTTACTCAAGGAAATACTGAATTCGTCTGGTCTGAGAAGGAACAATACACATTTAATCATCTCAAGTCTGCCTTATGTTGTGCCCCAGTACTTGCTTTCCCCAACTTTGATAAGGAATTCACTCTTTGAATTGCTACAGGATAGGTGCTGTTCTCATGCAACATGACAATAATGGCAAATATCACGTCATAGCGTGCGCTAGCAGACTGTTGATTAAAGCTAAACGAAACTGCGACGTGACAATCCGCAATCTCTGTTATCTGGGCCTTACGTCACTTTCGCGAACTCATTCTCTGGTACAAGATCCACGTCCTCACAAACGACTATGCTGTCACAGAAATATTCAAAGGTAAAAATTTCACAGGTAAATTTGCTCATTGGCAGTTAACTATTCAGGAGTTCAACCCTACGCTTTCTTTCATTCCTGGTAGAGCAAATGCCGCCGCAGATGTGTTATCGCGCAATATTACTCCTGTCTCCCTTATCAGAGATGAACATACTATGCCTACAGTTGAAGAATTCAAAACACATCAACCAACGTTCAGATCCGTTCTGCGCTTCCCTCTTGTACTACCTTAAGTCGGGTGATCCATCAATCCTACCAAAATTGCACGTTGATGTAGTTTTATTCTTCTTACAAGACGATCTTCTTAATGAATAAATGAACGTTTCACTCTTTTAGTTGTTCTACAATCTTTAGTTGACACTAAATTATTTCAGATTCATGATTCTACTCTCTCAGGTCACCTTAGATCGCTCGCTCTCACAGTCAAGACGTTTATATTTCTGGCCATCTATGAGGAAGATATTTTTTTTCTCACTGCGCGCGCTGCCAGTCCTGCGCTGCAAATCGCTCATCTCCTGCTCATCGAGTCTATCATTCGCATACCCAATTCCATCGTCGCCACGGGATTCAGTCTCCATAGACTTACTAAAACTTCCTCTCACGCAAAATGGATTTCAGTATCTTTTCGTTTGTGTGGATAGTTGTTCTCGTTTCTCCATTCTCGTCCCTCTATAGGACAAGACTGCTTGTTCTGTCGCCAGAGCCCTAATTGATCATGTAATCTGTCCTTTTAGTGCTCCGCTCAATTTATTACCAGATAATGGCACAGAGATTAACAATTTGCTATAACAGCAATCTGCCAGGAATTTCACATCAAGAAACTTAACATTGTTCCGTATTCACCCAGCTCAAACGGAAATGTTGAACGATGTAATAAATGCATCCTGAATATCTTACGTCATTATATGGATTCTCAGTCATCATGGGACGAATTACTCCCTCAGGTAGATTGTTCTCTTAATTCTGCCATTCACTCCACTATTAAAGAATCACCTCATTACTTCTTGTTCGGAAAAAAAAGTCTATCTCACGAGTTTCTTCTCAGCATACCTCGTCCTGTGTATAGTTTCGAAGATTATGTAAAGTGCAGGATGCACGCATTTCAGAAATCTCACCGTCTCATCCACGATCGCCTCGCTGTATCACAGCAAGAAATGTTATCAAAATAACATCTCCGCGCATCAAGTCACATTCTCGAAATAGGCAATCTGGTATTTCATCAACAACATGTCCTTCATTCAAAGCAGGATCCTTTCTTTCAAGGTCCACATCGTATAATTGAAAAGTCCATGGGCACAAAGTCAAAATTTTAGATCTCAAAAGCTTAGTCCAGCATGTTGTCCATGAAGATCACCTTAAAAAAGATCATAGAAGCATTGATTATATATATATGGATTCTACTATTACTGTTCCAATATCCTCCAGCATTGAGTTTAACTTATAACACACCCTCTTCTTATAAACAAAAACTTCATTCCTTTTCCAGATCTTAATCTCTCCGAGTGCCATTCATATTCCTTTTGACTGTTTGTATGTAAATATATATATATCTTTAATTATCTGTATGCATAAATGCCATATTCTTTCAATTATCTGTGTGTTAATATATGTCTTTGACCATCTATATGTATAAATGCCATATTTCTTCAATTATCTGTGCGAATGTATGTAAAAATTTCATATTCTTTCAATTATCTGTGTCAATGCATATCTTCATTACCTGTATGCACAAAAGTATATTTCATTTCAATTACATGTGTATTAAGGTTTATGTCTTCATCATTCTGGTTTATGTCTATCTCATTATTTTATTATGTATTTATCAATTTATGTATTTTCGTTCCGTCACACTGTTATCATATATTTTCATGTGTTCTCATTTCATTTAATTTCATCTCAAATGGGAGGACTCATTAAAACCGACACATGACGATTTTAGTTGGTCAGCCTTTGCAGCCTCTCTTTTGAAGGGCTAAGGTCCACAAACGTACCCTAGATACGCCGTGTCTAGTCCGTTAAGGGACCAGCTAGCCCGAGAGGTTTAATCCGTTATGTTCCATACCCATAAGGACTTATGGGCGATATTGGCTTCTCCTAAGGGAACGGATACGACAGTCTACATCAGCCACTCTATCTCTGTTTATTTGCGAGAATTTTTAAAAGGTCATGGTGTATTGCTACACACTCAGCAATTTACATTTGTACAATATTTATACATATATACATACGGTGTGTGTATGTTTTCTGTGTGTGTGAAAGATGTGTGTGTAAAAGAGGCACAACCGATGTATGTGTTTGTTTGTGAAAAGTAGGTGCGAAGTAGAAATGATTGGTGTTTCTTGGGAGAGAAAATAAATGTGTGGAGATAGTTACCCTTGAAAATGGGAGAATGGTCAATTAGGAGAATGGTGGATCTTGAGGGCACACTAAGGTGCACGCTACAATACTCCCCCCCCCTATTTTCGAGGGAGGAGAAACGAAATTTTCTTGTGTGTACAGTAGGGTCCGTTGAGGTACATGAGACAGTGGCAGGTGTGGCAGTGGTGGCCGCAGGCGAGAAGACGTCCTGGAGCAGGTAGGCAGGTTTAACTCTATCTACCGCAACAGACTGGGTGGCGCCATTGACGCCCAGGGTGAACGTCTTCCGAGTGCGACGGAGGACTTTGAAGGGGCCCTGTTAGGGTTGCTGGAGGGGCTGCCTGACACTGTCGACTCGGAGGAAGACGTGGGAGCAGCTATCAAGGTCCTGGCTGGCGAAGACTGAGGCGTTTTTAGGCGTGCGTGGCCGCCCCGGCCGAAGACTTGCCAAGGACTCCTTGAGGGTAGCTGCAAAGTCCTGGACACTGTTGGGCGTGAGGGCAGGTTGGCTGGTGAGGAGTTCCCCTGGCAACCGGAGGGTGGAGCCATACACCAGCTCAGCAGAGGGGTGCTGAAGGTCCTCCTTCAGGGCAGTTCTGAAGCCGAGGAGTGTGAGGGGCAAGGTGTCCACCCACTTCTCACGACAGGGTGAAGAAGCTGTCAGTGAGGCCTTGAGCTGGCGGTGGAAGCGCTTGACCATGCCGTTCACCTGCGGGTGGTAGCTGGAGGTCCTGAAGCGGTTGATGCCAAGTAGAGTCATGACACGACTCCATACCTGGGACTCAAACTGGCCACCGCGGTCGGACGTGAGGCTGAAGGGGACACCAAACCTGGAAACCCATGTCTCCACGAAGGGACGAGCCACCGTGTCGGTGGTGATATCTGCCAGTGGGGTAGCTTCGGGCCATCTGGTGGAGCGGTCAAGGCAGGTGAGCAGGTACTTGTAACCCCGGGAGAATGGCAAGGGGCCCACAATGTCGATGTGGACGTGCTCAAACCTGGTGGAGACTGGCGTGAAGGTGCCTGGAGAGGAGTGGGTGTGGCGTGTAACCTTGGAGGCCTGGCACTTCAGACAGGTGCGGGTCCACAGGCTTACGTCCTTGTTGATGCCGGTCCATATGAAGCGGGACGTCATCAGCAGCTGTGATGCGCGGATGCCAGGGTGAGAGATGTCGTGCAGCTGCCGGAACATGGGATACCGGTGTTGTACAGGTAAGTAGGGCCGGACGTTGGAAGTGGAGACGTCGGCGTACAGCTGCAAGGTTGTTCCTGGCACTGGGACCTTCTTCATCTCGAGTGTGGCATTGTCTTTCAGCTGCTGCAGTTCAATGTCGCCAACCTGGTCTGCAGCAACAGCGGCATAGTCGAGGGGGGAAGAAGACACAGCACTGATGTTGCGGGAAAGTGTGTCAGCCGGGGCGTTGTCACAGCCTTTAATGTAGCGTATGTCTGTGGTGAACTGTGAGACATACTCGATGTGCCGCAGCTGGCGTGGAGTGTAGGTAGACTTGTTTTTGTGGAATATGGCGGTGAGAGGCTTGTGGTCAGTGAAGATGTGGAACTGCTGGCCTTCCACGAAGTACCGGAAACGCTTGATGGCACAGTAGATGGCGAGAAGTTCCCTGTCGAAGGCGCTGTACTTCTCTTCTGCAGGTGTGAACTTCTTTGAGAAGAAAGCCACCAGTTTCCAGCCATCACCGACGAATTGTTGTAGCACCGCACCGACACCAATGCTGGAGGCATCAGTGGAGATGGAGGTGTTGGCATCAGGAGAAGGAAAGCAGAGGGTGGAGACTCTGGAGAAGGCTTCCTTGGCGGAGGTGAAAGCAGCATCAGCTTCAGGTGTCCAGTGGAGGGTGACAGACTGGCGTCTCTTGGAAGGCTTGAGCATGGCGTAGAGAGGTTGGAGAATAAGGGAACAGCGAGGGATGAAGCGGTTGTAGTAGTTGACCATCCCCAGGAATTCCTTCAGCTGGTGCTGCGTGGAGGGCTTGGGAAATTGCTGAATGGCCTCACACTTTGAGGGTAGGGGAGAGATTCCTGCCGAAGAAATGAAGTGGCCAAGGAGGTCCAGAGAAGAGACACCCAGCACCGATTTCCCTACGTTAATCTGGATGCCATAGTCCTCGAGGTGTGTGAAGAGCTGGCGCAGGTGGGCGAGGTGGGTTTCCTCATCAGGACTGGCGATGAGGAGGCCGTCAATGTCGGTGAAGCAGAAGGAAAGGCCTCGTACTACCTTGTCTATGAAGCGCTGGAATCTCTGGGCTGCATTCTTGAGTCCAAACGGCATCCGTGTGTACTCAAACAAGCCAAAAGGAGTGATAATGGCTGTTTTCGGGATGTCGTCAGGGAGGATTGGGATCTGGTGGAATGCCTTCACCAGGTCGATGCAGGAGAAGATGGTGGAGCCGGCGAGCTGTGAGGTAAATTCTTGGATGTTAGGTAAAGGATACATGTCCAGCTTGGTGACGGGGTTGAGAGCACGGTAGTCACCACAGGGGCGGATCTCACCAGTCTTCTTGTCAACGATGTGGCGGGCAGATGACCAGCTGCTGGAGCTTGGCCATAGTACACCAGCACGCATGAGAGACTCAAACTCGGCCTTGGCGAGCTTGTAGCGCTCATGCGCGAGGCGGCGGACCTTAGCGTGCGTAGGCCGGCCGGAGGTCTCAATGTGGTGCATGACGTGGTGTTTTACAGGCCTGGCTGTGAAGTACGGCTGCAGAAGAGTCGGAAACTTCTTGAGGAGTGCAGCGAACTGGGTGTCTGCCTTGAGGACGGTGAGGCACGCGCTGGCGCCTGGGGTGGGCTACACGTGTGTGGAGAGTGAATTGAGAGGATCAACGAGTTGCCGGTTCTGCACATCCACCAGGAGACCGAATTGGTGCAGGAAGTCGGCGCCCAGAAGTGCTTGAGAAACTGCTGCCACGTAGAACGTCCACTCAAAGGAACGGCGTAGGCTGAGCTCCACCTGCATAGTCTTACGCGAGAACACCGGGATCCTGGTGCCGTTAGCAGCGTAGAGATGTAGGGCTGGAGGCAGGGAGCGTTGAGAAGCCGTTGCAGGAAGGACACTGACCTCAGCACCAGTGTCGATGAGGAACCTTGTCTTGGAGAGTGGATCGAAGATGTGGAGCAGCGTCGAAGCACGGCAAACATTATGCGCCGCTAATGCTCGCTGGGCAGGTTTAAAGGCCCCGTGGTGAAGTCACAGGGCGACTGGCATTTGCGGGCCTCTCTACCAAACGTGCGGTGGTGCAGGTGCCGGAAGAAGTGGAAGAGGCACGGGAGGTGCTGGCGGACCTGCTGGTGGAGCGGGAGCGTCGCCTGAAGCGTAGTGGAGTCCTGGCGCGGGGACGGCTGTCAAGACGGCGAGTGAGGTTGCTGACTTGGAGCGCCAGTTGGGAGACTAACTGGGCGAGGTGAGAGTCTGTCTCCGGCTGCACAGTAGCAGAAGCAACTGAAGGGTCAGTTGGAAGAGTTGCCATGAAGTCGTCAGCCAGCTAAGCAATCTCTTCCACTGACAGCTTGTCCTTCACGCTGAAGAGGCTGCGCTGTGTGGCGAGGGGCAGCCGCTGGTAGTACAGGTGGCGGAAGAGATCCGTGTCGAATGCACTGCACTTGTCGCCCAACAGCTTCTTCATGCGTCTGAGGAGGTCGGAGGGCTTCTCGTCACCGAGCGCCTCTTTGCTCAGCAGTTCCTGGAGACGGGCGGTAACGGTAGACTGCAGTCGAGTCAGGACAGCAGCCGTGAGGTCATCGTATGGTGTAGTGGAAGCAGCTGCGTTGCTGATGACGTCAGAAACCTTAAACAAGACGTCAGGAGGAAGGAGGGCCGTGGCGTGAGTAGATTTGGTGAGGTTCGCAGTGATGGAGGCAGCTTTGAAGTTGCACTCTATGATGGCAAACCACATGGCCGGGTCCTGGTTGCGGAAAGGAGGTGCCCGGAAGGCCACGTGCGCCGAGAGGGACGAGGGCGCAGTAGGGTCCGTGGATGCCATGGAGGCAGGTGCTGTGGGCGTCTGCATGCTGGTGGTGTGAGTTGAGGAACCACAGCAGAGTCAGAGACGCGCACAAGCACAGGCACGTGCAGTGGACACTGTTTCGGCACTAACACACTCCTGGGCTTTTCAAGGCACTGCAGGAGGCGGTGGGATTAGGTCTGGGCACAGGGGAACACCGAGTAATCCTGGGCGGCAAGGGATTACTGGGAACACATCCTAGACACTGGGCACACTGCGAGTAATCCAGGGCGGTTGGGGATTACTGGGGACACAACCTGGATACTGGGCACACTGCGAGTAATCCTGGGCGGTCAGCATCGCAGGAGGCGTCCCAGGAACAGCAGGAGTGCAGAGAAGGAACACTGGGGAAGAAACAGTGCGGGAAGAACAGTGTGGGAAGAACAGCGCGGAAGGAGAGGGAGAGAGAGAGGGTGGAGGAGACCGGAAATGAGTCAGCTAAAAGTGAGAGCGAGGGAGAGAGAGGGTGAGGGACAGAGCGGCGGGGGTAGAAGAGCGTGGTGCGCGGGGTGGCGGGGGCGCGCAGGGGGGGGGGCGGGGGCGGGGCGCGGGGTACCTCAGAAGGGAAGGGGAGGCGGGGTGTAGACTCCGGGGTCACCAATTAAAACCGACACAAGTCGATTTTAGTTGACCAGCCTTTGCAGCCTCTCTTTTGAAGGGCTAAGGTTCACAAACGTACCCTAGACGGATACGCCGTATCTAATCCGTTTAGGAACTAGCTAGCCGAGAGGTGCATTCCGTTTTGTTCCATACCCATAAGGACTTATGGGCGATATTGGCTTCTAAGGGAACGGATACGACAGTCTACATCTGCCACTCTCTCTCTTAGTTTATTTGCGAGAATTTTTACAAGGTCATGGTGTATTGCTACACACTCAGCAATTTACATTTGTACAATATTTATACATATATACATACGGTGCGTGTATGTTTTCTGTGTGTGTGAAAGATGTGTGTGTAAAAGAGGCACAGCCGATGTATGTGTTTGTTTGTGCAAAGAAGGTGCGAAGTAGAAATGATTGGTGTTTCTTGGGAGAAAAAATAAATGTGTGGAGAGAGTTATCCTTGAAAATGGGAGAATGGTCAAGTAGGAGAATGGTGGATCTTGAGGGCACACAGACTAGACTAAGGTGCACACTACATAATTTCACTAAGGGGGGAGTCCTGTATCAGATTATTCTAAAAATGTCTCTTACACGTGTTTCTCTCTCTCTCTCTCTCTCTCTCTCTCTCTCTCTCTCTCTCTCTCTCTCTCTCTCTCTCTCTCTCTCTCTCTCTCTCAGATGTGTTCACTTTACCTATTTATCTTGTCACACCTACTGTCCACTTCACACTTCCCTCTCGAGGGAAACCTAATGGGTTTTAAATGACATCCTATTCATGTGTGGAATTTCTGCCAGTCTTCAGTCAGCGGGGAAACCTGACCTTCCCTGACTTCACTAATTTCTTCTTGTCACGCCTCCTGTTTAAGCCACATCTTCACAGATTTTAAAGGAGTTGCTTCCGCGTTCTCATCATCATTCACTCAGCATCCATCACTCGTCATATTACAATCTACGTTCTCTCGTCCTGTATCGTCGTCTATCAAAGCTGTATCAACAAGAGAGAAAATAATACAAGTTCCAGAATCAACTCCTCCAAGTTTTATCTTATCCCGCTTGAAAGATACCACTACACAATCTACCACACGCTCTCCAGCCTACCACTCGCCATTGCTACCATACACCTAAAGTTATCGGTCAATCTCACAAGATCGGTATCCTGTGTCTTTGTGTTCGTTTTTTCTAGTATGATTATATCAATTAATCTGTTCACTGAAATTATTTTACTTATCTCAGTGGCAGATGCCTCATGGTTTTTGTTTGCACAAGAGCAAAGTAGATATAAATTTTAAGTAACTATTCTTTTGTGGTGGTTTTAGAAGAACAACCGAGGTGGCAAAGTGGCCTGGCTGATGTTAGCGCAAGTAATTTTATGCCTTTGAGTTTCTTGTGATCTATCTTTTTTCTTTAAGTATTTCTTTTCTCTTTATACACTTGATAGCAAGCGTGCTGTGGTTCTCATTACGGTTTAGGCACCTTTTTATTGCTCCTCTTTACACTGTTATCAGATATATCCTTCAACGCTACACTCTGAGCACACTTTGCAGTCTTTATTCTTGGGCACTCACTGGTGAAATGATCTGGTGCAGGAGTTCCCAAACCAGTGGTTATGACCCCAAGTGGGGTCGAAATGCTTATCATATGGGGCTAAAAACATATCACGGGATCAGTAGGTTCGCTGAGGTACCACAAACTCCTGGTGGTGTGAAATGTCCAAGCAGGGATTATGAGACCATCATATCAAAATCAGTGCTGTACTACTTTCATTGTCAGGATATAACAACGGAAATAATAATTGATAATTGCTTCAACCACTCTCACAGGAGCCACGAGTGACAGCTGAATCCCATTTCTCCCTCACTACCCTTTGCAATTTGATTTCCATTCTTTTATAAGTAAAAATCTAAACATATCTTATGTATTAAGTTTTCTTTACATTAAATCCATCATAAAACCAGAAATTTTCAAAGCGCTGTAAATATGAAAAATAACATAAACATTCTGGATATATATATATATATATATATATATATATATATATATATATATATATATATATATATATATATATATATATATATATATATATATATTAGTATCTTGCGTTACGAACAACCAACCATACGAATTTTTTAGATACGATCCACGATTTGTTCATTTTTGTTGTTTGAAAAGCCTATGCAAATTTGAAGTACGAATCGTGCTTTGGAACGCTATCGCTAGTCAGCGCATCGGTCCAGCATCAGTTAAAGTTGAAGGAGCTATAGATGAAGCAACATATGGAGGTTCTGCAAGAGATTAGTAGAGAGGAGGAGGTAGAGCCGGGGGAAGTGATTTCTACAAGTGAAATTAAAGAAATGCTGGCAATGTGGGAGAAGGTTTCAAGTTTCATTGAAAAGAAACACCCCCAAAAAAGTTTCAACTAGTCGTGCTTCAGCATTTTTCAATGACACTTGTTTGACTAATTTCTGTAACATTTTGAAAAGTAGGCAAAAGCAATTCTTTTTCGATAGGCTCTTACTCAAAAGGCCTGCAAGTGAAAGTACTGAATGTTCAGCTAAAAAAAAAAAAAAAATGAAGATAATTGAAAAATGTACTGTGCAGTGTTAAGCTGTCTAGCTAAAGTTAAGAATTTTTTTTTTTCTTTTACAACTAAGAGAGTGCCTGTTTACTTTCATTTAAGGAAAGTTTCAGTTTCATTTAAGGTAAAGAAAGTGCAGTTTGGGATTTGTTTAAAGAAAGTGCAGTTTTCTTTACAAGTGGATGGTGCTTGCGGATCCTACTTCCTTCGCTCCTTCACCGCTTTTCACCT